>CM060938.1:227034399-227634399 GCA_030765085.1 Allium cepa
CCTTTTCATGCTTCTCATCTAATAAGTCCAGAGACTCGGTGAGTGATATAGCATTTGTTTTCCGATCGTAGTAAGTCACATGATAAGAAGGTACTTTCAATTCGACTGGAATAACTGCTTCTAAGACGTAGGAAAGTGAAAAGGGAGTGTGATTGTAACGACCCTGGATTTTTGACCCGTTTATTTTAATAAATATTTAATCTAATTAAATAAAACGTGGACTGTTCATTTTAAAATGATTATGATTTGGAGAGTTCAAAATAAAATCTTTTGATAATATTATAATAAATCTCATTTTTAAAATACTTTCAATATTTTCATATCTGATAATATATGTATGTATATATATATATATAATTGTAGAACTTTAAATAATAATCATATGGGTATTGAATATGGGAATTTAAAAACTTAAGTATAAATAATAAATATGAACTTAAATAGAAAACAATGTAAGAGGGTAGAAGCATAAACAATGTAAGCTAGAAGATAATAAATATTTTACAAATAGCTTTATACTCAAGCTAAATGTTTACCTGCATAAGTATATGATTTCAGGTAGTATCTTCATAAAGCAATACAATTAATAATTGTGTAATCTTATTTGCAGAAAAGTCAATGTTTACAAATCCACTACAAACATTTTAATATATACAATACTTTTACTCATAGGTCCAAGTGTTTACCTGCAGATTCAAAACTAGGAATAATAATATACAGTAATATGTTTATAAGTATACAACACATATGTGTATAAGCAAGCCTGGACTATATGTTTATAAAATATAGGATAAAAATAAAATATCTATATACATACATCAAACATAATTATTGGAGTGTAAACATTTTAAGTAACAAGACAAAATCAATTAATGAAGTTATAAACAAATTGTATTACTACATAATATATTTACATATGTTCTCACAAACCAAGTTTGGCTGCTGCTAGTATAAAATAATAGGTGAGTAGAAAGTCATGATTACATAAGCAACAAGTTTTATTTCAAATATAATAAAGAAAAACATATGCATGGCCGAAATAAGCATCTATGCATAAACTTATAGGAGCTAGGCATGACGTGTAACATGCATATGTACCACAAGATGTTTAATTAATCTTTGAACAAGAAATAAAATTTAAAATAAAGATGGAAAACAAAATTTATATGCTGCTAAAACCTATATGTATAAGAAAACAACAGTTTTCACTGGAATATAATAAAAATAGAACATTGTCTGGTACAAATTAAACAAAATCTGAAAAACAAATTAATTACATGATATCATAATTTAGGCATAAGCATTAATAAGCACAACTTCTTGTTCAGGAGAGTACTGCAGCCGAATTCTTGTGGTAGTACTTAACCAATAAGAAAACAAAATGATGGTAATACAAAATATCTTCTAGCCGAAATGTTTGATTTACCTCTGGCCTTAGTACATAATAAAATAAAGCAAATTACTAAGTTAAAGCTTGCTCAAGAAGGCATTAAGTTCAAAGTATATATATGTATGTTCATTTATTCTATCTGTTGATATCTTTTGGTTCAGTTATTAAAACTTATAAAGTAAAGTCTGAAAAAAAAAGAAGCAAAGAAGTATGAACAAATTTCATATTATCAAGTTTAAACAGAATTCAGAAAGCAAGAAGAAAAGTTTACAGGGATCTCAAACTTCTAACTGCTGTTCCAACTAGCCTCTGTTTTGACAGTTTTGGTGAGTAAACCTAATTTTAAAAAAAAAATAGTTAATTTAAATAGTTCAAACTTCATTTGATAAACTGGGTTTGTATATGTTCCATTTGCATATGATTTGTGATGTTCTGAGATTTGGTACAGATTGGCCATTTGGTGCAAACTCTAGTTATTTTGTTTTATTTAGATTATTGATGAATTTAACAGCTATAAAATCTAATTCAAGTTTATAAATTGAAAGCTTGGTGAAATTCATGATTGTTTAAACAAAAATGAGGATTTTTATACTAGTGTTTTAAGAACAGTTTATATATGAATAAAAACTGTAACTTCATCAATTTCACGAAATTGAAACAATAATAAATGATGAGAATCAGCTTGGAGCAAGTTCAAACCTTTATTGTTCCATGAAAATTGTCAGGAAATTTTTATGTTTCCTGAGTTTAGGGTGCGAGATCCATTTAGGGTTTGAAATCATGTTTTACCCATCTCTGTTTCAAGGTCGAGTACGTCAACATAACATCATCGAGTGGCTCGAGCTCCTGGAGGCTGATTGTTTATCGTGATGTCATCGAGTGGGCAAGGGCTAGGGTGTTGCAGGTGGCTGAAGTGGCGGCGGCGTGGCATTTTGTGGAGGGGTTAGTTACAGTTTTCAGGTGTGGGTCTAAATTTTTGAATTCGAGATTCTGGTTGCAGTTTGGGTTTGGGATTTGATCTGGTTGTGATTTGCGCCTTGTTGAGATGGAGGGTGGCCGCCGGAGTTGGGTTGTGCTGCCGTGCACGTGCACGGCAGCGGTGATTTTGTTTTGGTGTCAGACCGCGTTGTGGGTGGAATCGCGAGTTTTACTCGAGCGAGTGGGAAGTATTCTTTGGGTTGGACTTCGATTGTGAGAAAGTAGCCTGCCGTGGTATTTATTTTTACCCAGCCTAAGCTTAAACCTACAGTTAACTAAAATAAGAAAAAAATGAGAAGAAGGGAAGAAACAGGGAAAGAGTGGAAGAATGGGTTCAGGGGGGGAAAAGACTCGGGAAGGTTGGATGGGAAACTCGGGTTCTTTCTCGTGTGTAGCAAGATTTTCTCGGGTATTGTTTCAAAGTTTAAGCGTAATAAAACTGGTTTACTAAACTGTTTTAGTTCAAAGTAAAAATAGAGTTAGTGCTAAAAATGTTTCAACCTGCATGAATATCTTAATTTAGTAGTCAATTAAAGATATGTGATTAGATTTAATTAACGTTTAAACATTTTTAGTTAATAAGTGATTAGTTTTAAAGTTAAGATTCTTGACTCTTATTTAATTAGTAAATAAGAAGTTTAAATTAGTTAATTAAGTTAATATTATAATTGGTTTTCAAAATTTAAGAGAAGACTTTTAAATGTTTCATTAAGTTGAACGTTTAATTAGTTTAGGGAGAAATTAAGAACAATTACTCTTAAATTATAATCAGTCATAGATTATAAATAGTTGATAAATGTGTAATTAACTACTTAAGTTAATTTATGAATGATTAATAGTTAATTAATCGAGTAGTTTAATTAAGAATAAATGAAGGATTAAGGAAGAATCAGCAGTTAATAAATGGGTAATTAAGTTGATTAATAATTAAGATTATTAAATTAAATGGTTAATTAAAGTAAATAACCGAGTTAAGAAATAATTAGGTAATTGATAGTTTGAAATAAGATAAGCATGTGATTATGACTAAATGATTAAATAAGAAATCATTAATTAAACAATCCAGAGTGAATAAGTAATTGGTTGTTAACTAAGGACTAATTAAATTGAGTTAAATGATTAACTCTCAGGTGATTAATTCTAAAAATTGAATTAATTACAAATAAGACTTAAAGATGACTGATTATGGGTTGTTATGTTGTGATATCTATGTTATTCTGTGATGCTCTGTGATATGTCATGTATATCTATGATGCTTGTATGTATTTTATCTGTGATAAATGCTATGTTAATTCAATTGTTGAATTTAATTTATTTAAACTGTTAAGTTAATTAGACAACTTGGCCCTTAAAATGGCGGTTGGATTCGATGAGACCGGGATCGGAAGAATCAATTTTGATTCTCCGAAAACCACATCGATCCAATTTAATCGTTAGGTCGTGAATCCTGAAATGAAGATCGAGATGGTGCTTTCAGAATACAAGGGTTATCGTCGTTAACTCTGAGGGTGATTCCAAAACGAGTGTAACGAGATAATGCCTTCGGTTTCGTTCGAACCCGGAACGAACTTGTATGGATTGAATGCTTTCAGCACATCGTCAGGCGGACGATGAGCATTCTAAGTGATATGTTCTATAAAGGTAATCGCAGCCTCAAGCCTCATCAACCGGGAATGGCTAAAACAGGGGAGATGCAGCAAGGTTAGGTGGGTCATGCCCAAGCAGGACAAGATATTACCCCTGTCTAGATGTCCCTTTTATTTTTCGGCTTAGTGGGTGGTTGGTCGCGCCAACCACGGGGTTTATCTTGTTCGGGACTGTTCAGTAAGGAATGGTTCCGACCTTGTGTTGCAGGGGATGAAGGGAGTAATCCTCGGTACGGTGATCTAGGCCCCGTACTGTGACGGGCGGTACCCCAGTAGTCCTGCCATTGTATGGGATCCAATTTCCAATAAGCGCCGTACGATTTGATTGTGCCCAACTATGTTGGAATGTGAGATGTAAGCATTTCAGCTATTTCTGTATTTTACTTGAAAACCCTAAACACTATTATAATATCACTGGATTTCCTATAAAAATGTTTTGGTTAGCGTAAGGTAAAAACTTACCCGTATTTATTTGTGGGAAGTCTTACGTGATACCTTTATTTTCAAATGTTTTTTTTTCAAAGTTAAACAACCTTAAACCGTTTACTCATACCAGACCCATGTCTGACCCGGAGTTTATTTTTGTTTTTCATAAACTCTCGGGTACCCAAATTTTTTACGGGTGGTCAAGGGATTCAGGTTAGCTTTGACGAATTCTGGAGGAGCAATGGAGCAGGAGGCTTCAGCGTTGTAGATATATTTAGTTCCGCTGTGAGTCATATTGTTACGTTGTATTAACTAGACAGGTGTTTATAACTGTCTAGTATGTGATGTATGTATGATTGTCATATGTATTGATATTGTATAACTCTGATATATGTACAAACTATGTATTATTTAAGTGATATGTTATATTTTGTTCCGTTCCGCTGTGAGATTCTGATGTTGTTGTTCTTTCTTTCTCTCTCTTTTCTATTTCTATCCCTTTCTTTCTTAATGATGATACGTCTTTCTAGTAGTAGAAGGGCGGGTCATTACACTTGGTATCAGAGCATAGGTTGGTGATAACCTTGGCTCTGGTAGGAATTACTCATGGAACAGAGTCAGTAGTACTCTGAAATGAGTTTGAGTGTATTAATAGATATGAGCGCGTATTTTTTAGTGAATATAAAATTGTTTTTATATTGTGTTGATTTTTCTGTTAAGTGTTTATGGATTCTGGTCGATGTATGGGATGCCATTTCATCGATAGGGATTCCTAAACTCTTAAACAAGATTGATCGACACAGTATTGTTTTTAAGGTAGGGTAAATGAAATAATTTTACCCAAAATTATATTTTGATATAAAAAGAAATATTTTTCCAAATAACTATATATACTTGAATGTTTGATTATTAATAGTACAATCAAATAAAAATTTAAATGTGAGTGGTGTATAACCAAATAAAATTGTCTAAGTATGATTTAAATAAAAAGGAATATAACTAAAATTTGATTAAACCAGAATTTAAGTCCCGGGAATTTGAAAAGTGTTTAAATGTATTTAAACAAAAGAATTTGGGAATTTAAAAATCTTGGGAATGTTTGAAAGGTTTTTTTTTTCCAAAGATTTGAAGGCAATAATGGAGTATTGTTTTGGAAAATATTGTTGAATGGAAATTATTTTGGGAAAATTTGTGGAAGTAAGGAAGCACTGAACTCACTTCAGTCGCTGGAAAATAATCCTGATGGTGATAGCCACATCATCAGTATTCATTTTCGAGTTTCTAAAGTGATGGATTACTACCAGGATAATTGGACATGATATTTGGAGTTGTTGGGTATACAAGTTGTTTTAAAATTTTCAAGGGAAATTTGTTTTGGTGTAAACAAGTGTTCGAAATTTGATTTGGTATACCAAGTGAGTATGTGTAGTATCATTTCAAAATGGTTTGGAAATGAAACCGGGCAATTGAATTCTAAGAAATTCTATTTTGATAATGTGAAGTTTAAATGAATCAACTATTGGACTTGGAAAGTAAAGTTGATATTAATAAGAAGAAATCGGGAATTGTAATCCCGGAATTAAAATTTAATTTAAGTAAATGAAAGTGAAGAAAATATATTTGAGTTTAACCTGAGATAAGTTAAATGGAATTGAAGTTCAAAACAAATTTAATTGGATATAAAATTTGAAGGAAAAATGATTGTGATTGTAAGGTGAAAATTTATACCTTACAATAGTAAGTGTTATATATAATCTGAAATTGTGATTATAAGATGAAATGACCCAAATGAATAATATAAACTTTAAAGTAAACAAATAAGTTTTGAGCTCATATATTGAGAAATAAAATTGAATTTAAATGAATTCAATCGAGTTACTGATAATTTTGAATAGAATAAAATTCTTATGTAAATAAGTAAATTGTAAACCAAGTAAGTCTTGAATTGGATTAAAATAGAATTGGAATAAGTTATAAACAAATCTAATTCAAGAATAAACTGAATGACCTTTTATAAATAAATGTAATAATGAGTTATTAATGTAAATTAAGATTTAAGAACGAATAAAAGATAAACTAATCAGTAAATAGTTGGGCTTGATTAAAGGAAAATCAAATCAAAGATTTGAATGGAAATTGGAGAAATAGAATAAATCTAAGTTGTTGGGTGGAACAGTTTGAGAAAAATGAATGACTTAAGTAAATAATGAAATGAAAAGATTGTGAATAAATTAATTATGGTGGAGACAAGTGTAAATTGAGATGGGATCAATTTAAAATGTGTTATGAAGCTTAAGTAATTATTTATTCACAATAATATGGTCAAACTGCATATAGAAATGAGTTGTTTTGAAGTAAAAGAGATTAGATAAAATTTTGTGAATTGTTAGAAGCAAAATAAGATGATTTTGAATAAGAGTTTGAATTGCTTAAATGGATTATATAAGCAAGAAAGTTGTAAATTCCTTTTAATTAAAAAGGAATGATTTGAGAATTTATTGGAATTAATTGTGATAAGGATTGAAACCTTACATATGTGCTTATGGAAATATGTAATGGAGACTCTGTCAAACTTTTCAGAATTTGAAAAACTATATAAAAAAAATTAAATTAAATTAAATTAGCAATAAAAAGATTTTCAAATTGAAAACTGACAATAAATTAGTGGATGAAATTAATTCAAAATAATGATAGGAATCAGTTATAAATGGAGATAGTCAATAAAAGTTCAATATTCAGAGTTAAGAAAATTGAATTCATATGGAATTGGTAATTCCGATTTAAATAAGAAGATATAATGCTTAAAATTAAACTTAAGAAGGGGAGAGTGAAATCTTAAGTAAAATTGATATTGAGAAAGTTATTCTAAGTGGATAGAAATCAAAATATTGTAAATAAAGAAAATTGATAGTTGATAATCAATACGCAGGATGAATGTATATTATTTTATACGCATGACAATTTTGATCCAGATTCGAGCACAGAATTTCGAGATAGTTATATATCGATCCGAATTAGGATTTTTCACTCGATTTTCGACGACGAACCATGGATTTGGATTTTTGATTGGTTCTGGAAATTCTCTATCATAGTTGTAACTATGCAAGGAGAATGACAGTTTTGATCAAGAAACTAGATCTGAGTCAGCACTAGGAAGTCGGGTGGACAATACTAGTTCGGAAGTGAAATTGTGTGATCGAGTGAGTGATCGGATTTGGTATTGCGTACGAATGGTATATGTACATCGTACGGGCTTGATTGAATAGATATTGAAATTCTGTAAAAGCGTCAATTAAATTTGGAAAGAGTTAGTACTGTAACTTATAGAATTGAATTGCTAGAATGGATGTCTGGAATTTATTGTGTATTCCTTATATCTCAGGAAATTTGTTCATGATTCATCATAAATTGTTAAACCAGTAATTTAGGAAATTGAAAGTTGAGTCGAATTTAGTTGTGGTCAGGAATCCAGTTTGGATTATTGATCATCGAGAGATAAACTCTCAATAGTTTTAGGAATATTTATCCGGATTTGTGTTCGGATAACTGGTGATTGTTAGTTAGGATAGACTGTTTATTTGTTTGTTAATGTATGCATTGGTATTTATGTTGAACGGTTGGAATAGTAGATTTTAAAATATCTTTATTTTAAGTTCGAGGACGAAATTCTTTTAAGGGGGAAGGAATGTAACGACCCTGGATTTTTGACCCGTTTATTTTAATAAATATTTAATCTAATTAAATAAAACGTGGACTGTTCATTTTAAAATGATTATGATTTGGAGAGTTCAAAATAAAATCTTTTGATAATATTATAATAAATCTCATTTTTAAAATACTTTCAATATTTTCATATCTGATAATATATGTATGTATGTATGTATATATAATTGTAGAACTTTAAATAATAATCATATGGGTAGTGAATATGGGAATTTAAAAACTTAAGTATAAATCATAAATATGAACTTAAATAGAAAGCAATGTAAGAGGGTAGAAGCATAAACAATGTAAGCTAGAAGATAATAAATATTTTACAAATAGCTTTATACTCAAGCTAAATGTTTACCTGCATAAGTATATGATTTCAGGTAGTATCTTCATAAAGCAATACAATTAATAATTGTGTAATCTTATTTGCAGAAAAATCAATGTTTACAAATCCACTACAAACATTTTAATATATACAATACTTTTACTCATAGGTCCAAGTGTTTACCTGCAGATTCAAAACTAGGAATAATAATATACAGTAATATGTTTATAAGTATACAACACATATGTGTATAAGCAAGCCTGGACTATATGTTTATAAAATATAGGATAAAAATAAAATATCTATATACATACAGCAAACATAATTATTGGAGTGTAAACATTTTAAGTAACAAGACAAAATCAATTAATGAAGTTATAAACAAATTGTATTACTGCATAATATATTTACATATGTTCTCACAAACCAAGTTTGGCTGCTGCTAGTATAAAATAATAGGTGAGTAGAAAGTCATGATTACATAAGCAACAAGTTTTATTTCAAATATAATAAAGAAAAACATATGCATGGCCGAAATAAGCATCTATGCATAAACTTATAGGAGCTAGGCATAACGTGTAACATGCATATGTACCACAAGATGTTTAATTAATCTTTGAACAAGAAATAAAATTTAAAATAAAGATGGAAAACAAAATTTATATGCTGCTAAAACCTATATGTATAAGAAAACAACAGTTTTCACTGCAATATAATAAAAATAGATCATTGTCTGGTACAAATTAAACAAAATCTGAAAAACAAATTAATTACATGATATCATAATTTAGGCGTAAGCATTAATAAGCACAACTTCTTGTTCAGGAGAGTACTGCAGCCGAATTCTTGTGGTAGTACTTAACCAATAAGAAAACAAAATGATGGTAATACAAAATATCTTCTAGCCGAAATGTTTGATTTACCTCTGGCCTTAGTACATAATAAAATAAAGCAAATTACTAAGTTAAAGCTTGCTCAAGAAGGCATTAAGTTCAAAGTATATATATGTATGTTCATTTATTCTATTTGTTGATATCTTTTGGTTCAGTTATTAAAACTTATAAAGTAAAGTCTGAAAAAAAAAGAAGCAAAGAAGTATGAACAAATTTCATATTATCAAGTTTAAACAGAATTCAGAAAGCAAGAAGAAAAGTTTACAGGGATCTCAAACTTCTAACTGCTGTTCCAACTAGCCTCTGTTTCGACAGTTTTGGTGAGTAAACCTAATTTTAAAAAAAAAATTTAGTTAATTTAAATAGTCCAAACTTCATTTCATAAACTGAGTTTGTATATGTTCCATTTGCATATGATTTGTGATGTTCTGAGATTTGGTACAGATTGGCCATTTGGTGCAAACTCTAGTTATTTTGTTTTATTTAGATTATTGATGAATTTAACAGCTATAAAATCTAATTCAAGTTTATAAATTGAAAGCTTGGTGAAATTCATGATTGTTTAAACAAAAATGAGGATTTTTATACTAGTGTTTTAAGAACAGTTTATATATGAATAAAAACTGTAACTTCATCAATTTCACGAAATTGAAACAATAATAAATGATGAGAATCAGCTTGGAGAAAGTTCAAACCTTTATTGTTCCATGAAAATTGTCAGGAAATTTTTATGTTGCCTGAGTTTAGGGTGCGAGATCCATTTAGGGTTTGAAATCATGTTTTACCCATCTCTGTTTCGAGGTCGAGTACGTCAACGTAACATCATCGAGTGGCTCGAACTCCTGGAGGCTGATTGTTTATCGTGATGTCATCGAGTGGGCAAGGGCTAGGGTGTTGCAGGTGGCTGAAGTGGCGGCGGCGTGGCATTTTGTGGAGGGGTTAGTTACAGTTTTCAGGTGTGGGTCTAAATTTTTGAATTCGAGATTCTGGTTGCAGTTTGGGTTTGGGATTTGATCTGGTTGTGATTTGCGCCTTGTTGAGATGGAGGGTGGCTGCCGGAGTTGGGTCGTGCTGCCGTGCACGTGCACGGCAGCAGTGATTTTGGTGTCAGACCGCGTTGTGGGTGGAATCGCGAGTTTTACTCGAGCGAGTGGGAAGTATTCTTCGGGTTGGACTTCGATTGTGAGAAAGTAGCCTGCCGTGGTATTTATTTTTACCCAGCCTAAGCTTAAACCTACAGTTAACTAAAATAAGAAAAAAATGAGAAGAAGGGAAGAAACAGGGAAAGAGTGGAAGAATGGGTTCAGGGGGGAAAAGACTCGGGAAGGTTGGATGGGAAACTCGGGTTCTTTCTCGTGTGTAGCAAGATTTTCTCGGGTATTGTTTCAAAGTTTAAGCGTAATAAAACTGGTTTACTAAACTGTTTTAGTTCAAAGTAAAAATAGAGTTATTGCTAAAAATGTTTCAACCTGCATGAATATCTTAATTTAGTAGTCAATTAAAGATATGTGATTAGATTTAATTAACGTTTAAACATTTTTAGTTAATAAGTGATTAGTTTTAAAGTTAAGAATCTTGACTCTTATTTAATTAGTAAATAAGAAGTTTAAATTAGTTAATTAAGTTAATATTATAATTGGTTTTCAAAATTTAAGAGAAGACTTTTAAATGTTTCATTAAGTTGAACGTTTAATTAGTTTAGGGAGAAATTAAGAACAATTACTCTTAAATTATAATCAGTCATAGATTATAAATAGTTGATAAATGTGTAATTACCTACTTAAGTTAATTTATGAATGATTAATAGTTAATTAATCGAGTAGTTTAATTAAGAATAAATGAAGGATTAAGGAAGAATCAGCAGTTAATAAATGGGTAATTAAGTTGATTAATAATTAAGATTATTAAATTAAATGGTTAATTAAAGTAAATAACCGAGTTAAGAAATAATTAGGTAATTGATAGTTTGAAATAAGATAAGTATGTGATTATGACTAAATGATTAAATAAGAAATCATTAATTAAACAATCCAGAGTGAATAAGTAATTGGTTGCTAACTAAGGACTAATTAAATTGAGTTAAATGATTAACTCTCAGGTAATTAATTCTAAAAATTGAATTAATTACAAATAAGACTTAAAGATGATTGATTATGGGTTGTTATGTTGTGATATCTATGTTATTCTGTGATGCTCTGTGATATGTCATGTATATCTATGATGCTTGTATGTATTTTATCTATGATAAATGCTATGTTAATTCAATTGTTGAATTTAATTTATTTAAACTGTTAAGTTAATTAGACAACTTGGCCCTTAAAATGGCGGATGGATTCGATGAGACCGGGATCGGAAGAATCAATTTTGATTCTCCGAAAACCACATCGATCCAATTTAATCGTTAGGTCGTGAATCCTGAAATGAAGATCGAGATGGTGCTTTCAGAATACAAGGGTTATCGTCGTTAACTCTGAGGGTGATTCCAAAACGAGTGTAACGAGATAATGCCTTCGGTTTCGTTCGAACCCGGAATGAACTTGTAAGGATTGAATGCTTTCAGCACATCGTCAGGCGGACGATGAGCATTCTAAGTGATATGTTCTATAAAGGTAATCGCAGCCTCAAGCCTCATCAACCGGGAATGGCTAAAACAGGGGAGATGCAGCAAGGTTAGGTGGGTCATGCCCAAGCAGGATAAGATATTACCCCTGTCTAGAAGTCCCTTTTATTTTTCGGCTTAGTGGGTGGTTGGTCGCGCCCACCACGGGGTTTATCTTGTTCGAGACTGTTCAGTAAGGAATGGTTCCGGCCTTGTGTTGCAGGGGATGAAGGAAGTAATCCTCGGTACGGTGATCTAGGCCCCGTACTGTGACGGGCGGTACCCAGTAGCCCTGCCATTGTATGGGATCCAATTTCCAATAAGCGCCGTACGATTTGATTGTGCCCAACGATGTTGGAATGTGAGATGTAAGCATTTCAGCTATTTCTGTATTTTACTTGAAAACCCTAGACACTATTATAATATCACTGGATTTCCTATAAAAATGTTTTGGTTAGCGTAAGGTAAAAACTTACCCGTATTTATTTGTGGGAAGTCTTACGTGATACCTTTATTTTCAAATGTTTTTTTTTTCAAAGTTAAACAACCTTAAACCGTTTACTCATACCAGACCCATGTCTGACCCGGAGTTTATTTTTGTTTTTCATAAACTCTCGGGTACCCAAATTTTTTACGGGTAGTCAAGGGATTCATGTTAGCTTTGACGAATTCTGGAGGAGCAATGGAGCAGGAGGCTTCAGCGTTGTAGATATATTTAGTTCCGCTGTGAGTCATATTGTTACGTTGTATTAACTAGACAGGTGTTTATGACTGTCTAATATGTGATGTATGTATGATTGTCATATGTATTGATATTGTATAACTCTGATATATGTACAAACTATGTATTATTTAAGTGATATGTTGTATTTTGTTCCGTTCCGCTGTGAGATTCTGATGTTGTTGTTCTTTCTTTCTCTCTCTTTTCTATTTCTATCCCTTTCTTTCTTAATGATGATACGTCTTTCTAGTAGTAGAAGGGCGGGTCATTACAGTGATCGATCGCGGACTTGTGGATTGTTCGATATGCCCATAGAGCCATAGGAAGTTCATTGATCCATTTGCCATCGACTTTTTCCAATCGTTTCTTCAGAATGGACTTTATAATCTTGTTAACAGCTTCAACTTGTCCATTTGCTTGAGGGCATGCAATTGCAGAGAACTTCTTTTGAATATGGAATCGTTGACAGAAATTCTTGAACTCGATACTATCGAATTGGGCTCCGTTGTCAGTGATGATGGTAAGTGGGAGTCCAAATTGACAGATAATGCTGCGTACCACAAAGTTGATCGCTTTCTTCCTCTAGATAGTAGCAAGGGGATTGGCTTATGCCCATTTAGTAAAGTAATCAACTGCAACGTTGGCGTACTTCGCACCATCTTTTGCCAGAGGTAGAGACCCAATAATATCGATGTCCCATATTGCAAACGGCCATGGACTGACGATTTGAGTTATTTCTATAGGCGGGGCTCTTGGTATACAAGCATGCTTCTGACATCTATCACATTTCCTGAAATAATCTGATGCGTCACAATTTACAATCGGCCAATAATAACCGTATTGGAGCACTTTCTTAGCAAGAGCATACCCTCCGATGTGATTTCCATATTCTCCATCGTGCACATCATGTAATACTCGCTTAATTTCGTCGTGGGCGATACACCGGAGTAAAGGAATAGAGTATCCTCTTTTATATATGACTCCATTTTGAATAGTGAATCGCAAAGCCTTATGAAGAACTTGCCTTTTCTCACTCCTGCGCTCTAACAGGGTCCCATGCTCGAGATAGTTCTTAAACGGAGTCATCTAAGATTCCTTATCGGGTATCACTTTAAGTCGCTAGCCGGTCTCCATTTGATCAATACTCGGGGAAGATAGTGTCTCAACGGGAACGAGTCCCATTTGCTATGCCTCACCGGTGCTAGCTAATTTTTCCAAAGAATTGGCATTCTGATTGTGTTCTTGGGCTTTGTATCAATTTGTACCGTACTATGATGTATCAATTTTTATAGTAATACTGCCTGTTAATGTGGAGAATTGGGCTGGTTAGGAGTGATCATCTGTAAGCTTTGTCTCAAAATGTATTAAATACGTTGATTGGGTGCTCTAATTTTTTTTCTTTTACCTTTCTCATGTGGATTGACATACGTAATAAATTTTAACACAAAACTATGGTGACTAATGGATCTATCAAAACAATATATAACAACTGCAATAGATGGCATAATAATTGAACTGATTCAATATTTCCTGGACTCAAGCAAGATAAGCTGCCAGTCTTTGGTCTCTGGCCTGGTACTCCCCTCGAACCTGGCACCATAATAATAATTATCAAGTCTCTGGCAAGTAAAGCTTCGTATTCGGCCTCGTTATTGGTTGCATGGAAATCAAACTTCAAGGCATAACATACAGATCGACCTTCTAGGGTTTCAAGTACAACTCCTATGCATGAGCAACGGTCGTTCGTTGCACCATCTGTGTATAGCTTCCATATGTATTTGGGAGATTCAGTGGTTTTGGGCAAGTTCTCTAGGATAGTGAATTCGGCGATGAAGTCCGCTAGGACCTATCCTTGAATAGCTCGCCTCGGTGTGTAAGTGATATCGAACTAACTCAACCGGATATTCCATTTGAGTATCATACCAGACATCTCAAGCCGCGTAAGCACCTGCCATAACGGTTGGTCGGTGCAGATAGTGATAGGATGAGCCTGGAAATACGGGCAAAGCTCCCTCGAGGCAATAGCAAAAAAGTAAGCTAACTCTCCAACTTTGGATAATTTCTCTCTGCTCCAGTCAGTCATTTACTTATGTAATAGACTGGTCATTTTATCTGATCCTCCTCCCGAATAAAAGCAGCACCGATTGCATTTTCTGACATTGCCAAGTAGATGTACAATCTCTCATGGTCAATAGGCTTTGATAGAATAAGTGGTGCGGATAGGTGTTGAACCAATGCTCAGAATGCGCCTTCACACTCTATAGTCCATTCAAAGTTCTGCTTTCCTTTCCTAATAAGATTGAAAAGGGGAATACATTTTTCGGTTGATTTTGAGATGAACCTGCTCAACGCTGTACCTTCCCGTTGGGGCTCTGCACTTGTTTTATGGTTCTTGGAGTCTTGAAATTTCGAATCACCCAGATCTTTTCAGGATTGGCTTCGATTCCCCGAGCATTAACGATGAACCCGAGGAACTTTCCGAATGTGATCCCAAAGTGACACTTTAACGGGTTGAGCTTCATTCTATAGTCTCGGAGGATGTTGAACATCGTTTCCAGGTCTTTGATATGATTGGTGGAGAATCGTGACTTTATAAGCATGTCATCCACAAGTACCTCCATAGCTTTTCCCATCTAGTTAGCAAACATTTGATTGACTAGCCATTGTAAGTTGCTCCAGCATTTTTGATTCAAAACGGCATGACTTTATAGCAGTAAAGTCCTAGATCGGTGATGAAGCTGGTGTGCTCCTGATCGGGTAGGTGCATGGGAATCTGATTGTAGTCGGAATATGCATCCATGAAAGATAAGAGCTTGTGTTCGGCTATTGAGTTTACAAGTTGATCAATCCGAGGAAGTGGAAAACTGTCTTTAGGGAAAGCTTTACTAAAGTCTAAGTAGTCAACGTAAGTTCTCCATTTCCCTTTAGGTTTCCTGACAAGTACAAGGTTGAACACCCATTCTGGATATAGCGCATTTGGATAAACCCGGTCGACTTGAGTTTATCTAGCTCTTCCTTTAGGGCGGCAGATCTCTCTGGATCTATACCATGCTTTTTTTGCTTGATTGGGACATGCCGTGGGTCAATATTTAATGTGTGGCTTGCCATGTCTGGCGAGATCCCATACATGTCAGAGTGCGTCCATGCAAACACGTCGAAGTTTTCTCAGAGAAATTAAACCAATTCCTCCTTCATCTATTGGCTTAGCTGAGATCCAATCTTTATCATTCTAGAATCGTCATCATTATCGATGGAACATCGATCATTAGCTCTGGCGGAGAAGCCTGACCGTCTTTGACTTCGTCCTCACATTTATTATCTCTTGGGTCAAGATCTGTTTGGAATTGGTTGTGGTTCCCGGGCCTAGCCCAGGCATTAACTGTCAGTTATCTGCAAACGGACACAGAGAGATTCCTCTATGCCCTTTCCCTTCTCTATTCGTTGCGCCTCCCGCAGCTTAGCAACAAAACAGGCTCGTCCAGTAGCCTGGTCTCCCTGAACAACTTTGACTCCATTGTCGGTAGGGAATTTCAAAGTCAATCACCAAGAGGCAATAGCAGCCTTGAATTCAGCTAGGGTCGGCCCAAGAAAGCATTGTACATGAATCAATATCCAATATAATAAAATGTAGCATCCAGACTCTCTGGCATTCTCTAACCCCCAACTCCATTGTAACTCCACCATTCCAATGGGTATAGTCGTACTGCCATTGAAGCCATGAAAACGACACCGACAAGGCTTCAAATCTTTCGCTTCCATCTTCATTTGATCATAGGATCGCTTAAAGAGTATGCTTATTGAACTTCCACTGTCCATTGAGATCCTCTTCATCCAAGCAGGACCTATCTGAGCTGAAATAACTAGTGTATCAATGGAGGGGTTTTGATTCTATCGGCATCTCTGTCTTGGAAAAAAGATATCATCTGCCATCGTCTTCTGTTGTTTGACCGGGGCCCCATCTTCCAAGGTACTGCAACATTCGAAGCTCGCATGCCTAATAGAGCTGGCATACGAATCCATTTCCCTCTAGCTCCGACCAATCGGATGAGGACAACTACTAACAGTGTTAATCACTAACCTCCCACCAGTATGCATGGGTTCCTCTGGTCTAACTAGATTCAGTATTTGATTTGATGGGCCCGCACATCTAGCCTACGACCCCCGAACGAACTGCTCCAACCTTCTCTCTCGAATCAACTTCTCGATAATATCCTATAGATGACGACACTCGTTCATGTTATGGCTATAACTATCTAAAATCTACAGAACTTCCCAGTTTGAATTTGTCTCTCTAATGATTGCTTCGGAGCAGGCTCTATTGGATAGTATTACAAGTTTGTAAGTACACATTCTCCAGGGATGTATTTAAAGGAGTATAGGTGTCAAACATGGGAGTTCTACATCATGATCCGCGATTCTAATCCCGTTTCTTACCCTGATTTCCATCGCCTTTCTACTGGTTCTGCTTATTATGTATATTTAAGTGCACCTTGCCGGAACTCTCCTCGGTCTGTTTCACAGCAACATTTCTCCCTGGGCCCTACATCATCCTTTTTCCTATTTTATTTTGCATTCTCTCTTCTCAAGAACTGAGCTACCTTGGAATAGAAACTGTTCAATAACGAAGGGGGTTTCCCAGCCAACCATTTGCCAAATTCGAAATCAGGATCGATTCCCTTGGTCAGTGCCATCAATATGAAGTTATCATTAGGGTTACTAATCTCTATGCAAGCGGCATGGAACATCTCCAGGTAACGTCTGAGCATCTCTCCGGGAGCTTGAGTGACATTAGACAAGGTATCAACATCTTTGGGCCCTGTAACGTGCATGCAAAACTACTCAACAAACTTCATAGCAAATAGTCGAAACATGAAATTGATTGGGGCGGCATGCGAGTAACCTCGTAGTCGCAACGCCCCTAGGGAAATTTGGAAACTTCGGTATTTGACCACATCATCAGCCTATGCGGCATTCATCAACCATTCATACTTTAAAAATGTGTTTAGGGTCAGAGCTCCCTTCATAAACAGGCAGAGTTAGAATTCTAAATTATCGAGGCGGTTCAATGTAGAGGATGTCATCGGTGAAAGGGGTATGAATATGAGAGTTTCCCCTATCGTCAATGGTGAGGCCCTGACTCTCATGTATCATCTGGCGGATGTCTGGCATTTGTACATTTTGGCCATATTAGGCCAAGGTATGGTCAGGTTATATAATGCGAGGATGGCCCGGGCTCGGTCGACGGTCCATACCTTGCCTCCTTAGCTCTAGGTCTTTGGGAACGTAAGGTTCAAGAGTATAATCACATTGGTGAAGGTCCGGATCCGTTCAATTTCGAGTGTTAGCTTCCAACTCGATGGTAGCGGCAGCAGCGCGGTTGTTGGCAGTGTGATAAGGAAATGTCCCTCCTCGGGAAGAGGGTCTGGTCTGGTGTCTAGTTGACGGACCAGCTCTCGCTTGTCCATGGTTCAAAGTGCGCTAATGCCCGGTAGCTTGCATGTAGCTTCCATCCAGCCGTGGGTATGTGGATCTGTGATTGTAATCAGAGAAAGCTGAACTTTTAGTAGATGATTAGGAAGCCTTCTCTCGTTTAGATCTCCTTCGTATTTCCAAGTTTAGCCGATTAGTTACACCGTGTTGGCATGAAGCTACCGGCAGCTTTGGGTCAGCTCTTACATAAATAGCTGGAAATCCTCCCTGGTGACAGAGCCTTATGAATCTAAAGGTCTAGTAGGGTTCTGGTCTGAAGAGGGAAGTTGTGCTAGGTTCCGCCTATCCCGTCCTTTTGGATCTACAAGCATTGAGGTAGTCCTAGTAGCGACCATACTGAATAGCGAAGTTCTCTCCTAGACTTGATGCAAATCTGAATAGGATGGAAGAACTTCTAGGCTTGAGATTTGGATCTTCTCTTTAGATTCTTGCAATTTGATATTGGTAGTAGATCCAATGAGCAGGAGAAAAGCTGGGGTTTTTTAGTGAAAGCACCAAAGTGTTTGTACCAAAATTGGGCATAACACTCTTCGGATGCGTTTAAAGTGATAAAATGAAGAAAATAAATGTAAAATGAGGCAGATCTGACAAACGCACCAATTAGTAGATAAGAAAAAGTACGAAAACATGCAAATTTAGAGTGGTTCGGCGTATGGCCTACATCTACTATGAAATGATTGATATTTATTGATTATAGCTCGCTGGTTACAAATGAATTACAATAGTACAATCAAAGAACATCAGAAATTTCGGTAGAGTATTGAAGTAGCAAGTCTAAAAGTCCTTTTTTGTAGGTCCAGGGTTGCTATTTATAGGCATAGGCAAATATCTCGCGTAGATCTTGGTGAACTTCTACTCTCATGTGGGTGGGCCTACGAGATGAAGTTTAGGTGATTTCAACTTGACCATGAAGCGATATGAATGGAGTTCGTATTGATCAATAATTGGTCCTTTGGGGCTGAAATTTATTGGGTATATTCTTGATATTGTAGGAAAGCTTCTGTGAAAATTTGGTGGCATTTGGACTTGTAGATTTCGAGTTAAGATCGATGCAAGTTTGGATTTGCAATGCGCAGTCGAACTCATATCGCTTTTGTTCATGTCGTTCTCGTTCGTATCGTTTCTAGCCACATATTTGTTAGGTGATGTGGCACTATCTTCTCGAATCGATGCACTTTTCATGCCGAGTGACCAAGTCTTCCACTTTTTGTGCTTTGTTCATGTCGATAGTTTGTAATTGCTTTGCATCGATATGAACTCATGCATTTCGTATCGATGCTTACCCATGCCCTTTGTATCGATTTGAGATGATTCTTTTCGTATCATGCCAAACTATTCCATTCATATCATTCACTTGAAGCTCCTTCGTATCGATAGCTCCTGTCCCACTTCGTATCGATAAGAACTTGCTCATTTTACATTGATCTGCCATGAAGTCCTTCGCATCAAACAAATGAGCGATCAATACGAACCAGGTTGCCTCTATTTTTATGGGTACACAATTTAGTTGCTGGAGGTATGGATACGAAATTGATGACTACGAGTCGACGGATATGAAAACCCCATGGATACGAACGTGGTCTGCTTTCTTGGTTTTGATCGATCAACATCCTAGACATACGAACTCTGATTGATCTGAAATTTGAAACGTTGGCTTTCGTAACTTTGCTTGTCGTATCATATCAATTGTAGCTCGATCCGGGATCGGGCAAAATTTACTAGTATCCATAGTAGACCTGCATATAACCGGTCTTTAGGACGAACTGCCTTTGATCCTTAGTTAAGTTCTTGGTGTCATGGCATTGCCAAAAGGTGGGATAACAGTTTAAGGAGTAGATATTGTGTTGAATAGTGTTTTAGATATATTTTTTGGTCAATAGTGATGTGTAATGGTGCACACATAAGGATGGCACTTCTTTTGACCAGAAAGGAAGTGGCCTTCGAGGTTATTTTACTTTAGTTAAAGTTTATGCAACATATCTGTAAGTGTTCATAATATTTTCCTATGGTTTGTGTAAAAAAGCTTATGAATTCAAGCTATGTTTCTCTCTTCAATCTTCATTTTCCTTAAGCGAATCAACTCAATCCTCTTCAAAATTTGACCACGACCTTAGATCACTTTAGGAAGCATGAAGATCATGTTGAAGATGGAAGCAATGGAGCACAAACCCACTCAAGCTAGGCCGTGAGCATATAAGGCCATTCTAGGCTAAGGCCTTGAACATATAAGAGGTAAGATTGAACTTTGGGATTTCTTTGGTTGAGGTAGGAAATGGTATCTAGGTTGAGGATTGTTCTTGGAAAAGGGTGGGTTTACTCATCAATTGTTGTAATAAAGTGGTATAATATTGCTTATATAATTATAATAGTGTGATTATCTAATCAAAGTTGTATATTTGGACCTTACTTGCTTTTAAAAGCAAATGACATGTATATATAGCATATATGCTCTTTTATGATCTTCTATAACATGTGACGTGGCCTTGACATTGTGTATATGTGCTTGATTTAATGGTATTAGGTTTGGACTTGAATATGGAATTGTAATATCGCGATGTCGCTATGAAAGCTTTTTAAATCTCCTTGTGTTTAAACTTGATCCAATGGTTTATATATTATAATATTATGATATAATATATATTGGTTGTGCTCTATACATATATAAGTCTACATTGAAAATATTTGATTCGGAAATTTGTTTTGAAAAATTATAAGAAAATTAGTCGCCATGGTAGCATTTTGAAATCGCTTCGTGTTCAGCAGTTTTTAAGTTGAATTTAGTAACAACCAAAAATTCCGGCTATTTGATTCCAAATGTTTAATTAAATTTAAATATTAAAATAATTGGATTTAGAAATTTGATCACATATAATTCAAATAGAGGGCATTTTTAAAATATCTGAATTGTGAATTAAATGTTAATTAAACGGATTTAATAATTTCATTTAACTCTTTTTAATTAATAAATAATTTTGGTGAATTCAATCTGTAAATTTATCTACAAATAGATTGGATAAATATCGACAATTAAATATACAATGATATTAAAATCTATGAAATTGTCGTTCCAGGGCACTGTCTCAGATTTTAATGAAACCAGTTTCATTGGAACCACAATAATGAATTATGATATGCCGCCAAATTTCATGGTGATCAGACGTATCGTTTGGTTATGCGAGTTCCAAACGCGTTGAAATTGATGTTAGAAATTTAATATAATAAACGGGTATAAAAAGTTAACTTCTGCGTACGATCGAATTTGGGATCAAGGCTAGTTAGATTTTGTTTGGAATAAGGGCATAACATATAGAACGCCAGGTGACACGCCTCGTTTGGAGTTCAAGATTTTTTGATATTATTTTAAGTATTACATAAAATAAAATATACATACATACATACATAATACACAGACACACAGATATATATATATATATATATATCTCTGTGTGTGTGTATTCACCATGCCCATGACTTGACACCCTAACCATACTCTCCCGTTCCCATACCTATGCGTGCTACCCATACCCTTTCTTCTATATATCATATTTGTCTGTGCAAAAAACAGAGGTTCCTTCTTTTGAAATTAAGAATTCAAAGTCTAAATTATAATGATATGCCCATCTAAAAATCAGAAATGTAGCTTGCGTTTAACAACGTGGGTTTGATATGTTGAGTGATTCGCTTGGAGTTAGGTGAAATCGTGGATGAATATAGCTTTCTTGAGCGAAGGGGGACTTCATGGCCAAATTTAGGGACGTACGTCGAAGGAATGGGGATCTTGACATGATAGGTCGCGATATTTCAAGGTGTAGGCCGCGATTCGATTGAGCCATGGTGGGGTTGATTCGTAATGTTGGCCTAGTCAGGTTCGAAGGGAGAAGTGCTTTGGTGAAGTCGGTTCGGAGGATCGATGGGTCATTATCTGTATTATCGTGGTTCGTGCACGGTCAAGTGGTATCTACGTGCATGTTTTTGATTGAGGGGAGAAGAAGGAAGATAGATTAAGTGGTGGTTTAATTTTATTAATGTAATTAAAATTCTAATTATTTTAATTTAAATCATTAACCTTATAGATTGTGTATGTCGCTCATATGAGGTCGGATTCGAATGCCATTTTTTGTGTTAGACTTGGGTCATCGAGATCTTCATGATGGAGTTTAACTCACATTAAATTTTATTATATCATATCAATGTATTATAATTGTTGATTGATTGTTTGGATGTTAGTTAAATTTTTTTATTGCTTTTTTGGTTAAATTTGTATTTGAAAAATGGATGACATATTAATCTTAGTATCAAGGAATCAAGGCTGAGATATCAAGGAATTGGCAACAAACCGAAGGTCGCTCATCCAAAATATTGAGTACGCAAAGATTCACTATGGATGTCGATGAATTTTGTCCGGGTTCGGATCATGCTATAATTGGCAAGACATGACAAGCGAAGCCATGAAAGCCAACGTTCCAAATTTCAAGTCAATCCGAGTTCATATGCACAAGATATGATCGATACGACTCAAGTGATCAAGCCATTCGTATCCATCGAAAGGCCATGTTCGAGTCGATTTGTTCGAACCCATCTGGAACTACACGATTCGTATCCATCAGGGGAGTATGCCTCGTTTGTATTGATCAGCCACTCTCCTATACATATCGATCAGCCACTCTCCTGTTCGCATCGATCAACCACTCTCATTCATATCGATTAGCCACTCTAGTTCATATCCATCGGATGACCGCTGTTTCGTATCCATCGTGGGACCTCTGTTCCTATCCATCAAGCATTACTCTATTCGTATCCATCATGTCGCTCAAACTTCACATCGATCCTCTAGGATTAATCCCAATGGATGCGAATAAGACAAAGTCTATCGATACGAACAAGACTGTGCAATTGATACACACTGTGCATTTCCAATCGATACAAATGAAGTTATTTCCTTCGATACGAGCAGAACCATTTCAATCGATATGAACTAAACCATCTCCATCGATGCGAGCTAAACAATGGCTATTGATACGAACAGTGAAAATCTTGGGACGACTCGGTCAACTCGATGACGAAAGTGGATCGATCAATAAAATCACGCGCCACATCATCACCTGGGCATGTGCATTGATCAATTCGAAATGAATGATTCGAAATCATCGATTCGAACTCGACAAACTAAAGAAAACACAATCTTGCATCGATTATATCTCATAATCCACAAGTCCAAATGCCATGAAATTTTTGCTGGAGCTTACGTAAAACCTAAGGAAGGTTCATGCCAAGTTTCGACTCAATTGGGTCAAATCCTGATCGATACGAAATTCGTTTGTATCGATCACGGATCGAGCCGAAACATCATGGGATCGATCGCGTGGGCCCACCCACATGCCAGAAGAAGTCTTCCGAGATCTGAGCAAGATATTAGCCTCCGACGCCTATAAATAGAGCCCTAGGGCCTATAGAACAAGGATCTTTTCCTCTCGAATTCCCAGACTCTTCCGGATTCAACTTTGCACTCCATTACTGCTGTTGTACTCGAATTTCATCACTGTAATTCATTGTAATCCGCTACAATCAGTTGTAATCGTCTGAAGAATATCAATAAAGTCATCAAATTTCATAGTGGACATAGGCAACACGCTGAACCACTCTAAATTGTTGTGTGTCTGTGCATCTACATATCTGTTTTTGGATTTTTTGTTAGATAATCCATATTTTACATTTCCATTCTTCATTTTTATATCTTCAAAGACTTCCAAAGAGTGTTGTGCCCATTTTTGGTACCAACACTTCGGTGCTTTCACTGAGAAAACATAGCTTTTCTCATGCTCCTTGGATCTATTGTCGATACTGGATTACACAAATCCAAGGAGAAGATCCAGATTTCAAGTCCAGAATCCTTCCAACCTATTCAGATTTGCATAAAATCTTGGAAAGGACTTCGCTTATCATAATGGTTAGCACAAGGACCGCCTCTACTGCTGCGGACCAAGAAGGACGGGATAGACAGAATCCCGTATAATTGCCTCCATCCATTCCTAATGCTGCCGGACCTTCAGATCCATCGGGCCCGGTTAATAGACAAGAATTCCAGATACTACTTCAAGAATTGACCTAGAGTCAGCAGCAACTGACTGAACAGCTGCGCGCCAATGCTGAGCTGACTAACTAGTTAAACCGCCAAAGGCGTAGGAGATCCAAGAGGGATCATGCCTCTTACTTCTCAACCGAAAGTTCGGCCTTGTCTGACTACCATCACAGGTCTGCACGTCCCCGGTTAGACGTCAGTTACACGCAAGCCACTGGACATCAGCCTGCAATGACCGTTGGACAACTGAGAGTTGGTCCATTGGCCAGTTTTTATATCGGACCCTCCTCCTAGGGAGGTACTACCTCACTACACCATGAACAACCATGCTACCATTGCCACGGTTGAACCAGGGGTTGATGCTCGGAATCAGCCAGATCTGAACCACCATCAACGTGGACGTACTCATGAACCATACGTCCCAGAAGATTTAGAGCCAAGGCGATGAGACATGGACCGTCGACAACGCCTGGTCCAACCTCGCATTATGGAACCTGACCACACTTTGGCTCAACATGCACAGAACGTATAGATGCCGGATATTCCAACTATGATTCGAGAAAGCCAAGGCCTCACAAATGATGATTGGGTAATCTTCTGGATTCATACTCCCTTTACAGACGAGATATTTTATGCCGAACCCCCTCGACGATTCAAAATGCCGGCTCTACCAATGTATGAAGGAAATTATGACCCTAATCAACATATCGTGAAGTATGAATGGTTGATGAGTTTTGCGAGAGCCGATGATGTAGTAAAATTCTATATTTTTCCCATTTCTTTGGAGGGCATTACTACTATGTGGTTCACACGATTGCCACCTCGGTCCATTTCTTCCTTTGACCAGCTGGCCACCAAATTCGTAGAACAATTCGGAATGCATGATGCGAGGCCAAAGGACGTTAACACTCTACCTAGTGTCACTCAAACTCCTGGAGAGACACTCAGACGCTATTTAGAGAGATACCATGCTGTGTGTGCTGAAATTAGAAATCCCATAACAACTCTATTTTGATGGCATTGACTAAGGGGATTGACCCTGATTCTGAGTTCGGTAATTAGTTGGGTAGGAAGCCTCCTGCATCATTGGACTGTTTCTACTCTAAGGCTGCCTAATTCTTGAAAAGGGAGGACGCGAAACAGTCTAGGAAGCAGGATGATGCGGGACCCAGTATGGAAGGGATACAAAGTAATGTCGTAATTAAGCAGTCCGGGGAGAGTTTCGAAAAAAGTCAGTTAAATATCCAGAACAAGCAAACTCGGCAGAGGAATAATAGCAACCAAAACAAGAAGTGAGATCAAAACCGTGGCTTGTGACGTAGGGCTCCAATGTTCGATAACTACACTCCATTGAATACGTCGCTAGAAAATGTGTATTTGCAAACCTGCAACACTATGCAATACAAGAAGCCTGCTCTAAAGCCATCATCGGAGAGGCAGATTCAAATAGAAACTTTTGTAGGTTTCATTGGAGCTTTGGCCACAATACAAATGAGTGTCGTCATTTGTTGGATCTGATAGAGAAGTTGATTAAAGAATGGAAGTTGGATCAGTATGTGCGGGAGCCGCAATTAGGAGATGCAGGCTCGTCAAATCAGAATCGTGTACCAAACCAGGAAAGATAGGAGAAACCCGCTCGTATCGACGGGAGGTTGGTTATAAACACAATAAGCGGTGGTCCTCATCCAGCAAACCGAAGCTGGAGGGAAATGGATTCGTATGCCAGTTCTATAAAGCATGCAGACTTCAAATGTTATAGTAGTTATGATGATGGGGATCCGGCCAAGCAGAAAAGGACGATGACATAAGACATCGTTTATATAAATAAAGATGCTGATGAGGCCGAACCCCTATTATCAACCCACTTGTCATATCTACCCAGGTAGGTCCTGCTTGGATGAAGAGTATCTTGGTTGACAGTGGGAGCTCCGTGAATATTTTGTTTAAGTGAACTTATGATTTGATGAAAATGGAAGCCAAGGATTTGAAACTTTTCCAATCTTCAATCCATAGCTTCAATGGAAGTGCTACTATACCCACTGGAGTGGTGGAACTGCCAATGGAGTTGGGGGTTGGAGAACGCCGGAGAGTCCAGATTCTGCAATTTGTTGTTTTGGACATTGACTCCCCTTATAATGGTTTTTTGGGCCGACCGGCCCTTGCTGAATTCGGGGTAGCTATTGCCCCGTAGTGCTTGACTTTGAAATTCCCCACCGATTGTGGGGTCGAAGTCGTTCAAGGAGATCAGGCCACTGGACGGGCCTGATATGTTGCTAAGCTATGTGGGGTGCAGCAGAGGGAGAAAGGAAAGGAGGTAGAGGAATCTCTCTACGTATGTTTTGCCAATAATTGAAAATTGGTGCCTGGGCCCAGGCCAGGGCACCCTAACCAATTCCAGAGCGATCTTGACCCGAAAGAAACTGAAAATAGAGATGAAGCTAAAGATAGTCAAGCTTCCCTGGCTGAGCTGACGATCGATGTTCCGATCGATGATAATGATGATTCAAAGATGATAGAGACTAGATCTCAGTTAAGCCAACAGACGCAACAGGACTTGGTTGAACTTCTTCGAGCGAATCTTGACGTATTCGCCTGAGCGCACTCTGACATGTGTGGGATCTCATCAGACATCGCGAGCCACACCCTGAATATTGACCTACGGTGTATTGCGGTCAAGCAGAAAAGGCATGGTATGGATCGATAGAGATCTGCCACCTTTAAAGAAGAGGTCGATAAGTTGAAATCGAATGGGTTTATCTAAGATGCTTTATACTCGGAGTGGGTATCTAATCCAATACTTGTCCGAAAGCCGAATGGAAAATGAAGGACATGTGTTGATTATTCTGACTTGAACAAAGCTTGCCCGAAAGACAGTTTTCCACTTCCCCAAATTGATCAGCTCGTAGATTCAACAGCTGGGCATAAGTTATTATCTTTCACGGACGCTTATTCCGGCTACAACCAAATACCCATGCATTTACTCGACCAAGAACATACCAGCTTCGTGACCGATCTGGGACTCTACTTCTATAGGGTCATGCCCTTTGGACTCAAGAATGTCGGAGTGACATACCAACGCCTAGTCGACCGGATGTTCGTCAACTAGATCGAAAAGACCATGGAAGTACATGTGGATGGCATGCTGGTAAATTCGAGATTATCCATTGATCATGTAAGAGACTTGGAATCAATGTCCAACATCCTTCGAGAATACAAGATGAAGCTCAATCCACTAAAATGTAATTTTGATGTTGCATCTGGAAAGTTCCTTGGGTTCATTGTCAACGCTCAGGGAATAGAAGCGAATCCCGAAATGATATGGGGAATCAAAAATCTTCAAACACCGAGAACCATAAAGCAAGTCCATAGTCTCAACGGGAAGGCAACAGCGCTGAGCAGGTTCATTTCAAAGTCCACCGACAAATGCATTCCCTTCTTCGATCTAATCCGAAAAGAAAAAAGAAACTTTGAATGGACCACAGAGTACAGAGGCGCATTCCAAGCACCGATTCAATATCTCTCTACACCATCGATTTTGTCAAAGCCAATCGATCACGAGAAATTGTACATTTACTTGGTGGTATTATAAAACGCAATCAGTGCTGCCTTAGTTCGGGAGGAAAACTGAGTGCAGAAATCGGTCTACTATATTAATAAATGGTTAACCGAAGCTAAGAGAAATTATCCGAAGCTAGAGAAATTGGCTTATTGTCTCGTCATTGCCTAAAGGAAGATCTGTCCGTATTTCCAGGCTCATCCCATTACTTTTTATACCAATCAGCCACTATGACAGGTGCTTACGCGGCCTGAGACGTCTGGTAGGTTACTCAAATGGAATATTGAACTAAGCCAGTTCGACTTTACCTATACTCCAAGGCGAGCTATTCAAGGACAAGTCCTAGCATATTTCATAGCCGAATTTACCATTCCAGAGGACTGTCCCGAAACTAGTAAATCTCCCGAATACATCTGGAAGCTGCATACTGACGGTGCATCTAATGATCGGTGCTCGATTGCTGGAGTAGTACTGAACCCCCGAAGGCCGATCCATATGCTACGCTCTGAAATTCGATTTTTGTGCTACCAATAATAAAGCTGAATATGAAGCTTAGCTTGCTGGATTGAAACTTGCGCGTGATTTAAGAATTATTGCCGTGGAAATTTATTGTGATTTGAAATTAGTCGTATGCCAGGTTCGGGGTGAAAATCAAGCGAAATATTGAAGACTAGCTGCTTATCTAGCTAGGGCCCAAGGAATGCTTGACCAGTTTGATTATTATGCCATCTTATACATACCCAGCGAGTGTAATCGAAGGGCCAATTCATTGGCAAAATTAGCCACCATAAGCGAAGCATAGCAGATAGGACTCGTTCCTATTGAAATTTTATCCTCCCAAAGCATTGATTAAATGAGACAGACTATGTATTTGAAATCGCTCCTAGTAAGGAGTCATGGATGACTCCGTACCGAAATTACATCGAGCATGGAACGCTGCCTGAGTGCAGGAGTGGAAAGAGATAGATTCTTCGAAAAGCTTCACGGTTCACCTTTCACATTGGTGTCATGTATAGAAGAGGATATTCTGTTCTTCTCCTTCGATGTATCATGCACGATGAAATTAAATGAGTGTTACGTGATGTACACGAAGAAGAATGTGGTAATCACACCAGAGGGCAAGCTCTCGTTAAGAAAGTACTCTGATATGGGTATTACTGGCCAACTATAAACCATGGTGCAGCAGATTATGCCAGAAAGTGTGATAGATGTCAAAACAATGCTCGAATTCCTATGACCTCACCCGCTGAGCTAACCCAAATGGTCAGCCCGTGGCCGTTTGCAGTATGGGGCATTGATATCATTGGCTCTCTACCTCTGGCCAAAGGTGGGGCGAAGTACGCCATCGTTGCAGTTGATTATTTTATCAAGTGGGTTGAACCTGAACCTCTTGCAACAATCATGACAAAGAAGGTGATCAACTTTGTAGTTCGCAACATTATCTGCCGATTTGGTCTTCCGCATACCATTATCACTGATAACGGAGCCCAGTTCGACAGTGTGAGTTCAAGAATTTCTGTCAATGATTCCATATCCATAAGAAATTCTCTGCAGTTGCCCACCCTCAAGCGAATGGCCAAGTTGAAGCTATTAATAAGGTTATCAAGTCTATTTTGAAAAACCGGTTGGAAAAGGCCGGGGGCAAGTGGGTTGATGAATTCCCATGGCTTTATGGGCTTGCCGGACAACCCACAAGTCGACGACCGGACACACTCCATTATCTCTATCCACTGGGTCAGAAGCCGTTATTCTAGTCGAAATGGAAGTACCTTCTCATCGTGTAACTTACTATGATCTGAAGACAAATGCCATATTACTTGCTGAATCCTTGGACTTGTTAGATAAGAAGCATGAAAAGGATGATTTGAGGGTAGCCGCATATCGAAGTCGAGTCGCCGATTATACAATGCCAAGGTCCGACCATGAACCTTTGAAAATCGGTGATCTCGTCCGCAAGAGAATTTATCCAGTTTCTTCGCACATGAAACCAACTTAGGAAGGGCCGTATGTGATTGCACGAAAACTCGGAGATGGCACGTTTAACTTATCGACCGTTGACGGCCTTACTTTGCTAAGAGCCTGGAACGGCGAGAGTCTTCGTCGCTACTACACCTAATAGGCTTTATTTATTTAGTTTATTCCTTCATTTTCAATTTGTTTCTGCATTTCAAAATGTTAATTTGTAACAAGGCAACTGACTCTGCCGTATTTTCTCATTTCAGCAATAAAATGCCATCTCATCGAGCCAAGCTGTGATTTATTGAATTTGACGTACAACATTACAATGCACGAAGAGCTAAATTCCATCATACGGTGGAATTTATTAAAATAGAGAGTGACTGTTATACGACCAGCCACTCGCTAAGTGAAACCCAAGATCATGGATAAATCACTGCACTAAAGCTAAAAAAGGATTGATACACGACAATCCTTTAACTAACCCCAAACTCCCAGAGTGCGAGTTGAAGCATAAAATCATAAATACGGTTCAAAAGAGGGTAAGTCCGTCCACCTAACGATTTTGACCGTATCCTATCCAAGTTTAAGGAGAATGGATCTATCCATTTAATGACCTCATTTGTTAACTCGGGATGGATGTGAACCGACCATCTATGATCCCGATAAATCTGTCATTCCCAGAGTGTGAACAAAGTCCTAAAAGCTTAAATAGATGTGACTAACCATCTATCGACCGGCTCCAAATTCCCAAAATGCGAATTGGAGTATAAACATAACCTCTAGGTTCCCGGAGTGTGAATCAGAGTATAAACGTCAACTCGGAATTCCCAGAATGCAAATTTGAGTATAAACACCAAATCCATGTTGTCGGAGTGCGAACTGTACTGCAAACATTGGTTATCTTCGGATTCCCAAAGTGTGAACCAGATTATTGGTTGCAAATAACTTCGAGTCCCCAGAGTGCGGTCAGAGTGTAAGCACAACTCGAGTGCGAACGACCACTCATAAACTAACGTAAGTCCCCAGAGCGTGAACATATCCTGAAAACTAAAACGGGCGTGATCGATCGTCGTAGTTAAAATGCAAGTCCCCGAAGTGTGGGCATGATCATTATTAAGCAAGAAAGTATAATTCAGGCACTCAATTCTCACTTGTTTTAGCATTGGTCCAAAAATGTTAAACCCGAAGAAATAAAGGCAAATTGCGATCGCTGGCCAATCTTTGCAACTCACCCCCTGAACTGGGGGCATGACTTAAGTATTAATCCCTAATTGAAGCAGTGCAACATCAATGTCGAATTCAATTTCCAGTTGCGACTCGTGTTCGTGATTTTCATACTTGGCGAATAAAAACGAACTCGATTCAAAGGTTGAAACTTCACAAGTGCACTGGACTGAAATTCAAACACTGGGACACTTAAGCTTAAAAGACAATAATAGAGTCAAAGCCAAAAACGAGATTTCATTTCGACTAGAATGAAGTTCATATATAAGTCTTTCTAACATTCCTACTAGCGGGCACCGAACCCGCATCTATACACGGCCTATGAAAGGAAAGCAAACAACAAATTCCTATCTATCAAAAAATGCGCCGAAGAGACCTATCTACTCCCTTTTCTTTTTTGACTTCCTCTTTGGTGTAGAACCGCTGGAGCAACTAATGATTTTTCGCTTCGAGCTCTTTCTTTTTGGCGGACGGTCTCCAGACGGAAGCATGATTTCAACGTCCTTCGAACTCGATTGCATCGGGATACTTACTGCAGGTGGAGTCGGAGGAGTCGGATCTACTAAATGGGGGCATAATGGGCACACTGGTATTAATAATTATACCGCCAGGTGATATCATTCCTAGCGAAGCCGGGCCCGGCGCCGCCATTCCACCCCCAGAACTATCGCCATGTGTAGCTGCCTCCAACTCAGCATTGATTTCGGCCAGTATTTCTTCTTCACGAATCGATTGAGCTTTGCTGGAGGCAGCAGTATTCAGTGTTGAAGAACTAGAAGCAGGAGCGAGTCCGCTTATGAAAAATGGCAAGTCCATGAAAGGGTCACTTTGTCGACCCAAGAGCTCATTCATCATCTGCTCGTCGAAAAAAAGTGAGCTCCCTTGCGTTCCATCAATCGGCGATGTCGCTGTCATAGTGGTCGCTTCAGTAATAATGCCCTCCTACGCCTGGTGTAATTCTTGGGTTGCAGGAGGCGCTATTAGAGTAACTCCAGTCACTGAACAAAGAAGAAGAGAAACTGTTAGCAAACGCTTCAAGACAAGCTCCTTATTTCGAACGCACATAAGATTTGTTCAGAGCGCCTTCCTCAGTTTGGCTCGTGGACGGTTGAGCGGCTTCGAAGGTGTGCTCCTTAATAAGGGATAGCTGTGGTTGTTATGGATTATAAGCCAGGACAGATTAGGGCTTAACCACTGGTATAGACTCAGATGGAGGTTGTGCAGTATTATCAAGGCTTGTAATGTGATGCTCGAAACCTGAGCCTTCCCCCATCCCCTGGTGTTGGGTTCTGAGTTTCTCTCTTTCATGCGAAATGACTGATTCATGGAGAATTTTCTTTCATCTTCGGTCAGCAAGTGATTCTCAAGCTTGAACTCGTCGAAGGATTCACCCAAATGCACCGCCTTCTCCTCCTCAACCAACTGTCTCCAGGCATTATAGAGATGTGTCAAATAGTTTTCACGCCAAGCCAAATTTCAGTGTTTCAACACATTGGCATTGTAGGTGATGAGAAGATCCTCTATATCAACTTCCATATTGGATTCCGCCATCCGAACTTTCTCCTCAACCTCAGCCTCCACCACGTGGACTTTTTCCATACCCGCTCACGTTAAAGCACCACAGCTTGGTCACATGCCTCCTACGCTGAGATGTTGGCGGCATCTCTCTCTTTAAGGATTTCTGAAAGATTGGACTTAAGTCCATTAAGCTCTTTGAGAGTCGCGTCTCGCTCAGTAGTGACGTGTTCCTATGGCCCATTTCCTCCATCAGGGCGTAATGTTCTTGCCTCATCCTCTCCATGGCCGAGTTAGCATCATCGTTCTTTTTAAGAGCTTCCATTTCAGATTTCCAAGAGGACTTGACTTTAGTATTGAGCATTTGGATGATTCGGTCCTTCTGAGCGAGCTCTTTCTCCAACTTTTCAATCACCAATGCCTGCTCAAAGGCCACCTTTGATGTTTTCTTTGTGGCCTTCCTCCACTCCTTGTATTGGAAGTAGATATCATGAACATAATCATGCACTGTGTTCTCAGCCTCCGCTGGGATTCTCTTTAAGTGCGGGGGAAAATATAACCATCAAAGCAGATGTCAGGAAAACCCTTCTTCAATTGAGCAAGTTGAATTGCTCCTTCCCCCATAGGCATGGCAAGGACCTGCCCTGCAATTATGGGGGCTGCTATTTCGGTTCTGTGGTGTTGAGTTTCAGGCCTTGAAGCTTGAGAAGACGGCTTGTGCCGTGAAGTTTTCGGAGGACATGAGACATAAACCGGAGGTTGTACAGGATTTCTAGGAGGAGGAGAATGAGATCGGGATCGGTGCCTATACTCCCTATCCTGTCGTAATGCTTTTGACTGGAGAACCCACGGTCGTATTCCCTATCTGCTTCTCTTTTGCGCCCTCATAGTATGATGAAGATCAACGAGCTTTTCGAAGAATACCTAACATAAAGCCTCGGCCAGACATTGTATCTACAAAGTAAAGAAAAGAATGGAGTTAATAATCTTTCGAAGTAAGCGGCTTATGATCAGGAATTGTGTGGTGTCATGAAGTGTGTATGTATGTGTAACCCCCGGATCAACTGGAAATGTCAGCTACACTAGTCGAAGGAGACTCGCATAAGTCTATGCCAATTGAAACTCCTCCAATCTAGCATCATGTTGGAATGACACGTAAACCAAAATCAAAATATCAGCCAACCCTTCAAAAAGGTTTTCCTCCTGCAAAGGAGGAGCCTCTGCAATACTAATCCCAGGAAGGGGCAAAGACACAACCACAGATTTCAGTTTACCGAATTTAGGACGTTTAAAAGCAGCAGACTTACCTTTTCGCTTTCCTTTGGAATCTTGAACTACATCCGAAGGCCCAAGTAAAGGTTCATCATTAGTGGGTGTCCTCTCTGGATCAAGCTCTTCGGTTACAATAACTCAGGGTGTTTTATGTTTGGCTCGTTTCTTCGAGACGGCCCTTAGCGTCCTCTCGAGCCTTATACTTTGGTTTCGCTCAATTAGTCCGACAATTCTCAATTTCCTATCTGTTAGAACCGAGTCGACATTCCTCTCTTCGCTCGGAACTTCTTGAAGGACCCGAATTATCTCTCTAAAGTGCGCACCTTCAGGTCATGGAAGTACAGCTGTAAAGAAAAAAGAGACATAAATTTGACATCAGTTATGGCTATCTTATTAGTTACTTGAGAAGACTGCGATACTTACATCTAAATAGACATCGACTGGCAAATCCTAGAGGGCATCGAACATAGAACCATTCCATTTTGAAGTAACTTAGCCTGGTCCAAGACCCCGTTACTACTTGACAATTTCTTACTGCCTCCAGGAATGTGAAAGAAGGGCTATCTCCCCGGCTCTTAATGTTGAATATATATCTAATCTCGATCGGGATTGGTGGTCGAAAGAGATGCTCCATGAACACGATGAATAGGCTCTTCAACAACGCGTATCCGTCGAGGTGTAGCTGAGATGGAGTGATCCCAAGGAAAGACAACACTTTCCTAATATACTGGTTAAATGGAGGAAGTGTCCCTCCTGTGCACGCATGATCATTGAATGTTGTATACCCTTCAGGTGGATAGCGCGGTCTGTCATTCGGTCTTGGCAATAACACATCATCCAATGACAGTCCATGCCTTAAACATATTCGTCCCAACATGTCTTCGAAAACATTGGAAGGAACGGAGTCTGGTGGATTACAGATGAAAGATGCACTAGTTACCTCATCCGGTGCTGGATCTATGACTTCAGCCGCGATGGTTGGTATCTCGATTATTGGTGGAAATGAACTATGAACTTCTTGTTGCTATGAGCTTGAAGGTTCCATAACTAACTAACTTATGAAAAACCATCATTAGACGATAATCATCCCGTGCATCCCCAGTGTGAAGTGTGTGAATGTGTTTCGTAGTGCAGTGCTGTATCTTATTTGAAACAATTCAATAGAGTATGAATAAATATGGAAACGACAAGAGTTCGAAATTCAACTGGAGTGACCGTCATCGCTGACCGTCACAACCGTTCCATACAGATATTAGCAATCAATCCAAGTTAAAGTTCATTATAATTTTGCTAAGTTACAGTTCCATCGACGAGCTTCGATAGACAGTCAGATATGAAATGAAACAATCAAGTCTAGATATGCAATAATGAAGCTCGTCAGAGTCAAATGTTCAATTGAGTAAAGTTTTGTATCCATTAGGGTTCAGGCTGGGTTCGATCACCAGAGGTCTATTTCGCATCGATCGGAAGGGATCAAGTTTCGTATCGATCATGGCCATCAACTTCGAATCGATCAAAAATGTTAAGTTTGTATCGATCATTGCTCGCCTCTTCGCGTCGATAAGGATTTGTCATGTTTCATACCGGTCCAGAGCGATGGGTTTCGCATCAATCCCTTAATCAGAGTCTCGTGTCGATCATTACGGCTTCAATCTTGAATCGACTGAAATCGCAACTTCGTATCGATTGAATCATGGCGGTTTCGCATCAATCATGCTGCGGTAGCGGTTCGAAACCATCACAACGATACTTCGAATTCCATGTCGATTTGAAATGATGGAAACAGGATCAAAAGGTCAACAAGCGGTACGAAGTCGCAGAAGGGAGATCGATGTAAAACTCCATTTTTTCTAACCCTTGATCGACACGAAATCCAGACCGAGCAATTCCTTCATCTCTTTCCTCATTCCTTCTTCTCCAAAGGCATGAACGGCATGACCTCCCTTGTCCTTGCCTCAGCCTTCTCCGGTTTCTTTCATGCCACACTCGGCCGTGAATATAAGTAAAATCGTATGAGAATTCGAATCTCATCGTAAGTAGGTTGAGTTTGTTCGATGAATTACCTAATTGCAATGGCTAGTTCAATGAATTGAAAGTTTTGTTCGATTCGAAGGCGAGCAGTTTTAATTTCCCCTAATCTGGACCGATGCGAAGGCAAAAGATAAAAGTGGAAAATGAGGAGAAATGGCTAAGTCCAGAGAGTATTTATATGGACTCGAGTGTGAAGGGAAAAGACGTTTCACCTCCCAGCAGACTCGATCGGTAACAAAGGTTCCACCAAATCGATATGAATAAGCTATTCGAATCCATAAACTCGAGCTTTTATCGAGACCAAATTGTCAACAGCGAATTTTTTGAGTCACCAAGGTCCATCGATATGAAACTGTTGTTCGTATCCGTTGTTCTCAACTCTATCCACAGTGCATCGATACGAACTACACTATTCGAATCCATCAAATCATAGCCTCCAAAGACCCGTATCCATTGATACGAATTGGCTATTCGTATCCAACAACATAGAGTTCATAGATATGAAGTGCGCAACGAAAGCTGTTTTGAAAACATTAAACTCCATTGATATGAAATGCTTATTTCGTATCCATCAGCGCTCAACCCATAAGAGCACAAGTTCGTCGAACGAAATTGCAACCTAATACCCGCTGTAATGGACTCCATTGAAACTCAAATCCATCGATGCGAATGCTTATTTCGTATCCATCATTATGAATCACATCGATACGAAAACCACCTTTCAACCTTTTACATCAATCCAGGAGAGGATCGATATGTAGGGACATTCAAAAACAACTGTCAAATGTTGTTGCAACTCGAATTTCACATCGGTTCATGATAGGATCGATACAAAATTCGATACGAGAGCAGTGATAACGACTCGTGAACATGCAACATTAACGACAGTCAGGTTAACATATATGCGTACATGTCAGACTAATATTCGATTTTCAAAATTTATAGCTCGAATATCTATCTAATGATGATTACAACAGCAAACAGCTAATCACTACCGTACAACAATCGATTACAACAATGCAGGATACAACAGTTGACAATCAACAGTTCACATTATTGAGGAAATCAGTCAAAGATTATAGATTTCGACGAAAAGACGATAACTGTTCAAAGTGAAGGTTGTAGCTTTTCAAAGCACGTCATGTTTTCACAAGACGTGCTTTGGGGGCAAATGTTATCCCGCCTTTTGGCAAGGCCGAGATATCGAGGAATTGGCGACAAACCGAAGATCACTCGTCCCAAATATAGAGTATGCATAGGTTCACTATGGATGTCAATGAATTTTTTTGGGGTCTGGATCAGGATACAATCGGCAAGACACGATAAGCAAGCCATGAAAGCCAACGTTCCAAATTTCAGGTCAATCCGAGTTCGTATGTACAAGATATGATCCATACGACTCAAGTGATCAAGACATTTGTATCCATCGAAAGGCCATGTTCGAATCGATTTGTTCGAACCCATCCGAAACTACATAATTCGTATCCATCAGGGGAGCATGCCTCATTCGTATCAATCAGCCACTCTCCTGTTCGTATCGATCAGCCACTGTCCGGTTCGTATCGATCAGCCACTCTCTCATTCGTATCGATCAGCCACTCCCTTGTTCGTATCCATCGGATGACCGCTATTTCGTATCCATCATGGGACCTCTGTTCGTATCCATCGAGCATTTCTTTGTTCGTATCCATCTTATTGCTCCTACTTCACATCAATCCACTAGGATTAATCTCGATCGATGCGAACAAGACTAAGTCTATCGATACGAATATGACTGCGCAATTGATACGCGCCGTGCATTTTGAATCGATACGAACGAAGTCATTTCCTTCAATACGAGCAGAACCATTTCAATCGATACGAACTAAACTATCTCCATCAATGCAAACTAAACAACGGCTATCGATATGAACAAGGCGAGAATCATGGGATAACTCCATCAACTCGACGACAAAAGTGGATCGATCCGTAAAATCACGCGCCACGTCATCACCTGGGCACGTGCATTGATCTATTCGAAATGAATGATTCGAAATCATCGATTCAAACTCGGTAGACTAAAGTAACGCAATCTTGCATCGATCATATCTCACAATCCATAAGTCCAAATGCTATGAAATTTTCATAGGAGCTTACGTACAACCTAAGGAAGGTTCATACCAAGTTTCGACTCAATTGGGTCAAATCCTGATCGATACGAAATTCGTTCGTATCGATCAAAGATCGTGCCAAAACTTTAGTGGATCGATCACGTGGGCCCACCCACATGCCAGAAGAAGTCTTCCGAGATCTGAGTGAGATATCAGCCTCCTACGCCTATATATAGGGCCCCATGTCCTATAGAAGAAGGATCTTTTTGCTCTCGAACGCCCAGACTCTACCGGATTCAACTTTGCACTCCATTACTGCTGTTGTACTCGAATTTCATAAATGTAATTCATTGTAATCCACTACGATCAGTTGTAATAATCTAAAGAATATCAATAAAGTCATCAAACTTCATAGAGGTCGTAGGCAACACGCCGAAACACTCTAAATTGCTTGTGTCTGTGCATCTACATATCTATTTTTGGAGTTTTTGTTAGATAATCCATATTTTACATTTCCATTCTTCATTTTTATCTCTTCAAAGACTTCTGAGGAGTGTTGTACCCATTTACGGAACAAACACCAGATACTTGTCAAAGGTCACATAAAAGCTTTGACGAGATAAGGGTAAATTTTGGGTAAGTTAAAAGGGAACTGGAACTCGATTATTGGGATGTTAAGTCGGATAATCTTAAGGGTGTCGATCTTATGTTGGTTTAGGCCTTTCAGGTCAAGGATTTGGAAAAATTATTCTCTTAATGTTTCATAATTAGGAACTGATTCTAATATGAAAATCAAGCACAAGTTTAGTTCTTTTTAAAAAAGAAAAAGTTTGATCCATTTATGGAAATGAATTATTTTCGTAAAGCGAATCACTTATATGGAAACGATTTATTTGTATAATTAGCACTAAACATCGAAGAACTAGACTTGTCGCTATTTCGAAAGTTAGGAATAATCGCGAGACATGACATTGAGGTAACACTACCTTGATATGTCTGGTATAATTGTTAACCTAGAAATAGTATAATTTTGAATTCGATGAGTGGTGGTAAGCATGCAGGAAGTAATTTCCATATATGAACATTTTATATCCTCAATAGTTGGTTTCTCAACTATCGATTACTTTAGCAACTTTATTAACTTCTTGCTAAGACAATTTAATGCTTCATTGATCATTGATATCCTTTGTCGAAAATGACTAAAACCAAGGTGCGGAAAAGGGTCACATCCTCCAAGTCACTGTTGTGCTTCATCATCTTAAGATGATTTATCACTCGTTTTGAGCATCGATATCCAATATTGAAAAAACTAAAACCGATGTACCAGTGGGAGCCGTGCTATGTGGGTCGCACCCATTAGGGTATGTGCACATCATCTAGAGAGGTGTCGACATGTATGCATTAATGTAAAATATTCAAATGCTTGTGTGAAGCGGGGTCCAGCTTGGATGTTCGCGAGAGTGATGCGTGTGCTCTCAAGTATATTTTATCTAGAGGAATACTTTTATGGAAGGAGGGAGCACCCTCTTTGTTATGTCGCATTAATTCTTTTTCCTTATTTGATTCAAACCTTTGGATCAGTTTTTTTGTAATTGTAATAGGAAGAGTCAACCACTCTTTACGATGTTTGATTATGGTTTTTTTCCATTCTATCACATTTCGATAGTTATCTTATTTTGTCTGTTCTATTAAGTTTGGACGCTTATTTTTTTATTTACATTCTTTCTAGTTCGGATTTTTCTTAGTTATTTTCATTCTCCCAAGTCTGATATTAATATTATATATGCCCATTCTTATTTAGATTTGTTCCCTGATATTTCTTCCTGCTATTGCCTGATATTTAGCGCCATGTTCTCACAGAACTTTTACATGATCCCCATTATTCGAACTATCTGACGTTGGTATTTCCAGACCGATCCGGGTGTTATTTTGTTATAATGCTTGGGTCAAACTGAGTATTTTCCAACGTTGGCTTTCATGATATGGAGATCTTGGAAGGAACTGGAGATTCATCCATCATAATGTTTTATTTTCTGTTGTATTATATAGTATCCCTATCATCATTTATAAGGTCGGGATTTTATAATCGTTTAGTTGATAAGGTTTCTTTAACTCTGATATACTCTGTATTTTAAAGTGGCATTTTCCACTGTCATTGTTATATTATATCTTGTCGATTCCACCATGAGATTTTGTTTTTCTCTTTTCTTTTTATTTGCCATAATAATCTACCCTTTTGTCAACTGGATGCACGACATTTGAACATAGTGGTAGTGTTCCGTGTTGACTTTCGATAGTCAAAATGGTGGGTCATTGCAGCTTGGTATCAGAACGTGAGGTAAAGCAAGAACCTTGGTTTTGGTAGGGTTTGACTTATTAGAGATAGGGTAAGCGACACCTTAGAATGAGTTTGAATACGAAAACGTATTGGTTAATGTTATAAAAATATGTTATAGTAATTGGTCTATTGAGTTTTTATGAAGTCTGGTCGAGCCGTTGGATGCCACGGTATCGATATGGGTTTCTAAACACTCGAACAAGGCCAACGGACATGGTATTGAAATTTTTGCAAATTTCGGCAAATTAAATATTTTTCCTAGGATTATATTTCATATATATAAAGGAATAATTTTAAAAACTTTATATAATTATAAAGTGTGTTTGTTCAAATGTGATAATATGTATTTATTACCACTATCGTTTGTTCAGTTCTGCTTAATTTAAATTAGAAGCATTGACTGTTGTTTGTTAATTGCTAAATTGTGCTCAGTTTATTTAGGAGCATTTATCATTTTGATTTAAAATGATCCCTTTGTGAATTAATTTTCACAATTTGACTATAAAGGAGTTCGGAGAAAATGTTAACTTGAAAATTCACCATTTAAAAATGGTGGGTTAAGGACTAAACTTTATAAAAAGTTGTTAATATAATCTAAATAGTGGGATAAGATATTTAGAGAATAAATATTTAAGACAATTCTACTGTAATAAAGAAGGATTATTATAATATGAAATGATTTTTATGCAAAGGAAGTTTTATATAAATTTAGTTTGTAAAATGTGTTTAAAAAGGATTTTGAATCTAAATCCTAGAATTTTTTAAAATAATTTCAAAAAGGTTTTTGAGAAATGAAATAGCGGTACTTTTGAAAGTATTTATAAGTAAAAAATATGTTGGGAAGTAAAAATTTGAAATGGAATGCATTTTCTTTGGGATAATTAGGAGGAAATTATTTCGATTAGTTTTTGTGGTAATCTGAATAATCTTCTAAGTGATGATCAGATGTTTGCTTAAATGAATGTTGTGGAGTACTTAGTAAATTATCCGCTTTTTTATTGTGTCGTCGAAATGATTTCAAGCTCCGAATAAATCCAAAGCGAGTTTTAATAAATAAATTATTTGAGGTTATCATATAAAGAAGTATGTAGTATTCTTTCAAAGATGAGTTCTGAGATAAAAACCAGGCGTTTAATTTTTCAGTTCCCTTAAAAAGGGGATTTTTTCCAAAATAAATGGTATTTCTAATAAGAGATTCTTTTGATAAATGAGATTTTCTCTTAGATAAGATAGGGATAATTTAACACGGGTAAATTAGGTTAAATTAAATAAGAAGGTTTTGATAAACATTATTTTTATTGACCATATAGTCGTTTAAAACATCTAAGTAGTGTAAACTATTTGTTGATTTGGTCAACCCATAAATATTATTCATTTTAACATTCTAAGTTAAAAAGGTTGATAGGTTGACTCGACTTTAAGAAACCATAATTTGGTTTGATCCCAACAAGATCTTTGAAAAAGCGAAATAAAATTGTATGTACTCTTAGGATGTAGAAGAGTATTATACAAGTATACAGAGTGGAAATAAGTTATTACTTTATGTTTTGTAAAGAAATGACTTTATAAAATATTTTTAAAACTTGGGTGAGAGTTTATGAAATAATTCATAAATAATTTTAGTACTGAATAAAATAATAAGTAAAAATATAAATGATTTAGGATATTTGTTTAGTGCAGTTAAGAAACAAATAAAATTTAGAATATAACTTTCCATTTTGTCCAAATGGGTTTGGATAATATTCCAAGCAATAACCAAAGGTTAATGAGAAAAATGGTATTCTTAGATAATTATCAATATTTTTGGACAATCAAGAAAGTTTTTAACCTAAGCTAAGATTTGTTTGTTAGTTATTTGACATTCTGAAGCAATGTTAAGTGATAAGTTTTCCCTAATAATATTAGATTGATTTGATTTGATTAAAGTAAATTGTTTGGTTATGTGATTTCATATATCATTATCTATAAAGTTTAAATTATAGACAAAGGATTTTGAATTGTTTTTTTGAGGACTTAAATCCTGGTGATTTTGGAAAGGAGACTTTTGAAGAACTTGGAAAAGGAATGATATTTATTCACTCGAGTTGATATTTTTGGAGGAACCATAATACCACTAGACGCTCCATATTGTTTTGATTCTAGAGTTCCACCAAGCTTTATTAGGAGGAATCCCCTCCTTGTTATTTTGGTTTTTGATTTGATTTTTCTCGTTTGAGAAATTTGAAAATAATTTTTTTTTGAACTGATAAACCCAAGTATTTAGATCTAAATTTATCATTTGAAATAATTGAATGCATAGCATAATTATAGAATATTCTTTGTATTTTGTCGCATATGATTGAGATATGGTTGTTGGTAGCATCAAAATTTATATCACACTAGTTTTTGCATGTAGAGTTATATAATATTATTGTTGTCAATCTAATTTCTTTTAGATTTCGTAAGTACAGGTTAGCAAGAGATTGCTATTAGTTCTTGTGCACTTGCATTTGTATTTGCATAAGAGATAATAAATTACTTGCCAAAATGTAAATCAAATGCAAAAAGGTACGTAATAAATTTAGAAAATTTAAATTGGTTGATGATTTTATGCCCTAGATATAGGAGGCCACTTGGCTTTTGTTTTCTTTGAATGGTTTGGAGCCCGTAGAGGCACTTTATAGTTGTTTCGATCGAGCTATGCAAAGGCGACACCGTGAAATATTTGAAAATTTAGGAGTTAGAAAATTTTCGAGAATTTTGGAAAACTTATGATAACTAAAATTTGACTTTTAAGTTATATCTCGGAATGAATGGAAGGGAATTAGTTGATATAGGTAGGTGAATTTAAAAGACTTGGAAATTTTGGAATATATTCCAGCTAATTGGTTTTGAAAAGTTGATAAGTTTAATAACTCTTTTTAACTAATACTTTTAAACTTAATGGTTTGGAAACATTTTCTTCCTCATAAATTTCAGGGACAAAATTCAATTAAGGGGGAGAATGTAAAACCCAAAATTCTGGTCATTGATTTTGAATGTTTAATTAATTTTAAATATTTAAATAAACGGATTTTAGAATTTAATAACTTATATTTCAAATATAGGCCATATTTAAAATATTTGAATTGAATTAAATATTAATTAAATGGATTTAGTAATTACATTTAAATATTTTTAATTAATAAATAATATTAATGAATTCAATTTGTACATTTATTTATAATACATATAGATTAGGTAAATTTCGATAACTAAATGTAAAACGATATTTAAATCTGTGAAATTGCCGTTTCGAGGCAATGTCTCGGATTTTGATGAAAACAGTTTCTTTGGAACTGTAATAATGAATTATCATGTGCCGCCAAATTTCATAGCGATCAGACGTACTGTTTGGTCGTGTGAGTTCGAAACATGTGAAATTGATATCAGAAATTTAATATAATAATTGGGTTTAAAAAGCTACCTTTTGCGTAGATCGAATTAAGACTCGAGACTAGTTCCATTTCGTTCGGAAGGGGTATAATATATAGAACAACAGGCGATACATCTCGTTTTGAGTTCGAGATTTTTGGTTATGTTATGTTGTATATTTTATTAAAAATAAAATTAATATGTATACATATGTATGTATGTATATTCTCCATGCCCATGCCCTGACGCACCAACCATACTCACCCGTGCCTATACTTGTGCATGCTACCCATGCCCCTTCTCCTATATCTCATAGTTGTCTCTACAAAAAACAGAGCTTCCTTCTTTTGAAACTAAGAATTCAAATTTTAAATTATAATGATCACTCATCTAAAAATCATAAAACTAGCTTTAAAAATCTCGTTTGAACCAAAGCTTCTTATCTATGCTCGAATTAGAAGGTGCGACAGTGATAGATGGAGCTCGACAGTTTCATGGCTTGGGTTTAATAACCAGGGTTTAATTCATTGAGTAATTTGGTTGGAGTTAAGGTGGACTCGTGGAAAAATATAACTTTCTCGAGCGAAGGGCCACCTTGTGGCCAAATTTGGGGACGTGCGGTGAAGGAATATGGATCGCGACATGATAGGTTGCGGTTGTTCATGGTGTAGGTCGTGATCCGATCGTGGCGTGGTAGGGTTGATTCATGATGTTGGTCAATTCAGGTTCGAAGGGAGAAGTTCTTTGGTGAAGTCGACTCGGAGGATCGATGAGTCATTCTCCATGTCACCGTGGTTCATGCACGGTCGAGTGGTATCTACGTGCATGTTTTCGATTGAGGGGAGAAGAAGGAAAATAGATTAAATGGACGGTTTAACTTTATTAATGTAATTAACATTCTAATTATTTTATTTTAAATCCAAAAACTTATAAATTGTGTATATCGCTCATATAAGGCCGGATTCAAACGCCATTTTTTGCGTTGAACTCGGTTCAGCGAGATCTTTGCAATGAGGTTGGTTTGGATTGATTTAGAGCTTGTTGGAATTTATGCTAAAATTGAACGGCTGTAACGACCCACTATTTTGGACCATTCAAATCGACAAAAATCCACACATGTCGGACTTGAATAATTCAAAATAACAGATTGTAATAAAATTTGGAGCAAATAAAATCAAACACGGAATCACAGACACAGAAATATCAGAATAACTCGCAGCGGAAAAAAATACCATAGTAGTTCATGAAGCTACTATCTATATACTCTCAAAACATACACAAAATATAATAGTTTAAAATAAATGGATCCAATAGTAGTTTGGATACATAAATCACTAATACAGAAGCAATACCGAATAGGAAATAGCTGGATCAGAAATAGACTAATAGATGGTCAGATAAGCTCCAACAAATCTCTAGCTCCAAAAGGAGAATCCAAAGCTATGACTCTCAGGCTGACCCGAGCGTAAAACACAAACACTCGAGTCAGGACATACATACTTATACAATGTAAACCAACTCAAGTGAACTGTAATAGCAATGCACAATAACTTAAAGGATGCTTGGGATTGCCCATCCTTTAAGGATCCGGTAAACCATCAATTAAGAAGAAATAAACACTATCACGGAAATGCCCATATTAAAGTAATTAATGTAAATAACAGTGTAAATGTGGCTAGGGTAGCGCAGAGTTGCAGTAATTGCCCACCTCTAGCCACACCCTCAAATTCAAGGTGTGTATCAAAACAATCACAAGGAAATCAAATGGCACACAAAGAAGTGTACTGGTGGTTATAAATTTTAAAATGGTATTTTATACTTCAAAAATAAAATATCATTTCAAATTCAAATCTTAATCAAAATAAGGATCAAATCATTTCCAAACCATTTCAATATATCAAAATATCATATTCTTTCAAAATCTCATTTTCAAATCTCTATTTGCATTCAAAATCAACTGTTCGAATTTAATTACCTTTTAAAAATGGTTTATATTATAATAAAAAATAATTCATTTAAACCATTTAAAAGTGAAGTTATTATACTTTCAAATAATTAAATCCAAATTTTCCAATAATTCATTTATTAAATTCAAGTGTACAAATTTTCCTAATCTTTGCATTTTTACAATTTACTATAACCTTAAATTTAAATTTCCATTTCATAAATTAAAATAAATTCCAATTTATTTTCTTTAACTTAAATCCTCATTTTAGACCAAATCTCAAATTCCAGGTTAAGTTATATTTCAAGTTACACTCTTAAGCATTCATTTATTTAACATTTTATATTCATAGAAAAATCAATAACACTTTAATAAATCATTTTAAATTAAAATTGAAATCAAAATATCATAATTTACATTTTAAAATACTTAAAACTATCCAAAAAAAATATAAAATAACCACGGATCGGTATAAAATTTTCTAGCCTAAATCAAGTGATACGGATAATATATGATTTCAACCCGTAATTTACAAATAAAAATCCAGCTTTTATCATTTCAAACCCGCAATCCCAAGTTAAATAAAATAAATAAATAAAAAATCGCTCAGGCCTATCATTTCAGCCCATAATGATTTTTCCCTATTCTAAAGTCCGTTCGGGTTGTATCATTTCAACCCATAGTGATTCTATCCTACATGGAACTTGCAGTGTGAGAACAGAATAAAATAAACAATATCGCATCATATAACAGTAATAGATGATATGAAAGGTTTGTAAACAAGGTTAACATCATATGATTCATATCATAGGCAGGTATAACATGATATAATATTCTGCATATTCACTTGTTGTCAATTCACTAATTATATAAGTATAAATGTCATGAGTGAATACTCACCTTTTTACGCTGGAGATAGCAAATCAAAACACACGAATAAAATTCAAAAAGCATGATAGCACGACTTTTGATTTGAGTGGAGTGGAGGGCCAAGATGTTATTCTTGTATTCAACAAAAAAACGAAGCAAAATACAAATATAAATACAATACTAAAATTATTGGAACAAAATGGAAATAAAGTCTACAAAAACATCACTAAGCTTTTCAATTGATTTTTCTTGACCACCAACCACTTCTGCTCGGCCACAACACTATATTGTTTCGGCCATAATGGTGTTTTGGGCTCGGGTATGGGTCATATAGGCATGGCTACAAGGAGGTGAAGATTTTTGAGTTACAACATGAAGAAAGGTCAAAGGCAAGGCAAAAAGAGGAGTTTTGGTGCAACCATAGGCTTGGCCATGCATGAATTAGGCTCGGCATTGGCATGTGCAGACTGGTGATGGATGGAGTGAAGGCTAGAGGTGGTGATCTAGCTGGTGGTGGCGGCTAAGGGGTGGCCGAAGCAACATAAGAAGGGGATGGTGGAAACTAGCTTAGCTATGCATGGTTTCAAGGGGTTTTTTGCAACTTTTGGAGGTGTTTGCATCATTTGATGGTCATGGCCAGTCTTGGTCAGAGGAGGAGGGGTTTAGGCCATATATGATGATGGAAAAGAGGTGATGTGGTGGTCGATGAAGGTGGTGAAGGGTTTAGGCCGAGCAAAGCACATGAAGATCAAGCAAAATAATGAAAAATTCAATAGAAAAATGAAGAGAAAAGTAGAAAAAAAGAGGAAGCCATTACCTATTTTTCTCAGATATGAAAATAGGCGTGAGAAATGAAAGAATGAGATATTTTCGCATGTGAATTTTGAAATAAAAATCACGGCTATCAAGGAGAAGTTATGGTAGGAAATCAAAAAGGTGGAAAATATAAAGGCAAGAAATCAAATGAAACGTGTGCCTATAATTAAAACAAGTAACTTATCTTAATTGTTTCGTTTCCTATAAATTAAAGAAAGATGTTTACAAATGAAACATTTGAAAAGAAAAAAAAAAGAACATTTAATAAATAAATTTTAAAATATACGCATTTATCCATAACGTATACCTATTTGAAATTTCTTTCCAAGAAATAAATAAGGGATCTAAACACATAACCATTCAATTAATAAATGAATGTCTAAATAAATAAAATAGAAAGATAAGGCAGAGACGGATATTATGAAAAATAAATAAATAGTTTTAGAAAAAGTAGGAAATAAATAACGAAAATACTCTATTTAATGGAAACTAGAATTAAAAATTATAAATAAAATTCAACTGACTTTGGAAAATTTCAACAACAATTCTAAACAAATAAAAGTCAAGTGAATAAAATAAATGCTGAATAAAATAAGGTGTAAATGAAAATAAAATAAGGTCTTAAGAAAATAGAAAAATAAATAAAGAATTACTTTAATTAATTGAAACTAGAAATTAAAAATTGTAAACAAAATACGACTGACATTGGAAAATTTCAATTACACTTTTAAAATGTTTTTAAAAATAAAATATATACATCACATGTAATCTACACATGTAAACATAAATTAGAACATGACATGACAAACAAAAATATTATTTATATAAAAATAAAATAAACAATTTTGTTAAATACAACAAATTACCTCCAATAGTGTAAAAAGCATAACTTTCACAATATTAATCAGATCTCAACGAAACGAAAAGCAGTATCCTTAGAATTTTATTTACTTTCATAAAATAAAGATAAAATGCAAAATTTCAAAATTTAATTTTTTTCAAAGTCAAAGTTTGACCATATTGACCAAAATTCACCTTTTTGGAAAATATTCTATTTATTCATGTTTAGAACTCTAATTCACATCAAAATCAAAATTTATATTTTAAAATAACAAAATTATATATTTTAATAAATAAAAAAAGTTTTTAAATCAAAATTCAATTTAAAATAATTAAAATATACAATTAACATAATCACAAAATACAGGGTTGTTAGACTCTCCCCCACTCAAAACTTTTCGTCCTCGAAAAGGAATGAGGTACGGGAAAACACAAAAAAGATAAAATGGAATAAGATTAAGACAAGATGATAAGAAGATTGAAATTATACCTGATTACTGTTGTTATAGGTTAGTTTATAAAGGTGGAGAATAGGAATAGCTAGAAGGGAAAATAGGAGCATAGGAATATCTAGGAAGGAAAATAGGTTAAAAGACAAGGATGAACCATTACTTTAAAACTATATAATTTCAATTAGAATTTTTAATATTTAAAACAATTTAAATAATTTATAATATGATGAATAGTCATTTTCAAATTTGTTAGTTTGAAGAAAACAATATTTAAAACATTTTAATTTATTTAGAAAGGTAAAATAAATGATCAAAATATCCTTTATATAATACTTTATCAAAATACTTTTATAACTCGATGTCTTAACAAGTTTATTCTCGTTCCTGCAGGCTTTGGCTATGCGTTGATCAGGCGCAAAGCTAGAGTTCTCCAGGTACTTAGTAGACTTGTTTCAACACCCAGTGAAAATACTAGAAAAATTAAAAAAAACAGATATGGAAAGTACAATAAAAAAAAAACCAAAACCTTTGTCTAACCATGGATCGCGGATATACAATGGTTACGCCTAGATCCCCGAGGAAACAATCCATCTCCATAAGCTTTCTCAGCCCTGCGAATTACACCATGATGACTAGTAGACCGCATATACACAATGGTTACGCCTGGATCTCCTAAGAAACAATTCATATCCGTAAGCTTTCTCAGCCCTGCGGATTTCTCTACTAATACGACCTACATAGATCATAGGATACACAATGGTTACGTCTGGATCCCCCACGAAACAATCCGTACCCCTAGGCCATCTCAACCAGGAGAATTGCGCTATGCAGTCGCGCTCAAAAGACCATGGGTTACGCCATGGTTGGACACTCGAGTATCGCATCCGAAAAACCAAAACCAGAGAGAATAATATCGATAGAATGAATCCACAATATGGCCACAGAGTGGATATCAAGCAGAAGGCACTTCCCATATCTTTACTTCGAAAATATATATCATATAGTACCCTTTCAAATCACTTTCAAATACTGTACTTATAAGAAGTCCATTATATATAAGATTTTATTTTCAATTGAATACTTTCCAAATCGATATTATATCAAATCAAACTTATATAGACTTCGATTATATAAGATTTCTCTTTCATAATTGAGTACCTTGCAAATTAATAGTTTTCAAATCAACTTCATACTTACACAAATCCATTTTATATAAGTTCGACAACTCCCACAAGTACTTAATAATACAAGGTTCTCAATTTCAAATCATTTCAATATCAATTTAGTTTCAAAATCATATACGATTTCACCAAGTTATTTCTTCCAAATTAAACATCTTCAATTTCAAAGTTTCTAAAATAATAGGTTTAGCAAATAATCCCAGTTTCCGAATTAACATAATTTAGGTCAAAAAATTCCTTTCCAAAATTATCATATAAATACGGGTTTAAATTCCAATCTATTTTCAAAATCAAATATTTTTCTCAAAATCAACTATACCCAAAATGAGTTCAAATTTTATAACCATCCCTTTTAAAACCTTTAACTATTTATTTCTATTCAAAAGATCCAATTTTCCTTTGCAAATTATTTACTTAACAAAAGTTTCAATTTATTTAATTCATACTCTTCATACATTAAACATACAGAACTAAATTTATATACTTTATCAAATATTTTATACTCTTCGAAATTTCTTAGCTTTGAAAATTAAACCTCGATTTGGAAGTGTTCGAACCTTCAAAATAGTTGGTGAAATCAAATTTCAAATCCAAGAGTTGGAAATCAGCAACAAATCAGTAAATCAATTTTTATAAATAGAGTTATGCTAAATCAAATCCGAAACTCGAGGACTGAACACTAGCTTACTTTAAATCATCTCATATATATATACACATATGTCTTTCGAATATCAAACCATACTTCGAAATCTGGAATCAAAATTTGTTTCACAAAATCACTCACATGGCAAAGCTACTAAAGTGGTCTCTCCCCTACTTTGAAACTCGAAAATCAATGTCGATGATGCGTGCACTCATCACCGAAATTATTTCCCAACGACACAAGTGAGTTCTGGACTTCTATTTTCTTGAAACTTCTTTAAAATCTATTCGAAATCATTGGAATTCATTCGAATACATTTGAAACATTTCTTATTCGAAAAATATCTTTTAAATCGTATTATTATTATATATTTTCCAAAATCTTAAATCCGATTTCAAAACACCGGAGTTCGATTCCTCGATATTCAAATTCAAAACCCTTCAATTATAAATCATTTTTATATAAATCAAATTTCTTGTACAATCTTCAAAATTTCAAATTCTACCCTTTTAAAGGGCATATAATCCTTATCGAAAACATTTCACTTTTATATATAAAATGTGGTCATCCTTATCAAAATAATAATTTCGATATATGCACAATTTCAAAATACATCCAAACACAAATTCCCAAGGGATGATTCAAGGATGGATTTTAAACAAACAGAGATTCAAATTTAGAGGAACTCTAATCAAATAGAATTCTGGTTCTAAGATAAGCTCGAATGAAGATGAGATAATTTAGTTACCAAATAGAAGCCTATATAAATCGTGGGCGACCTTAACCGGTCAACCGTGACTTTAGAAATATAATCAATGCTGAAATCTAAGGCAAATCGACATTCGATCGCCAAAGATAGAATCCAGGTAGAGCAGGAGATAGATAGCATCGTAAACCGAGGATACAGAAATCTTCGGTGAATCAATGCCAATTGTAAAGAAGTTTCACCCTTTTACAAATCATTCAAAGATTTGTGGAATCACCGTTCTTTATAGAGGTCATTCAAAGTGGAGTTATGGAATGCTCCAAAATCAAAGGAATACAAATAGGGGAGACAGGAATGGATTTTAAAACAACTGGGAGCGTTCCAAAGTTCAAAGGAATCAAATGGATAAGAATCCTATCCAAGAGATTACTAACAGGGTGGATACAAAAGGGATGAAGTTTAGACAATCTTGATTTCAAAATAAGAAAATTTATACCAACATAATACTTTAAAATCCTTTAAAATCATTTGGATATCATTTTATACTTCAAAAATACGTTCTCTCACAAAGGAATGATTCTGAGATTGATTTCACTCATTTTAGGTTATTTCTACCCTATCTCTAATGAGTTTTTGCCCCGTAGGCTAAGGTTTTCCTAAAACCAAAGCTCTGATACCAAATGTAACGACCCATTATTTTGGACCATTCAAATCGACAAAAATCCACACATGTCGAACTTGAATAATTCAAAATAACAGATTGTAATAAAATTTGGAGCAAATAAAATCAAATACAGAATCACAGACATAGAAATATCAGAAAAACTCGCAGCGGAAAAAAAATACCATAGTAGTTCATGAAGCTACTACTACATACTCTCAAAACATATACAAAATATCATAGTTCAAAAAAAAATGGATACAATAGAAGTCTGGATACATAAATCACTAATGCAGAAGTAATACCGAATAGGAAATAATTGGATCAAAAATAGACTAATAAATTGTCAGATAAGCTCCAACAAATCTCTAGCTCCAGAAGGTGAATCCAAAGCTATGACTCTCAGACTGATCCGAACGTAAAGTAAAACACAAACACTCGAGTCAGGACATACATACTTATGCAATGTAAACCAACTCAAGTGAACTGTAATAGCAATGTACAATAACTTAAAGGATGCTTGGGATTGCCCATCCTTTAAGGATCAGGTAAACCATCAATTAAGCAAAAATAAACATTATCACAGAAATACCCATATTAAAGTAATTAATGCAAATAACAGTGTAAATGTGGCCAGGGTTGCGCAGAGCTCTAGTAATCGCTCACCTCTAGCCACACTTTCAAATTCAAGGTGTGTATCAAAACAATCACAAGGAAATCAAATGGCACACAAAGAAGTGTACCGGTGGCTATAAATTTTAAAATGGTATTTTATACTTCAAAAATAAAATATCATTTCAAATTCAAAAATTAATCAAAATAAGGATCAAATCATTTCCAAACCATTTCAATATATCAAAATATCATATTCTTTCAAAATCTCATTTTCAGATCACTATTTGAATTCAAATTCAACTATTCAAATTTAATTAACTTTTAAAAATGGTTTGTATTATAACAAAAAATAATTCATTTAAACCATTTAAAAGTGAAGTTATTATACTTTCAAATAATTAAATCTAAATTTTCCAATAATTCATTTATTAAATTCTAGTATACAAATTTTCCTATTCTTTGCATTTTTACAATTTACTTTAACACTTAAATTTAAATTTCCACTTCATAAATTAAACTAAATTCCAATTTATTTTCTTTACTTATATCCTCATTTTACACCAAATCTCAGATTCTGGTTTAAGTTATATTTCAAGTTACACTCTTAAGGATTCATTTATTTAACTTTTTATATTCACAAAAAAATCAATAACACTTTAATTAATCATTTTAAATTCAAATTTAAATCAAAATATCATAATTTACTTTTTAAAATACTTAAAACTATCCAAAAAAATATAAAATAACCATGGAAAATTTTCTAGCCTAAATCAAGTGATAGGGATAATATATCATTTCAATCCGTAATTTACAATGAAAAATTCGGGTTTTATCATTTCAAACACGTAATCCCAAGTTAAACAAAATAAATAAGTAAATCACTCAGGCTTATCATTTCATCCCATAACGATTTTTCCCTATTCTAAAATCTGTTCGGGTATGTATCATTTTAACGCATAGTGATTCTATTCTACAGAGAACTTGCAGTGTGAGAATAGAATAAAATAAACAATATAGCATCATATAGCAGTAATAGATGATATGGCAGGTTTATAAACAAGGTTAACATCATATGATTCATATCACAGGAAGGTATAACATGATATAATATTCTACACATTCACTTGTTGTCAATTCACTAATTATATAAGTATAATATGAGTGAATACTCACCTTTTTACGCTGGAGATAGCAAATCAAAACACACGAATAAAATTCAGAAAGCACGATAGCACGACTTTTGATTTGAGTGGAGTGGAGGGCCAAGATGTTATTCTTGTATTCAACAACAAAACAAAGCAAAATATAAATATAAATACAATACTAAAATTATTGGAACAAAATGGAAATAGAGTCTACAAAAACATCACCAAGCTATTCAATTGATTTTGCTTGACCACTAACCACTTTTGCTCGGCCACAACACTATGTTGGTTTGGTCATGATGGTGTCTTGGGCTTGGGTATGGGTCATATAGGCATGGCTACAAGGAGGTGAAGAGTTTTGAGTTACAACATGAAGGAAGGTCAAATGCAAGGCAAAAAGAGGAGTTTTGGTGTAACCTTAGTCTTGGTCATGCATGAATTGGGCTCGGCCTTGGCATGTGCAGACCTGGTGATGGCTGGAGTGAAGGTAGAGGTGGTGATGTAGCTGGTGACAGTGGCTAACGGGTGTCCGAAGCAACATAAGAAGGGGATGGTGGAAACTAACTTGGCTATGCATGGTTTCAAGGGGTTATTTGCAACTTTTGGAGGTGTTTGCATCATTTGATGGTCATGGCCAGTCTTGGTCAGAGGAGGAGGGGTTTAGGCCATGTATGGTGATGGGAAGGAGATGATGTGGTGGTCGGTGAAGGTGGTGAGGGGTTTAGGCCGAGCAAAGCACATGAAGATCAAGCAAAATAATGAAAAATTCAACAGAAAAGTGAAGAGAAAAGTAGAAAAAAAAGGAAGCCATTACCTATTTTTCTCAGATATGAAAATAGGAATGAGAAATGAAAGAATGAGATGTTTTATCACATGAATTTAAAAATAAAACTCACGGTTATCAAGGAGAAGTTATGGCAGGAAATCAAAAAGGTGGAAAATATAAAGGCAAGAAATCAAATGAAACGTATGCCTATAATTAATACAAGTAACGTATCTTAATTGATTCGTTTCCTATAAATTAAAGAAAGATATATACAAAAGAAGCCTTCACAAACCAAATAAATACAAGAACATTTAATAAATAAATTTTAAAAGATATGCATTTAAGTCAATAACATATACCTATTTGAAATTTCTTTCTAAGAAATAAATAAGGGATCTAAACACATAACCATTCAATTAATAAATGAATGTCTAAATAAATAAAATAGAAAGATAAGACAGAGATAGATATTATGAAAAATAATTAAATATTTTTAGGAAAATTAGGAAATAAATAAAGAAAATACTCTATTTAATGGAAACTAGAATTAAAAATTGTAAATAAAATTCAACTGACTTTGGAAAATTTCAACAACACTTCTAAACAAATAAAAGTCAAGTAAATAAAATAAATGCTGAACAAAATAAAGTGTAAATGAAATTAAAATAAGGTCTTAAGAAAATATAAAAATAAATAAATAATTACTTTAATTAATTGAAACTAGAAATTAAAAATTGTAAACAAAATACGACTGACATTGGAAAATTTCAATTACACTTTTAAAATGTTTTTAAAACTAAAATATATATACATCACATGTCATATTACACATGTAAACATAAATTAGAATATGACATGACAAACAAAAATATTATTTATATAAAAATAAAATAAATAATTTTGTTAAATACAACAAATTACGTCCAATAGTCTAAAAAGCATAACTTTCACAATATAAATCAGATCTCAATGAAACATAAAGTAGTATCCTTAGAATTTTATTTACTTTCATAAAATAAAGATAAAATGAAAATTTTCAAAATTTAATTTTTTTTAAAATTAAAGTCAAAGTTTGACCATATTGACCCAAATTCACCTTTTTGAAAAATATTTTATTTATTCGTGTTTGGAATTCTAATTCACATCAAAATCAAAATTTATATTTAAAATAAAAAAATTATTTATTTTAATAAATAAAATAAATTTTTTAAATCAAAATTCAATTTAAAATAATTAAAATATACAATTAACATAATCACAAAATACAGGGTTGTTACAACGGCCGTTCGATTTTAGTCCAAAATCGAAATGTGTCAGCGAAGACGAAAATCGGTAGGAGTTTAACTCACATTAAATTTTATTATATCATATCAATAATGTTATAAGTATTTATTGATTTCTTGGATGTTAGTTAAATTATTTGATTGTTTGTTTGGTTAAATTTTCGTTTGGAAAATGAATGACATATTAATTTGATCATTATGAACCTATATGATTATCTATATATTATCCATAACCATTGCTTTGCAGGGAAATATGTAGAGAGACCCTAAAGGGTTTCTCGTCAATAATTATTTATGTACATCCTTATCTTATTATATTGATAGTAATTGAAATAAATCTAAAATTCCATTTTATTTGTTAAGTGTCGTTATAGCGATTTCGCTATACAGTTATTCATTAAATTTCATCCCTAAAACCCGTCATATGAACTTGAGCATATGTTTTTGCTAAACAGAATGTAAAAATTCATTAATCATTTTGGTTAATGATAATTTTAAATAATTAGTCATTTTAACAAATGATTTTGAGAGTAATTAACCAATTTAATAAATGTTGTTTAAACTTGGTTTATCTTTGATTTAAATGAGATAAGATTTAGTTAATCATTTTAAACAATGATTACTTGAGCTTAATTAATTATTTTAATTAATGACGATTGGAATTAAAAACGATTTTAATTAATGATATTTAAAAGTAATTAGTCTTTAAATAATGATATTTGAATTTAGTTAATTATTTTAATTAACGATTGTTTTAAATTTAACTACTTGTTTTAATTAATGATATTTAGAAACAATAATCATTTTAATTAATGATGTTTGAAATTAAATAATCTAGTTTATTTATGAGATTTAAATTTAATTAATTCATTTTAATTAACGATATTGAACTTTAATTAATTTTTTTAATTAATAATTTTGTATATTTAATTAATTGATTTAACTAATAGTGTTTAAAAATTATTTAACCATTTTAATTAATAATGTTTGAAATTAGATAATCTACTTGATTTATGAGATTTAAATTTAATTAATTCATTTTAATTAATGATATTGAACTTTAATTAATTGTTTCAGTTAATAGTTGTTTAAATTAAATTAATTGATTTAACTAATAGTGTTTGAAAATAGTTAACCATCTTAATTAATGATGTTTGAATTTAATTGAACCAATTTAATTAATGTTATTTGAAATGTGATAAATCATTTTTACTAATGATGATTCATAATGTTTAAGTTTTATTAACCATTTTAGTTAATAATGTTTGACATTAATTATCCATTTTAATTAATGATTTTTTGGATTTAACAAATCTTTTAACATATAATATACAAGTTAATTAATTGATTTAATAAATGAGTTTAAATTAAATTAACTGATTTATTTTAAAGATATATTATTGATTTAATGAAAGCATTTTGAAAATAATTTACTATTTTATATAAAGGTAAATATTTTGTTCGTTAAAAGAAAATCCGGATAGCTATCAGCTATTGGTTACTTCAGTTATTTTATTAACATCTTTCTAAGACATTTATTGCTCAATTGAGCATTGAAATCCTTTATCGAAAATGACTAAAAACAAGGTGTGAAAACGGGGCACTCCCTCCAAGTCATTATCGTGCTTCATCATCCGAAGACAATTTATCGCTTGTTTTGATCATTGATATCCAATACCAGAAAAAACTAAAACCAAAGCGCGAGTGGGAGCCAAGCCATGTGGGTTGCACCCATCAGGGTATGTTCACATCATTAGAGAGGTGTCAGCATGCATGCATTGATGTGAAATATTCAGATGCTTGTATGAAGCAGGGTCCAACTTGGAAGTTCCCGAGAATGAAGCATGTGCTCTGAAGTATATTTTGTTTGGAGGCATACTTTCATGGAAAGGAGGAGCATCCTTCTAGTTACGTTGGATAAATTCATTTTCTTTATTTGATTTGAATCTTCGAATTAGTTTTTCTGTAATTGCAACGAGAAGATTCAATCACTTTTCATGATGTTTGATTATGGTTTTGGTCAATTCTATCACGTTTCGATAGTTATTTCATTTTTTCTATTTTATCAAGTTCGAACAGTTATCTTGTTTCATCCATTCCATCTAGTTTAGATTTTGCTCAATTGTTTTCATTCTCCCAAGTTTTTTTTAATATTATATATGCCCATTCTTATTTAGATTTTTTCCTTGATATTTATTTCAGCTCTTGCCTGTATGGATGTTATTCTTGTGAGGTAAAAATCCGTTCTGCATTAGTGGCATGGTATCACAGAACTTTTACATGATCCCGATTATTCAAATTCTCACGTCGTATTTCCAGACTGATTTGGATGTTAGTTTATTATAATGCTCGGGTCAGACCGAGTATTTTCCCAAGTTGGCTTTGGTGATATGGAGATCTTGGAGGGAAGCTGGAAATTCACCCATCGTAGTGTTTTATTTTCCACTGTATTATATACTATCCCTATCGGTATTTGTAAGGTCCGACCGAGTTTTACTTTCGATGGTCAAAATAGCAGGTAATTACAAATTCAAAAGACATCCTTAGGTTTTCTTTACTATTTTAAATATTAATAAGGTTTTCTTCTTACTGTAAAAAGCTTAGAGTTTAAAACATTTAAAACTTGGTCAAACAAAATAGAGAAATTTGGAGTAAAAAAGTCGTTATACGATTTCTTTAGTAAATAGCTTATTTTCAGGAATTTTTATAATTAATTTGAAAGATATCATTAGCTTACTAAATATTACTTATTGCAAAATTGCAAGTCTTAAATCATTTATAAGCAGTAGAAACTGGCCACAAAGATCATGCATTTTCGTAATGTTTGTGTCCAAGACTTTTAATAGCTTTTATAATTACTGTCTTTTACTTATGACAGCATTTTTAGGCATTTTTTACAACATTGATTAGGTAGTGTTGTTTTTAATACTTTTATGATTTAAAATGTTTAAAAATCATATTTAAATTAATTATTTTTCAGTAATCTTTTTAAGGAAGTTTATTAACATTAATTATAGTATTTTAAAAGTGGTTTGAAGTTTAAATATATTTTTAGTAATTATTTATGAATTTTTGCAGTAAGGGGTTTTAAAATATAAAACATGCTTTTTATTGATTTTAGTAGATTATAAATTAGTTATTTTAAGTAATATCTTACGAAGATATTTAAAACATATTTATGAGTATTTTTAAAGTATTTATATAAATGTATAAATTTGAAAAAGTTAAGTATTTTATAAAAGATAAAAGAAGTTTTGGATTATAATGCTTATGTTATAATAAATGGTTAAGATTAATTAGGAGTATATCATCTTGTTTAATAATGTAGACATATTTAGATATTTGAAATGAATGTTCTTAAAGATAACTACAAGTATAAAATGGTTTTGGGTTTATAGTAATATTGTTTTAAATAACATTTATTCTTAACCCATTTAATTATACTTAGGGAAATGTGAAATCTTGTTTAAGTTTTTTGAATACTCTCGTACCATTTGGGATAAGAACATGAATACCTTTGTATGTATTTAAAACGTAGAAATGAATAGTAAATAAATAGTACACATGTATATATCTTTTATAAAGGTATTTTAAATAAATAAATATGTGTGTGTAGTTTGCACCAAAATTGGTCAGGAACATTCAACTAATGTGATAACTCCACGGATTCAATATCTAATATGCAAACAGAATGAAATAGAGAATAAAATACAAAGAAAGGTAGATTAAAATAGTAATAAATCAAATGAACACAAGATTTTTTGATGGTTCAACATACTCCGACCTACATCCACTTTAGAAGTTTTCCTTTTTATTTGTACTGCCGATTTTAGTTATAATCCATGAAATTTAGGAATCAAAATTGAGGAGTATGGCATAGGGAAGTAGATGAAGAGAACTAGAAAGAAGATCTCTTTCCTTAATCTAATGACCCTGTATCTATAGGAGAAGGAGGAAAAATATCTAGTTGAAAATCCACGTGCAGAAGACCAAGGCCAAGACAGATCCGGTCGCCAAAAATGGGGCCCATTTGGGCCTTCTAGAGGGATCGACCTCGATCCCTTCAGATGGTAGATAAGGGGTCGGTGATCCCCATAATGGGTCCCTCTATACTCATTTTTCATGTTTCCATAGTTGTTTGCATAGTTCTCCCGGTGTTCTTGAGATATTGAGCGATCATTGTTGAGTTGAACTGCCAATCCGAGTGATCCATAGCCATAATGATCCGATCCGATCCATTCCTAACCATATTGATCTGATCTGATCCCATGCTCAGGGGAGATGCAAATCCATACATAGCTATTTCTTGGATGCTATTAGTTGAATCATCTTGACTATCATCCATAGCCTTGCTTATAATCGATCCCAAAACCTGATAGTCATCTCCCTGAGCTTCTTGCCTTGATGATCGTAAATCAATTTAGCTAGTCCCATATTATCATGACTTTTCTAAAAGGTAAGATAACATTTTCCCCCCAGAACATGCCTTAAGATAGTGTGTTTTGAATTGCATAAATATGAAATTCATAATCCATAGATAACTAAATATCTAACCCAGAATCCAATCACTTGCCAAACTAAAATACCATAGCCCACGACTGATATGACTTAATAGCCAATTCCAAAATTATTCCAAATGCTTAGCGGAATCCATATCCATCCAAAGTCATTAACCAAATCCACGATCTCACCAGATCATTGGACAAATCTAAAGCCTCGATCCCACGTGATCATTATCCAAATACATGACCTCTCCATGTCAATGTCCAAGTCAGCGACGTCTTTGGGTCGATATCCATATCTATAACTATTTGACATTCTGGAAGTCAGTAAGCCAATCCACGATCTCTCTGGATTGTTATCCAAGTTCATGGTTTCTCCAGACCATGTCTAAGTCCAATCGAAACTTAAGAACGAGTAGGCCGATCATAGCGCTCTTCGGCGAAGCAACTTACTCCTTGTCCTCCGGCCCTTTTAGGGGCATATAGCGATGTCTTGATCCTCTTGGATCGATCAAAGCCTCTCCAAACTCTTTCTGGACATCATCCTATCATTTTTCGATGAAGGTGGAACAATGACAAGCAAGCCGATCATGTCACTCTCCGGCAAAGCGACGTTACTTCCTGCATACCAGTTTAATATCCATAAACATAAATGATATACTGGCCTTCCTAGGTCAATCATGGTCTCTCTAGACCCTTGTTAGACCTTATCCAATCACTCTCCGATGAAAATGGGAACAATGATAAGTAAGTCGATCCTGTCACCCTCTGGCGAAGCGACTCACTACTTGCACTCTGGTCCCTGACCATTCCTCAACCATATCCCGTAAGTTCCTACATTCATCTACAATATGCCCATCCAGTTCATGGAATAGGAAATGCATTTCTAGACCTCCATTCCCACTCTGTAGGATCCATCCTCGTCAGTTTCTGATATGGGAGTTTCCCCTTTGTGTCCAAGTAAATCCATTCCTTACTTTTCGTCAAATCGAAAAATATGAGAATTTCGACGCCCATTCCTTCCTTTGCCTTTTTAATCCGTCATATCCATCATCCATTTTCCTCTTACCCTTATCCTTCTTGGACCCTTCTCCAGATGGTCCTTCACCTCGCACAACATTTACTTCTTGTTTGTCGGTTCGTGCATCCTCTTGCCGTAGGAACCTCTCCGCTTCATGGTAAAACTCCCCGATATACATTAGTGGATCCCGTACCAGTGCAAATATAAAGTCTATGTTGCCAACAATCCTAGATATCATTGCCATTAAAAACAATTAATGGATATGATCAATCCTCTGAAGCTACTACTACATTGAATCATGCTAAGAAACTCCATAGGGACTCTCTTGTCCTCTGTTTTAGTATGACTAATGTCATTACGTTCTTGGGTCTCAAAATGTGGAACCTAAACTGCCTCATGAATTAATCAACCAATGCTCTCTAAGCCCTGAATGAACCATTCTCCAGCTTCCTAAACCAAAGCATGACTGATTCCGTCAAGTAAAGAAGAAAAAGCTTGCCATGATCTCTTCTGATCCCCTCAACACTTCCATGTGTCGAATATACCTTATCAAGTGTACCGTAGGATCCGAATTCCCATCATACACCTTTAGTGTTGGTAGTTTGAACTCCGCTTGCTTGATGTTCGAAGTGAATAGGGTTCGATTGACATCTTCTAGATTCCTATTGGGCAATCCACCTCTCATTATCCTACGTATCAGCTTAGCCATCCTTTCATTCATATCCATAGGTGGTCTCCAGTTTACTAGCCTACCCCCTAAATCCATGAGGGCATTCCTGAACATACTCCTCCAAATGTGCATCTACATTCTGATCCGCATCAAACCACACAACATCGACCGGTAGCCAACCGTGAACCAAATCATTCTGACCAGGGTGTGACCCCCAAGCCCAACGGATCGATGCCGAACCTACCAACTTTCCTGGGGTTCACCCCCAGCTGCTATGTTCCGTTCTCCTACTTGTTAGTTCCAACTCCATGCTCCTCGTATTGATTTTTTATAGTTCCTACTACTGTAATTCCATGGTTTTGTACTCCAATTTGTCCAATTTGCGTGAGGAAATTTTGCATAATATCCTCTTGCTTCTTCATCATCTGCTTCTTAGTTGCCTCTATCACAATCTCCATCTCATTCCTAGTGATATAGATGGAAGGTTGATTAGCTCTAGCTCCTGAGGATGCCTCCTGACTTCCTCCATGATGAATCCTATCCATAGGTGCATTCCTTATACATTGCTTAACCATTGATCCAAATCCAAGCTCCAAATCATTTCCAAATTTGCATGTGCAAGTAAGCAGGCTCTGATACCAAAATGTTTGCACTAAAATTGGTCACAAACACTCAACTAATATGATAATGCTGCAGATTCAATATACAATATCCAATATCCAAACAGAATGAAGTAGAGAATAATATATGTTGAACGGTAAATTAAAACAGTAATAAATGAAATGAGCATGAGATTTTATAGTGGATTGACATACTTCGACCTATGACCATCCTAAAAAAATTCCTTTTTATTTATACTGTCGATTACAACTACAATCCGTGAAATTCAAGAATTAAAATGGCAGAGTATATCCTAGGGAAGAAGACGAAGAGTGCTAGAAAGAACATCCATTTCTTTGAGCTAATTATCTAGTATTTATAAAAGAAGGCAGACAAATATCCAGCTGAAAATCCATATACAAAAGAGCAAGGCAAAGACAGATCCACTCGCTAAAAATGGGGACCATTTGGGCCTCCTAGAGGGGTCGTCCCACATCCCTTTAGGTGGTGGAAGGAGGGTGGAGATTCCCATTGTGGGACCCCCTATACTCCCTCTTTATGTTTCCGTAGTCATTTGCGTAGTTCTCCTAGTGTTCGTTGAGATATTGAGCGATCACTATTGAGTTGAACTATCAATCTGAGTGATCCATAGCCCTAGTGATCTGATCCATCCCTAACCATATTGATCCGATCTAATCCCCTGCCTTGGGAAGGTGTAAATCCATACGTAGCTATTTCTTAGATACTACTTGCTTGAATCCACTCGATTATCATCCATAGCCTTGCTTATAACCGATCCCTAAACTTGACAACTATTTCTTTGAGCTTCCTGCCTTGATGATCGCAAATCCATTTATCCAACTTCATGGTATTATGGCCTTGCCAAAAGGTGGATAACATATACTACATACATACATACAAGTATTTACAATGAAGTTTTAATTAATAAAATAAAAGGGGACTAAAAGTTTCTAATGTGACTTAGTCAAGCTTTATTGACTTAATCATTCTTTGTGTGACTTAATCGTGCTTTGTGCGACTTAATTTTGCTTTATATGTTTACCTATTTATGGAAAGTATTCAATCCTATACATAGCATTAAAAGCTGACAAAATAGATTTATTCTATCTGTGAGAATTAAGAATAATGTTCAGATATGGTTTAGAAGCAATATTGCTCTAACCTATCGACTTCACTCTTGATCAAGTGATGGTATAAATTGAGAAAGTCAATAACGTGGTAACTATACGAGATTAGTTTCCATATGCGATTGTTTCTATTTTTGGTAAGAAGTCCACTAGTCGACTATCAAAATTGACTAATTAATTTTGGAAGTACGTGTAAGCTTCACATATTAATATGGTTTGAAGTCTCTCGAGAAGGACTCATCCATATGAATCGTCTCTTGCTTTAGGATTGTATATATATGAGATCACCCATAAAGGGCTCTTTTTTTGTTTATTTTTTAATTCTCAAAGAATCGAAATTGAGTTAACTGAAAATTCATTGATTTAGTTTTAAAGAGACCGAGATCGGATAATTGTATTACCTACCGAAAACCACTTCAAAACTGATATATAAGTTCTATGTTTTGGAAGCGGTTGTGTAATGGAATGGTATAGTGTTTAACTATCTATCCTAAGGCTAAGTCTAAGATAGAGGTTCTTTTTAGCATTCGTCGGACAAATTATGTTGGGATCCATTGAGAGATTCGTGAACTATTTGAGATGCTAAAATCCAAAAAGAAATTCAAGATCTGTTATTGAGTGTTGACATGCTAAACATGACTTACCATCGAAAATGATATAAAACTAAGTAGGCCTCATAACCAGTGGGTTTAGCTAACCAATGGGTATATCAACTCCATATTTAGAGATGTTTTCGATTATGGAACGAGGGAGTTGATGATATTCGGCGTTATGTTTCAGGCATGAAACGGTCATGTTTCTTCTTATTGGCATATTCTACCTAGAGATATATGACACTTGGAAGGCATTTTCTAACCCTTGTTAGGAGATCCGCTTCTTGTACTGAGGGTGTCTCTAATGAAACCCATGAAGCAAACATACCTTAGTGGTTTTAGTTGTATTTCTAATATTGTTAAATGCAAGATGTAACCAACATGGTTATTTTTGGATTTGTATTCTACACCCTAGAAATTATCTATTGTATCACCTTATGTACTTATGAGATGGGTTTGGTTCTTTTGAAGGGATAACCATTACGGTGATTCGAATGGTCTTAAAAGAACTATTATATGCTAGTTACATATTTATTGAGTTTCTCGTACCAGACCTGTGTCTGACTCATAGCTTTATGTTTTCCTTCATATCATGGTTGCTCTTTCGAATAGTCTAAGAAAGGTAGGTTTTCATTTATGTTCTTTGGACTAGAATTTTTTTGACTTGATCAAAACTAAAATAAATAAATAAAATATTTTTTGATATAGTTGAAACCATCAACATATACAAATTTTTTTCTATTTAATAATTTTAGTAGAAAATTATGCTTATGAAAAGTATGAAATAAATTCCAATTTGAATCTTTGACTAAGTAAATAAAATTTAAAAATTAATATTTTTACTGTAAACTAAAAACAAAGTTACATTTTTTTATAATATATCCATGTAGATATATCAATGTAATATATATATATATATATATATATATATATATATATATATATATATATATTTATATATATTTCAAAATAGTAAGCGCAATAAAACTAATAATTTTTTAACTATTATAGATTTATTAAAATGTATTTTTTTTAGAAATAAAATAGATATATGTACATGTACAGTTTTGAACACACACACACATACACACACTTAACTTGATATATGTATGTGTATATATATATATATCTGTGTGTGATACACACAACTTAAAATACTTGCGAAATCAATTTATAAAGTATATAAGAATAAAAGATCGGATTTTTTATAATTAATATGAAAGAATATATTATTATGATAAACATAACATATATGAGCATGTATTAGATTATATATATGATATATATATATATATATATTTATATATATGTTTAAATAACTTAAAATATTAATAAAATTAATGTATGAATTATGTACAAATTTAAAATTAGTTTTTTTATATAAATAATATGTATGAACATATCAATATGATAAATATAACATAAATGAGCGTGTATATATAATATAAAATAAAATCATAATATTATACCTTTGTCCTAAAGAACAGTTCGAGAGTCAGTATGTTGTTTGATAGTTCTTTCACTTGGAGCACTGTAGACTCCTTCTTCTCTCTAATCCGCAAGATAAAGTGATCGCTTCCCCAAGGCACGAATATCCAGAAAACGAGGTAAAGAAATCATATTTCAATCACCTAAGTTTGTATGGAGGTTGACTTATCTATCATCGCTGTATCACTTAGATTTCTCGAGTTTAATATATATGTTTACATAACTTAAAATATTTATGAAATCATTTTATGAATTATGTACAAATTTAAAATCAGTTTTTTTTATATGAATAGTATGTAATAATATATCATTATGATAAATATAACATATATGAGCATATATACAAAATAAGATTATAATATTATACCTTTATCCTAAATATCAGGTCGAGAGTCAGTATGTTGTTTGATAGTTTTTCCACTTGGAGCACTACAGACTCCTCCCTCTCCCTGGTTCATAAGATAAGTGAAGGCTTTCCCATGGGATGGATATCCAGAAAGAGAGGTAATGAAATCAAATTTCAATCACCTAAGTTTGTGTGGAGGTTGGTCTATTTATCATCACTGTATCGCTTAGATTTCTTGAGTTTGGTCTAAGCTCAAAAACTTTATTAATATCTATATAAATTATGTATGTCATTTTTAAAGTCCTTGGTTCAATCCCATAACATTTATTGACTAACTAATTAATTTCAATCATAGATTTATAATTTAAGTGGACTTACCAATTACGGTAATAATGATCTTCTATAATAAAGGATATGAATTCTTTCTTGAGTAGTGTTTCATTTCAAATAGTTTGACATGTACGCAGTTATGGTTATGGTCATGGTATGGTAGTTATGTCATGTGCTTGACCATAGTTAATGTACATTCTAGATATTTAAGATCGACAATACTCTCAAGTCAGAAAACTATTATATGTCATTACCTCGAGATCTTCTTTTTAACTGTTATATTAACCTAGAGAAGACTCTTATTGAGTCATTCTGCAATTATTCCAAAGACCACAAATTTATAACCCCTTGTGCCCCCAGTGGCGAAGGGTAAATCACCTTCCATCATATGGAGAGCATTACACACATAATCTCAACATATATATATATATATATATATATGTGTGTGTGTGTGTGTGTGTATGTATGTATGTATGTATCCTTTTCTCGATCCATCTTAACTAGGAACAATTAAGGAGTATATGTGTATATATACGTATGTACTTATCAATTTAATACTTATAGTTAAAAACATGTTCGTAACTGTAATCTCCTAAGTATTTACTAATACGTTTAATGTATTTGTTTAGTTATTTATATCTATATATGACAACATATATAAAAGAAACTAAAACCATATGCTTACATCATTTCAAATGAGATTCTCTTATAAAAGTTAAATTACATATTTCCCCTAGGACACACCCTTAGCTTTATCACTTGACCTTATTCTCAATAGTATGAACATATACTCTAGGCATAGAAAGCCCAATTCCAACATCCACTTCCTCTAATTGATTTGGTTCAACCACTATACTCAAATCAAATACACACTTGCATATTTGTGGGACATGGAACAAACTGTGTATGACATCTTTTCATGGAGATCAACTCTATATGCTAACTTTCCAATCCATTCCAAAACTAGAAATGGTCCAATGATTATCGGTGCAAGTTTCCTTGAATTAGCAAATATAAAAAATCTATTCAATGATGATGTTTTCACAAAAACTGTATCACTCACTTCCAACTCAAGATCAATAAGTCTCTTATCGTCATAAGACATTTTTGATCTTGAGATGTGTCCATTCTTTTCCATACTAGCTCAATTTTCTGAAAAGTACCATGGATCATATTTGGCCCAAGTATTACCTTATTGGTCGTCTCCACAGTATATAAATGGCATCCACTCTCTTTTATACTATGATTCGAATGGTGTCATACCAATAATAGCCTGATAGCTATTATTGTATGTAAACTTAGTAAGAGGCAAGTGATTTTCCCATAATGCTCCAAAATCAAGTATATAAGTTCTCAACAAGTCCTTAAGCATATAGTTCACTTGCTCAAATTGGCCATCCATTTGGGGATATGCCGTACTCAAGTTTAGTTCTATGCCAAGTGCATGTTGTAAGCATTCCAAAAGCCACTCGTGAAGAGTGGATATCTATCACTCACTAATCTAGTGGATTCTATGCAACTTCACTACTACTTGCATATATAACATATCCAAAATTGTCCTACAGACCTTCATCAGAATAAATTAGCATTTTCCATCAAGTGGTCTGCAATAACGCAATGCTCTCATTTCCTCTCTAACTTTGTGGAAAACCATCTTTGAAACCCATGAATATATATTCTCACTTCTACAACAGAGCCTTTAAAGGTAATAACAAATCATTGGGTTTCTTTTTTATGGCTTTGACTTGTTGACAGTTCATAAATATTTTATGAACTCTAAAACATGTCGTTTCATGTGTACTAATAATAGGTGTTTTTATATCATTGTACATCTTGTTGCCATTGGGATAAATAGTCATCTTGCAACAATAGCACTCCCAAAGTACCTCATCAATTAGATTTTCTACTATAAGAACAGATAACCTCCTATCTTTACGAAGCCAACTCCTCAGATCAATAGCATACCGATCCATATAACTAGAGTTTTCTTCATTTCCAATCCAAGCCAAGATCCCTACTAAGATTGTGTCAAGCCTTTGGCTAGATTTGATCTAATCTATAAATGTGGTCTAACTTCTAAACACCAACAAGTCGGCAACATAACATAAGAAGGTTTGAAATCAACCTCCATAATATACTTCAAACCTTTCCACTCAACAAACACAGAATCCAACACTGGATGCTTCCTACTCAACACACCCACTATAACATTTCCCTTTTTGACAGCATACGAAATACGAACATCATTTGATGCTATGAATTTTAGCTATATTTGTTGCCTATGATTGAGATCTTTCTAGGAAAATATAAATTTTAAAGATCTATGGTCGGGGAATAACCCAAATCTATTATCTAACAGATATTGCTTTTATATCTTTAAGGTAAAGACAATGACTACCAACTCTAAATCAAGAGGTCGATAATTTCTTTCATAGGTCTTGAGTTGCTTATTAGCATATGCTACAATTTTTCCTTTCTCTAAAATAACTGCACTAAGTTCTATACCATAAGCATCGATACATATGGTAAACGATTTAGCTCCTTCCAGTATAACATGTATACCACATGAAAACTTGGTTCTTCTAGGTTAGTCACGTCAAAGGTGTGGTAATCTTGGCAATTCTTTAATGAAATTCATATAATATGTTAAAACCCTAGAAAATTAGAAACTTCGATCGCATTACTTACTAAGTTCCAGTCTTGCACCATGGCAACATTAATCGGATTAATGGAAATTCTATGCTTAGATATGGCATGGTCTAAAAGTTACATTCTCATATCAAAAAGTTATATATAGAAAATGTAGCCCTCAAGTAATTTTTCCTTAAAATTTCCGACACTTCTTTCAAGTATAACATGTATTCTTCTTCACTTTTAGAAAAGATCATTATATCATCTACGAATACCACCATTAATTTGTTAAGTTGGTCCTGAAAGACTTGAGATATATGATAAATAATATACATCTAGCATTCGTAAGACTGAATGACATTGCCAACCATTCTTAAGATGCACCGAGAGTTCTAAAGGCAGTTTTAGAATACTATCTCTATTATACGGCCTTTTGGCCTGGCAATATTCAGATGGAATAGACAAGTTAGACTAGACAATCGTCAAGGAAGATAGCATGGAGAGGTGATTATTAAGCTCAAATATTAAGCGTAGGCAATGATAAGAAGCGACGATCAAACGAGGCCAAGAGATTTTAGAATATTCTAAGTATGGAATAATGCCTCCCCTAGGGGATCAGTACATATCCTCAATCTTTATTCCAAACTTGGTAAGATCGATATAGAGTTGCAAGGAAGGCCCCATGAGGCTACATTTCAAATTCAAGTCATTTGGAGTTCGTATGGTCAAGTTATGGGAAAATTACTTCACTTATCAAAAGGGATCGGTATAAAAGGGATCATCCATATTCATCTTTCACTACATATTGCAACAATAATCGGTAAATAATTCAGAAACTACAAATGCTATTAAAATGAAACTTGGAGTATAAGCTAATACTCATGGAAAACACCATAGGGATCGCATGGCATTTCAAGCAAGTTGGAGGGATCCGTACCTATCCCTCTAAAGGGACCGGTAGAAAACAAAATTCAAGCAACAATACTTCATGGAAAATGCGATATCTCATAAACCGTATGTTTTAATTAGACAAAATTTGGGTAGAAGATAGCTAACACATGGGCCATCCTTCATAGGGATCACAGCCCATTTGGATGCATTAATAGGGATCGGTATCGATCCCTATTGTGTTCCCTGATTGGCATGCAAATTTTTGGGTAGCCTTATCTTGGTCTCCCAAACCTTCTGCCAAAATTTCAGTCCGATCTGAGCACGTTTTTCCCTATGAATACAGCAGACATAGCATTGAAAAAGGGATGCTGCTTTCTCCATCGAGGCTCTACCACATTTATTTTTTTACTTTTGTACTAATGGATCCCAGTTGATCCAAACATTCTTGTAAGCATAATCAGGTGGAAAACCGATAAAAATATAAAGTGGACGTAGGCCAAGATTGCCGAACCACTATAAAAATCTATATATTCCTTTATGATTTTTCCTTTGTTTTAATTTCATTCTTTATTTAATCTCTACTGGATTCCATTGGGTACTGATGCCTATTTTGGCATCAACAATTTCTAACCACCTTTAATTAATGAAAACCCATACAAGACCGAGTTGAGAAAGTTTTTTGCTCCTCCGATCTAGTAAAACAAATCAGCACTACGAGGTAGAGGATATTTGTTTTTTTAACTTATTCAATTCTCTATAATCGACACATAATATCAAGGAACCATCAACTTTAGTGGAGAACATGATGAGTGCTCCCAACTTCGATATACTTCTTTGAATGAGACCTATCTTAGAAAGTTCAATAACATAAGTTTAAATTCTCCTCTCTTGATGCCATGCACTTAATAGTAAAAAAACTGACGTTGCATCTCTCTCCAACGACATGGAATTCAACCTTCCGATGAGCATGTAAACGGAAGACCTCTTTAAATACATTTGCAAAATTCCACACAGTGGGATCTTACACTAACCATAATGTAAAAGATCCAAAGAGTATTGATAACTCAACATCATGAGATTCACTTGCTCATGATTACATTTGCCCCATTACCACTATATCCTTTATATAAATTGCAGAACTATCACAAACAATAACAAGTCATAGGCCTCGTCATCTAGTCCATTTCTAGGATGAGTCCATAACCAAAAAATTGAGTATATAAGCATCACAATAAAATGTGGACATTCCCCTAGATAATTCAATATCTCTACTTAACATTGAAATTTGCATCGACCCTCAATTGGATTCGACGGTATGAGAGATTCATCAAAAACATGGGCACTAGGAGTAATTTATCAATAAAATGATGAGTAATAAATGAAGCTTCAGTATCAAATAAAACATGTATTGATATTTCATAAATAGAATCATACCTTCCAAAAAGATGTTTTTCCCCTTGTCGAGCTTAGATGGACTTAGGATAGCATGAGACTTAAACGCTTATCCATTTTTCAAAAGAGACAGAAAATCCTTCTTGAAGTGATCTGGTTGGTTACATTTCTATAATTTCCTCGCTTGAAGGTTCAATTTGAAATCTGTAGCAAATTGCCTTTTCAAATGGCATCTTATTGCAATTAAGCATGTGAATGGCATGGTTTTGTCTCGAACCTGGCTTAAACATGCCCTCTCATGAAGGTATGAGTTTAGCTCTAACTACCTAAGCCCAGGCCTAGTTTGTAGCAGCCAGCCTTTTTGATTCCTAGAAGTTGACACTAATACATCTGCTGTATTCACGTGCTGAACATTCAAATGCCTAAAAGAGAGACCATTTAGGGTGAAAGAACAGAAAAGGATAGAACAGAATCTCCCAACGTGACGAGTAATCTATAATATATCAATGAATCTTTCTAAAAAGAAAACTTTTATATACATACATCAATCATAGTACAATTATCCTATCATCAAACCCTGGACAGTTATAACAACCAATCCATACAATTTTTGATAAATACAATGAGAGAACCTACCATTTTTAAGCAATTTAAGTTGGCAATAAACCACATATGTCTAACTCAAACAGTTCAAAAGATAGATTGTCAATGGGAATTGTAATAAGAATATAAGAAGCGAAGAGAAAAAACATAAAATCTCATAACGGAAAGGAAAAAATATAATAATTACATAAATAGTTCATACTGCTATTACAATATACATTTGATTTTCTTTTACAATAAAATCAGTGTTATACAATTTAACAAAACAATGTAGTAGAAATAAAATATATACATTAGTATTTCATGCAGCTATTAATAAATTTTACATCAGAATTTAGAGATAAATAGCATGGTGGAACACAATGGTTTACTGATCAAAAACAACAAAATATAGTGAAATAACTAAAGTTTTCGAATCCATCTTTAGCTCCATAAAATAATAGTCTCCAGAACATTTAAATACTCAGGCTAAGCGGAGCATAATGAAAAATACATACTTGCATCAAAACTAAAAATTCTTATGTAAGTTAATCCGAAGTCAGGTATATAGTGCAAAATAACTTAAGAGATGTTATGGGATTTTCCATCTCCTAAGGATCCGTTAAACTATCTATACGTATGTGACGACCCAAAATTTTCGAGCACTTAAAATCGAAATATTTAATTGATTTTAAATATTCAAGATAATAATTGTAACTTGAATTATGAATATCATAATTTATTTGACAATTAAATTGTGAATTAAATGATTGAAATTGGATAAAATATGAAATCTAATATTTTAAGCCTGTTAAAATATAATTTGGAAGCTTATAAAATTTATATTGATAACATTGAATATAATAGAAGTGTTAAAATGGAATCTAACACTAAATTGGTCAGTTTTGAAATTTAATCGTTTAAATTAAATTTAAAAATAGCCTTCCGAGGCACAGTCTCGGAATTTAACGAAACCAGTTCCATTGGGTCCGTAATATTGAATTATTATCGGATTTCAAATTTCGTAGTGGTCAAAGTTGTTGTGTGAGCGTACGTTATATAAACGCGTTGAAAATCTGTATCGAATCCAATTAATAACTGGGTACCTAAACAAGATATTTTTTAATATAATAATATAAATTTTAAATCGGTTGTTGCTCTGTAATTCTTTTAGCCGACTATCCTGTCCCTTTGTCTATCAGCACGCAACTTTCTTTCGAAATTTCATTTGCTTTTATAAATCACATCGTTCCTTTATTAAATATCTGGTTCCTCTCCTTTAATTATCAATCGAATTGTGTTTAATGGGAGCAAATCTTCTGATGGAATACTTGCCGTCACCCTCTTCTTTCATCTCCCTTTCCCCAAAATTAGTTTCGATTGCAGTTAAATAAAAAAAATATGCGGAACGAAAAGGGGGACTCGCGTGCTCGAACACGCGAAGATATCGCGTCGTCGTCATCGAACGAGGAGGGGGGAAACTCGTGCTCGGCGGCGGGCCGATGGGAGCTTGAGGCGAGCGACTCACGTTTAGGGTTTCACGAGATTCATGGCGTTCGTTGTGAAGGAGGTCGGCCCGATTTCGAGCATCTGGCCATAGCAAATTTACCGAGGGAAGATCGAGCTCGCGGTGTCGATGGGGTCTCGCGGGTTGTAGCGCGAATGTGAGGGAGGCTCATCACAACAAGGTATTTGTTTGGCTCAAATTAAATAACACTTAGTTAAGAAATTTTCTGCGTGAAGAAAAAAAAAGTAAAAAGTAAAGTAGAAAGAAAATTTGGTATAACTCATGATGTATTTAACAGTAAGGTGTGCATATATATTGACAAATTTTTGGAAAAAAATAAATACAATGTGCAGAGCTTATAAAGATTTGATTTTTGAGTATAAATGATTTCAAGCAGGAAATAAAATGATTTTTTTTATCTACTAGTTTAATTTTAAATAAATGAATTTGAAGATTTAACTGTTTTAATTCCCGTATTTAACTATTTTAGTTACTAAAAGATTTTGAAAAGGAAATCAGTTCGAAACTTAGTTCTTTGTTCAAAACTAAATCATTAGTTAAAATAAATTATAAATTAATTAATTTAAATTTATCAAATGGAAATTTATTACTGAAATAGTTCGAATATTAATAAAACCATATAATTGTTTGTACAAGGTCAAATTTGGGGGATAATGATCAAGATGGAATTGGATTGCCCAAACAAAAATGAAAAGGTGAGTTAATCTCACTCAGTTTAAATTTAAATTTAAATGATTAAATTTAAATAATTGTTTGAATGGTTGAATTGTTGATGTGCTATTGTATGCTATATTTGGAAATTGATGCATTATATTGTGCTAACGTCTATGGATGCAGGGAAAACAGGTTAGAGGGATCCAACTGGATCCCTCAACGTTAATTTAAATTATTTAATTCCCTCGGTTGTGATTATATTGATATTCTATGATGAATTATAGTGGAATATTGAATGCTATGGTTTGATTGGATATAATTGGGTATAATGAATTACCAAAAATTTAAATTTGATTGTTGGAAATGAAGATAAAAGAAGTGAAATTGCAAGTAAAATAATTATAGAATAAATTTAAGAATGCATTGGGAAGAAATAAAGTGACTGAGAAGTTTTAATAAATAAAACTAGAGTATAAAAAGGAAATTTTGAATAATAAGAAGTTAAATGAATTTTAAACTGTAGTGTTATTATTTAGGAGAACAAAACATTTATTTAAAATTTAAGATTTAAATTATTGAAAAGAATAAGGAAGAAATTGGGAAAAATCTGGAATTTGTATATTTCCGTTAAAGGATTTAGAACCAAACGGAGGATAATAACAATAATAATAAACCTATAATTAATGAATTTTGAAATGAATTGAGTATGTAAGGGGATTTATTTCTAATGGGATAAATCGGAAATCAATTTGGAAAATTGATTTAAGTGATTGGAGTAGAATTTTTCTCTGGATAACCAAGTACGTTTTTAAGTAAAATTGTAATTATAAATTAAATGTTTTAATGTTGTTTTTGAAGAAAGCAAGTTTTTGTAAAATTTGTTATTTCTAATATTGTCTAAAATAGTATCTTCTTCTAATTTATTTAGCAGTAATTATTAAGAAATAACTAGTATCTCGTTTTATTAAAAATAGAAATCTAGTTTTTATATTTTATGAAGTAACTTTATTTTCGAATGTTTAATTAGTATGTGTTTTAGTAAATTATTATAGTAGTTTTTACTTAAGTGTTTAAATGTAATTTCCAAAGCAAGTATTTTTGTTTAATCTATCTATTATCATAATAATTATTTAAAGAATGATTTGGACCTTTGTTTTAAGTATTATTATAAATTTAGTATTAAAGTAAATTTTTCTAAATTGAATGTTAAGTATATATTACAATAAAGTGTTTTTTTAATTATTTTAAATATCTTGAGTTTTGTGCTTGGCGATTCCAGTGGGAAATAGAAATACTTGGGATTTATTATGAGAAGGGTAGGTAGTTTTGAAAACTATTTTCAAAGGAATTTGAAAGTGAAAATATATCTTGTGAAGATATTGTTGAGATAAATAAATAATCTGGAAAAAATTATTTATTGTTTGATGGATGTTTGTGAACATTAATTGATAGTTAAATCACCGACTATCAATATTGGACAAATGCGTTGATCGTTTCGAAGAGACCGGGATCGAGATTTATTTCTCAAAAACCACTTCGATCCGGTTTGTACGTTTCGTGTAAACGATTTTGGATTCGAAGATGGAGCAGTGAAGTGCAAGGGCTAGTCGCTACTAATCCTGAGGATATTTCCGAAATGGATGTAGTTGGAATAGTGCCTTCGGTTTCGTTCGAACCCGGGACGGACTTGTATGGATGAATGCTTGCGAAACATCGTCAGGTGGACGATGGGCATTCTAAGGGATATGTTCTAAAAAGGTAACGCTTAGCCTCAAGCCTCATCAAATGGGAATGACTGAAAATTAGGGGTTATGCAGCAAGGCTAGGTGGGTAGCACCCAAGCAGGGTGAGGTCATTCCAGTCTAGATGTCCCTTTTTATTTCGGCTTAGTGGCCGGTTGCTGATCCCAACCGCAGGGTGATCTCACTCGGGATTATCCAGTAAGGGATAGTCCCGGCCTTGTGTTGCAGGGGAGTGGGCGTACTTCTCGGTACGGTGATCTAGGCCCCGTACTGTGACAGGTGGTACCCCAGTGCCTAGTCATTAGTTGGAAATCCATTTCCCTACGAGCCTTGTATGAGTTTTGTTTGTATTACCCACTCTGTGGCTAGTAGCTGGAATTTAATAGATGTAACAATTTCGGCTATTGTATAAGTATTTGTATATAGACCCTATTATAATATCATCGGATTTCTATAAAAATTGTTTTAGCTATCGTAAGGTAAAAACCCAACATGTTTATTTGTGGCGTGGTCTTACGAGATGCTTTTGTTTTCAAGGGATTTTTGAAACTTTAATAATCAATTTAGTGTGATTTTCTCACGCTGGTATTCCAGACTGACTCGGGTGTTATTTAACTATAATGCTCGGGTCAAACCGAGTATTATAGAATACAGGATACGATGCTGTGGAGCTCAGGAGACGAGCTGGATGACGATACGTACTCTCGTACTTGTATATATATATATTTCCGCTGTGTTGAGTTGTTGTGTATCCATTTGTATGACATTGATGTTGAGCTGTGATTGATGTACTCTGATGATGTAATATATAAACAAAGATATTTGATGTTTGAGTAAGGAGTATTTATTATCTATTATATTTTATTTCGCTGCGATGGTAAGATTCTGATGTTGTTTTCTATTTTCTTCTTCTACCTCTTCTTCTTTAACCCAAACGGTTCGTATTTCTGTATAACTTGAGTTGATTTAGGTTGAATAATGTTAACTCAAGGGGTACAGATTTGTGGGCTGTTACAGTTGATATCAGAGCTTAGGTTGGTGATAACCTTGGCTCTGGTGGGAATTACTCATTTAAAATTGAGTCCGTAGCACTCTACAATGAGTTTGAGCGTATTAATAAATATGGGCGCGTATTTGTTAGTGAATATAAATTGTTTTAATATTTGTTGATTGGTTTATTGAGTGGCATATGAACCTTCGTCGACGCAGTCTGCGCAACTGTATTGAAGGGGTTTCTAAACACTTGAATAGAACGATTGACACTGTATTGTTTTAAATGTGGGTAAATGAAATAATTTTACCCAAAAACATATTTTGATATAAAGAATAGTTTTTGAAAACTATTTAGCTAATATATGGTTGCTTGGATGTTAGGAATGATAATATTAAAGTATTATCATTGTTAAGTGAAAATTTAACTAGAAATTAAAATATAACTAAAGGTTAAGGAGATAAATTCATTATAAAATAAAATTCATAAATATGAATTGTAAATGAAATTTATAATTTGAAATATAACCAAATAAGAATTTGTATGAGCATAAGCTATGCAAATGAATTATAGTTAAAATTGATTTAAACGGGATTTGCAAATTTAAATTCCGGAGATTTGGAAGTATTTTGAAGATATGTTGTTTTAGAAATATTTCTGAAAGAAAATTTGTTTTAAATGGATTTTGAAAGTAATATAGCATTGAAATCACTTGCATTATTGGAAAATAATTCTGATGATGACGGCCGCATCATCAATATTCATTTTCGAGTTTCTAAGTGATGAATTGCTGCCTAATTGATTTGTTCAGGAAAACCTGTTTATTTTTGAAATTCCAAAGGAAATTTGTTGGGGATATAAAGCAGGATTGGTTTAAATTTTTGAGAAATGTGATTTTGAAATGTTGGAGATTTCAAAATAATTTGAAGCCAAAGCCGGGTGTTTAAAAATCCTGATAAGGTAAGTTGTAAGCTTATAAATGGAAATGATTTTTAAATCAGGAAGAAATTTAAGCTTTGGATAGTGGAATGTAAATCTAAAGTGAAGAGTTAAAATGAAATTAACTTGGATTGATGAAAAAAAAATATAACTGGATTGAAATTAATTGGATAGGCTGAAATTAATATCCAGTTGTATTCGAAGTAAGTTGAAATCGAATTGAGTTAAATAAATTGGATTAAAATTAAATTGAATTGGAATAAGAATTCAATTGAATTAGTGAATGGAATAAAATTCTTACCCGAACAAATGGAAATAAGTTGGATAAGGATTGAATTGAAATAAATAAATCAGGATAACTTATAGGAGAATTAAAAATCCATAGAAATAAAATATGCTTGGGCTATAAATAAATGAAGGCTTGAGTTAAAAAATAATAAAGGATGATCATATTCAAGCCTATAATGAATGGAAATGTGCAAAAAAATGTGTTGTGATTTATAAAATTAAAATTGGGATAGAAAAACCCAAAACTAATATTTTGATGAATTGGAAAATGAAACAATTATCCAAACTTGGATTAGAAAATAAATTGAACTAAGAAAATTAAATGAAGTGATATTTGAAATTAAAAATCAAGTATTGAACTATAAATAGGAGAGAACTAATTTTATAATAAATTAGTTAATAAAATGTGTAAATGGGAACGTAATGTTGTTTAATAGAAGCTGAATTGTGAATTTATGATGAAGTTTGGAAATAAAACTCAAGTTATAAATTAAATTCGACCTGGATCGATGGTAAAGTAAATGTAATTGAATTGTGGTAAATGAATTGGGTGGTAAATTGAAAATGGATAGTGGATTCAGAACTTGAGTTATAAATTGAAATTTAACTTGAAGTTTTAACAAGTTAAATATAATTGGGAATATATCAAATAAAAATGTAAATGGATTAAAATAGCAATGGTTTGAATGTGCAAATAAAATCCAAATAAGTGAAGATAACTTGGAAAATAGCCAGGTAATAAATTGAATGAGCTGAATCTAGAAAGTTAAAATGTATAACAATTGATCAAATAAATTTGTAGTTTGAAATGGGATTGGATTAAAATAGAATCAAGTTAAATTGAAAAGAGAACTTTGTTTGCAAAATGAGAATGAGCTTAAGTGTAAAATTTGAATAGATTGAAGAAAATTGACTTAAGATAAATGAATGAAGGAGAGTTGAATTGAATTCAACTTAAACAAAGTTTAATAATATTGGATTGGTTTTAAATCAAGTGAAAATAAATTTTTAATCGAAATAAAATTCGGTGAGTTATAAATAATATTAATGGAATGAAATTCTAGAATAAATAATTATAAACCATTTAAATTTATTAAGGAATTGAAATAACTTGAGACAATAAGAAAATAGAATGTTTCAAGTTTAATAGAATGGATTTAAATGAATGTGGATAAGAAATAAAGATAAATGAGTTGACTGTGAATAAAATTTAATTGGTAACGAAGATGAACCTAAGTTGTTAATGGTTTTGAATAAACTAGTTGGTTAATAAAATGAAATGCAAGTGAATGTATTCAAATTTGATATGCAATGAAATGAGAATATATAGATTGTGAATAAATTTGAAAATGAAATAGAATTAAGTATAAATCGAGTTGAAATCCATTTAAATTGGTTATAAAACATAAATATTTGTTTGTTCACATAGATCTTGTCAAATTTGCATAGAATAAATATCATTGGATGTAAATGGAGGTAATTAAAATTCTATGAATTAATAGGAGTGAAATAAATTGATTTTGAAAGCAATTGAATTAAATATGAGTTCAGTTTGCTTAAGAATAAGTTTAATGTAAGCGATTGAGTTTTAAACCATTCAAATTGATGAAGTGGTATACGAATGGATTGAAAACCATTCAAATCAAATGAAAATGGTAATAAATTAATTGAAACAGTTGAATTAGCATGGAAACTATATAAATTGCTTATGGAAAAATGTTTGGAATGAGTTTCTTTTAGAATTCATATGTTTTAACTATTGTAAATAAGTGAAAAATAGTTAAACTGCATATATTTGGCACTTACATGTTTAAATTGAGTAAGTACAGGTTTTTGGAAGCCGTGTGGCTGGATTTGGGTTGCATTAACTGCTAAAAATAATAAGCCGCTTGCTTAAAATGCTAAATAAGGTACGCCTACGCAATAATAGGAAATATGAACTGTTTTTGATTTTTTCGACCGTGTAGGTCGATGTATATATATTTATATCTTTTGTCAAATTGCAATAGCCCCTCCGTACAAAGGGGACTCTGCCAAAAAATTTCGGGAATTTTGGGAGTTAGAATTTTTTTTTGAAAATTTTGAAAATTTTTGTTAACGGCAAACAAATTCAAATTGGAAACTAAAATAAGTTAGTAAATGAACCCAATTTAAAGTAATGACATGAATTAGTAATAAATGACAAATAAAATTTATATATGCAGAGTTAAAGATAAATTGAATTCATATGGAAATGAAAGAACCGATTTGAATAGAAATGGATATAAATTAAAGGAGTAAAGCGAAAATAATTATAAGAAACATATAAAATGCTTATGTTAACTTAAGTAAGGAATGGTCAATTCGTAATTGGAAATTGAATATTGCAAAATATATACTAAGTTGATATTTAGATAAAAATTGACATTTGGTAAGGAAGTCGATAAAATGTTTTTGGAATGTTGTGATTGGATATTAGTGCTAAGCAGGATATGCAGGTATTATAAAGGAAAGAGGGAATTGATTTTGATTTCAGAAGATAAATAGAATTGCCCGACAAAAAGGTATGTATTTAAATTTGGTATGAAATTTGATTGGGATTTGGATTGAGCCACTTGGCCTTTTGTTTTCTTTTTGGATTTGGGAGGCCGTAGAGCCATTTTGTAGTTGTACCGAGTCAGCCGCGCAAAGGAGACGCTGGCGAAATTTTTCGAAAATTTAGGGAGTTATAAAATTTTTGAGAGAATTTTGATAATTTCAAATTGGTTTTAAATTGAAACTTGAATGATGGGGCAAATAGGTTTGTTTGCAAATTAGGGAAATATTTGGAAAGGTAATAAGAAAGGTAATGTGTCTTTTATTAAAAAGATAATTGGTAGGATGTTAAATTGTTGGTTTTGGGAAAGTAGTAACGGGTATTGAACCATTCTTCCTAACTAGTAATTTCGGGGACGAAATTCTTTTAAGAGGGGAGGAATGTGACGACCCGAAATTTTCGAGCACTTAAAATCGGAATATTTAATTGATTTTAAATATTCAAGATAATAATTGTAACTTGAATTATGAATATCATAATTTATTTGACAATTAAATTGTGAATTAAATGATTGAAATTAGATAAAATACGAAATCTGAGATTTTAAGCCTGTTAAAATATAATTTGGAAGCTTATAAAATTTATATTGATAACATTGAATATAATAGAAGTGTTAAAATGGAATCTAACACTGAAATGGTCAGTTTTGAAATTTAATCATTTAAATTAAATTTAAAAATAGCCTTCCGAGGCACAGTCTCGGAATTTAATGAAACCAGTTCCATTGGGTCCGTAATATTGAATTATTATCGGATTTCAAATTTCGTAGTGGTCAGAGTTGTTGTGTGAGCGTACGTTATATAAACGCGTTGAAAATCTGTATCGAATCCAATTAATAACTGGGTACCTAAACAAGATATTTTTGAATATAATAATATAAATTTTAAATCAGCTGTTGCTCTGTAATTCTTTTAGCCGACATGTTTCTGTTGAAGCCAACTATCCTGTCCCTTTGTCTATCAGCACGCAACTTTCTTTCGAAATTTCATTTGCTTTTATAAATCACACCGTTCCTTTATTAAATATCTGGTTCCTCTCCTTTAATTATCAATCGAATTGTGTTTAATGGGAGCAAATCTTCTGATGGAATACTTGCCGTCACCCTCTTCTTTCATCTCCCTTTCCCCAAAATTAGTTTCGATTGCAGTTAAATAAAAAAAATATGCGGAACGAAAAGGGGGACTCGCGTGCTCGAACACGCGAAGATATCGCGTCGTCATCATCGAACGAGGAGGGGGGAAACTCGTGCTCGGCGGCGGGCCGATGGGAGCTTGAGGCGAGCGACTCACGTTTAGGGTTTCACGAGATTCATGGCTTTCGTTGTGAAGGAGGTTGGCCCGATTTCGAGCATCTGGCCATAGCGAATTTACTGAGGGAAGATCGAGCTCGCGGTGTTGATGGGGTCTCGCGGGTTGTACGCGCGAATGTGAGGGAGGCTCATCAGAACAAGGTATTTGTTTGGCTCAAATTAAATAACACTTAGTTAAGAAATTTTCTGCGTGAAGAAAAAAAGTAAAGTAGAAAGAAAATTTTGTATAACTCATGATGTTGTTAACAGTAAGGTGTGGATATATATTGACAAATTTTTGGAAAAAAATAAATAAAATGTGTAGAGCTTATAAAGATTTGATTTTTGAGTATAAATGATTTCAAGCAGGAAATAAAATGATTTTTTTTATCTAATAGTTTAATTTTAAATAAATGAATTTGAAGATTTAACTGTTTTAATTCCCGTATTTAACTATTTTAGTTACTAAAAGATTTTTAAAAGGAAATCAGTTCGAAACTTAGTTCTTTGTTCAAAACTAAATCATTAGTTAAAATAAATTATAAATTAATTAATTTAAATTTATCAAATGGAAATTTATTACTCAAATAGTTCGAATATTAATAAAACCATATAATTGTTTGTACAAGGTCAAATTTGGGGGATAATGATCAAGATGGAATTGGATTGCCCAAACAAAAATGAAAAGGTGAGTTAATCTCACTCAGTTTAAATTTAAATTTAAATGATTAAATTTAAATAATTGTTTGAATGGTTGAATTGTTGATGTGCTATTGTATGCTATATTTGGAAATTGATGCATTATATTGTGCTAACGTCTATGGATGCAGGGAAAACAGGTTGGAGGGATCCAACTGGATCCCTCAACATTAATTTAAATTATTTAATTCCCTCGGTTGTGATTATATTGATATTCTATGATGAATTATAGTGGAATATTGAATGCTATGGTTTGATTGGATATAATTGGGTATAATGAATTACCAAAAATTTAAATTTGATTGTTGGAAATGAAGATATAAGAAGTGAAATTGCAAGTAAAATAATTATAGAATAAATTTAAGAATGCATTGGGAAGAAATAAAGTGACTGAGAAGTTTTAATAAATAAAACTAGAGTATAAAAAGGAAATTTTGAATAATAAGAAGTTAAATGAATTTTAAACTGTAGTGTTATTATTTAGGAGAACAAAACATTTACTTAAAATTTAAGATTTAAATTATTGAAAAGAATAAGGAAGAAATTGGGAAAAATCTGGAATTTGTATATTTCCGTTAAAGGATTTAGAACCAAACGGAGGATAATAACAATAATAATAAACCTATAATTAATGAATTTTGAAATGAATTGAGTATGTAAGGGGATTTATTTCTAATGGGATAAATCAAAAATCAATTTGGAAAATTGATTTAAGTGACTGGAGTAGAATTTTTCTCTGGATAACCAAGTACGTTTTTAAGTAAAATTGTAATTATAAATTAAATGTTTTAATGTTGTTTTTGAAGAAAGCAAGTTTTTGTAAAATTTGTTATTTCTAATATTGTCTAAAATGGTATCTTCTTCTAATTTATTTAGCAGTAATTATTAAGAAATAACTAGTATCTCGTTTTATTAAAAATAGAAATCTATTTTTTATATTTTATTAAGTAACTTTATTTTCGAATGTTTAATTAGTATGTGTTTTAGTAAATTATTATAGTAGTTTTTACTTAAGTGTTTAAATGTAATTTCCAAAGCAAGTATTTTTGTTTAATCTATTTATTATCATAATAATTATTTAAAGAATGATTTGGACCTTTGTTTTAAGTATTATTATAAATTTAGTATTAAAGTAAATTTTTCTAAATTGAATGTTAAGTATATATTACAATAAAGTGTTTTTTTTTAAATTATTTTAAAAATCTTGAGTTTTGTGCTTGGCGATTCCAGTGGGAAATAGAAATACTTGGGATTTATTATGAGAAGGGCAGGTAGTTTTGAAAACTGTTTTCAAAGTAATTTGAAAGTGAAAGTATATCTTGTGAAGATATTGTTGAGATAAATAAATAATCTGGAAAAAATTATTTATTATTTGATGGATGTTTGTAAACATTAATTGATAGTTAAATCACCGACTACCAATATTGGACAAATGCGTTGATCGTTTCGAAGAGACCGGGATCGAGATTTATTTCTCGAAAACCACTTCGATCCGGTTTGTACGTTTCGTGTAAACGATTTTGGATTCGAAGATGGAGCAGTGAAGTGCAAGGGCTGGTCGCTACTAATCCTGAGGATATTTCCGAAATGGATGTAGTAGGAATAGTGCCTTCGGTTTCGTTCGAACCCGGGGCAGACTTGTATGGATGAATGCTTGCGAAACATCGTCAGGTGGACGATGGGCATTCTAAGAGATATGTTCTAAAAAGGTAACGCTTAGCCTCAAGCCTCATCAAATGGGAATGACTGAAAATCAGGGGTTATGCAGCAAGGCTAGGTGGGTAGCACCCAAGCAGGGTGAGGTCATTCCAGTTTAGATGTCCCTTTTTATTTCGGCTTAGTGGCCGGTTGCTGATCCCAACCGCGGGGTGATCTCACTCGGGATTATCCAGTAAGGGATAGTCCCGGCCTTGTGTTGCAGAGGAGCGGGCGTACTCCTCGGTACAGTGATCTAGGCCCCGTACTATGACAGGTGGTACCCCAGTGCCTAGTCATTAGTTGGAAATCCATTTCCCTACGAGCCTTGTACGAGTTTTGTTTGTATTACCCACTCTGTGGCTAGTAGCTGGAATTTAATAGATGTAACAATTTCGGCTATTTTATAAGTATTTGTATATAGACCCTATTATAATATCAGAGGATTTCTATAAAAATTGTTTTAGCTATCGTAAGGTAAAAACCCGACATGTTTATTTGTGGCGTGGTCTTACGAGATGCTTTTGTTTTCAAGGGATTTTTGAAACTTTAATAATCAATTTGGTGTGATTTTCTCACGCTGGTATTCCAGACTGACTCGGGTGTTATTTAACTGTAATGCTCGGGTCAGACTGAGTATTATAGAATACAGGATACGATGCCGTGGAGCTCAGGAGACGAGCTGGATGACGATACGTACTCTCGTACTTGTATAAATATATTTCCGCTGTGTTGAGTTGTTGTGTATCCATTTGTATGACATTGATGTTGAGCTGTGATTGATGTACTCTGATGATGTAATACATAAACAAAGATATTTGATGTTTGAGTAAAGAGTATTTATTATCTATTATATTTTATTTCGCTGCGATGGTTAGATTCTGATGTTGTTTTCTATTTTCTTCTTCTACCTCTTCTTCTTTAACCCAAATGGTTCGTATTTCTGTACAACTTGAGTTGATTTAGGTTGAATAGTGTTAACTCAAGGGGTACAGATTTGCGGGCTGTTACAACATAATAAGGTAATCTACATATGTAACATCTATTAGAAAGGTAAATATTAAAATAGCGTTAAGGCATTACCCATATCCCTCTTAATACATTTTTAAGCATGTAGCTATGCAGATCCTGTGACATCACCGGTAACATTGGTAGTTGTCAGAGAGTCCCCCGTAGGTACAATACAAAACAAAATCATTGTAGTCTTGTTTAGGGATAACCATATGATAAGGCACAAAAGGCAACGCTCAAAGTAGGATTCTACTAGTTTACCCTTTCTGGCTGGTCGTAACTCCTAATGGCCGACCGCGTCCATCAATCCCAAATTAAAGGGGCACCAATCGAGTCCAAAAATTAAGGTAGTAATATGATGGAAATATTTTTGCTAATGGTTTCTAATCCCTTGGCTAGATATAGGCTCATGTTTTAGTCATTTCAAATTGACACAAGCATCGAGGTCATCCATCATCGTTCTCTTACTTCATTCGAGCAAACGTTCGCCAATTCAACTTCTATATACTAGATAACAACCGTCGCGTACATAGTTATTAAAGTGGTCACTGTATTAACATTGAGTATGTCAATATCTGTCCCTAGTCACTTTAATAACTAATATATAAAAGTATGCCATTCTGCCCATTTTAATTTTTATGGAAAAATATGTGAAGAATCTTAGAAAGTGCTCAACACAAAAGTCCTTCATTTTACTTCAGAAATTCACAGAATGTTCTTTAGAAATTTCTAGAAATATTTATTATTTTTAATAATTGAAATACATCATATTTTACACTAATTGAATTATAAAAAGCCTAAAAATTCCTAAAGTCCTAAAACACTTACTATATAATCTCCAACAAAGTTTCAGTTTTTTCAAATAACATTGATAATCTTCCCAAATTTTTGGTTAATTTCAAAGATTGAATTATTCAAATTATTAGATGACTGAAATAAATATAAGTTTCTTTACAATATATTCTCCAAATAATATGCAGGAGCTACAAAAAAAAATTAGGTCAAAATAATGACTTTACAAATTTTAATAACCCTATTTTTCAAAGAATAAAATATAGAAAATACTAGATGATAGAATTTGATACAAGTTTCCATACATATATTTTTTGTTGCTGAGAAGGAGTTGTAGAAAAAATTTCATGTTAAAATGACATTATTTTTCAAAACGCCTATTTATTCGTGTGTGATTAAATAATTTATTCTGAAAAATCTATACGTAAACTTTCGACCAAATTTTAGATTATACTATTTGAAATATCATTTATTTTAACCTATCAAAAATTTAGATTGAAATACATACATGCATGAAAATTTTCAAATAAGGACAAAATGGCCGAATTTATCAACAAAACATATTTTGGGCCGAAACAATAAAACTATCTATTCTAACTTTTCAACATATCAATATAAGATGTTCGAGGTTTTTATATCACCGTTAAACGTTCAAATGATCCATATAATAATCAATACATCTTCAATAATTCAAAAAAAATGGTAACAGGTATAATCAATGGTCAAACATATATATATATATATATATATATATATATATATATAATCACCATATCATCATTATTATCAACTTATAGGCCTATACATGCCATCAAAATTTAAGTCAACTTAATTAGACATTTATCACAAAAATCATCGGCTATAGAATGCTAAGGTGTTTAACTAGCAATAGAATTCAATTTTAATGTCAATTTAAATTCACTAATAGCAAAAAAAAATTATATCATGACGTTAATTTAACTTGCAATAGTTGTGAGTTAAAACATACGAACATGAGCACCTGAAACGACTATGGATCTTCGCAACCAAACATGGATTTACAGACATGAACTATTTTTTTATATAAGATATAGATTGCAGACCTTGGGAGGAGGAATTGGCTGTAGGTCTAGGGCATTGAAGATGTGGGTGGTGAAGTGGTTGTTCGGGTCCGGTGAGGGGTTGCAGGCGATCAGTGGAGGGGAAGGACAGGCAGCGAAGGTGAACTGGTAGCATATGGTGGAATGGGAAGGCTAGGGCAGGAGACTGTGGAGATAATGGGGTTACTTGGCATTGGCTAAGGAGGGTGGTGTTTGAGTGGTGATGAGGCAGGTCTCGGCTGAAGCAGGTGCAGACGAAGGGGAAGGCGGCTATGGTGGCGGGTGAATGGCATATACAAATAATAAAATAAAATAAAATGATGAAATGAATTGGAGATAGGGTTTTCGAACTGAAGAAGTGAATATGAATGAAGAAAAGAAGCAGGCAAAAAAATGAATACTGCAGAGATGTATGTTTTTCTCAATTTGAATATGAATAAATGTTACATGAAAAACAAAATTGGAATATGAACATCAAAAGTACAGTAAGAAATGGAATATAAATAGCATATATTAACATGAGATGGAAGTAAGAGTAATATATGTATTGGAACATTAATGTGAATGCTCGGGTAAGAAAAGGAATATGAACAACAAATTAAAATTGTATTAGATGCATTTGATTCCAATACGTGGGGAGATAATAGGTATTAGGCTAAAACAATGGGTAAGTATCATATACCAACTCATACCAACTCAAAGTAATAAAATATTTGTGTACAGGCCTTATTTCAAATTATAGTGTGACCTGAATCCAAATTCAAATAACACTACAGTACACATTGGGTTTACAAACACCGCAACAAATATATTGATTCCTCAATGCATGGATAAAAACGTAATAGCACATAGAATTTTTAATTTTAACACTCGCATCAAAATTTCTCTTTTGCTACTAAATATGTTATCAAAAATGTATAAAATCTTCAGAGCTGACTTAAACGGAGCTAGAAAAATCAAAATTTAACGAAATAAACTTTGGCATTTTGATTAGAACAATTTCTAAATCATTTTTATGTAAAAAAATTCATATGTCAAGAAATAAATTTTCACTAAAATATTAACAAGTTTGAATTTAAATTTAAAACAGAATAAATTTTCCAAAAGATACAAACTAATTTTTTTTGTTGAACTGATTAAACATGTTCAAATCATGAAACTTTAAAATATTTTTAGTCAAAATAATTATTTAATTTAATATTTAAAATGTCAAAATGATAGGTCATTACATACAACAAGAAATAAACAGCGGAAGATAAAGAAAACATAGGCGAACGTCATGGAGGCATCCAGCTCGTCTTCTGTAGCTTCAAGTGTCCAGCTAAACTGGAAAATATACTCGAGCTAACCTCAGCATTATAAGAAAAATAATGCTCGGATTAGTCTGGTAAAACTAGCGTGAGAAACACAATTAAGTGGATTCTTATATCTTATAAAACCTTTTGAAATAAAAAGTATCTCGTAAGATCACATCGCACATACGCACAAATGGGTTTTTATTTTACGTAACCAAAATATTTCAAAGAAAATTTTCTGATATTATAGTAGTATCTAAGGAAAAATATATATTAATCATAATCGAAATTGTTACATTAATTAAATCCTAGCATAATAGGTTTACAACTAATCTGTAGGGGAATGGATTGGAGGTTGGATTTTCATCACTGACAAAGCTACTAGGGTATCGCCTACCATATTACGCCTCTAAGAAAATGTCCCGATGGCCTCATATGGACCCCTTGTGAATTGGAGCTGACTTGCCCCTCGAACATAACAAGCCGGATTACGTCATTCCCCAGGGACAAGCTTAAAACAATATGCACCAATCATGGCTTCACTCTTCTCCCTCATACCAAATCCATTAATATCAATTCTAGGTTGAGGAACGACTACTCCTAATGGTAGTGAACCACATAGCTCTAAAGCATATCCCTTATTTTTTTTCATTACAGGGGTTGTGAGGCTTTTGATGTTACAGTTACTGTTAACAAGAAAACTTGTCAACATCCCTGATGCTATACGAATGGTAATTAAGCTCGAATGAAACAAAGTTTATTGGAAAGATTCTCTCCTTTGAAAGCATACCTATCGACCAAATTGACATAGTCAAAAAGGTTTCAGAGGACTGCTCTATCTTTTGACCTAGATGGCTTAATCCAAAAGGGCATAAGAGCTATCCCCACCTTTCGACTAGGTTGAATTAGTTGAAAGGTATCAAGGAATCAATCTAGGAAGATGGCATTTGCTTGAATCCTTTCCTTTGAGTAGTTTGGAAGCTATTAACTATTTTAGCTTTTCATTCCTTTCGATCATGTTAAAAGGTACTGCTCTACTCCCTTCCAATCGCGTCGAAAGTGATGCATATTTCATTAGTATGACATAGCTATTTTCGACCTCATGGCTTCGTTACTTTTGATGTGGAACCCCTTCGAAATGGTTGCGGTGAATGATTTCCACTCCCACTAGTTGTTAGTCGATTATAAACTGAAATCCCATACGAAGTACCCGTTTCGATCTGGTCGAAAAGGGGTTCTACTCTATCGAAATGGTTCTAGCTTATAATAGCTTAAGATTCATTCTATTTTCCTTCTATAAGATCGGCCTGGCTATTCCCCGGTTTTCATAAATTCATCATGGTCGAAACCCCATTAACACTTTTATTTCTAGTGTCAAATGTAGGTTCTGACAATGTTGTGTTTCGATCAAATACTCCCAAGTCGACCCTATACATTGCATGAAAAAAAGAAGTTTAGAGAATACGTTAGAATTATGTACAATGGATCATAAGTCTAGCTAATGATCTAAATGATCTTCCTCCTCATCAATATCCTTAATGAACAAGCCATCTCTTTTTTTAGTAATCCAAAATGAGTTACAAGTAATAAAGCTTTTTCCCCAATTCGACTTTGGGTTTCTAGAGAATCTAATTGCAATTAAGAAAGTAGAGTACAAGAAATGAATTTAGGATTTCAGAATTCGGTCCCCAAAACCGGACCCATGGGTTTTATTTATAGATGTAAGTCGGCCCCCTTCCGTGCCTATGCTTTCGACTCGGTCGAAGGGAACCCTCTTTATATGCCGCTCGAAGGCTTCCGATTTAGTCGAAAGGCCATGACTCCTTTCGACGCTACCGAAAGGCGTCATTTTACGCTCTTTGATCTACTCTTGCGCTTCCTTTATCTTTTCTTAAACCTTTCGGCTGAGTCAAAAGTGTCCTTTGACAACCTTTCGTCTTTGTTGAACTTTAAGCACTGCTTCCTTCATAACACCTTTTGACGCTGTTGAAAGGTTTCGAAACGCCCTTTTCCTTCATGTTGTCTTATTGCTATTGAACATAAAATAGAAGCCTCTAACTTTGTCGATATGTTACTCATACCGATTTCGAGGATATTGAAGTACCAATGGTTTCGATGATGTTGGGTAGCTTTCGAATGCTTGCCTAAGAATTGAGGCGAAACCTTCCCCTAACATTACCATCCTCGATCGGTTCGAAAGGATTGTAAATGCTTTCGAATGGGTTATGATAAGGGTGAAACCTCTAGTTCCCAAAGGTTTAGCGCATAAGTGGGAGATTATCATCCATTGCGCTCAAAAGGGGTTCCGAACCTGTCCTTGCTTATTCATCTGTGTTGAAAGGCTGGAAATGGCGGAAGGGTATTCCTATTTCCATCTGAATCGAAAGCCTCCACATGTAAGAGCAGTTGGTGCCTTTAACTCCTTCGTAACCTTCTTATTGCCTTCAAAACGTTTTCTTATAACCTTTGTTGAAACCTATACCTCTTACTTCATCGAAACCTCACTCTCATTAACCTTGTTTCATACTTCTGCTCTTAAGTGGTTTTTATGGCTAACACTTGCCCCCCTTTATGAAAGAAGCATTTGTTCTTTAGGGAAAAAATTTCGAAGCTTTCTTACTCTTCATAACTTTATTTTTCCTGCAATATTTAAATTAAGTGATATTTGTTGTTATTTCATCATACTCACATTCATGTTTAGTAATAGATTAGTGTACTAATGCTTTCATAATTGGATAGTTAGTTGATCATAATCTTGATTCAACAAATATGAAACTTGTAATCAGTAGTTACTAATGCATATAATGGATATAGTTTACGAACTCCCTATGGGTAACAACCAATAGTTGTAGATAGGGGCTATGGGTTATTATCAATAAATAAGCTTATGCAACTCATCCACTCTAATATGTATCTAGAAACTTTCCCATAAATTTAAATTTTCCTGATGCCTTCACTCGGATATTGGTGAGCATCATTTAGAGTTATAAAATATCAACTCTTAATTGGACATTAAAAAGACCAGCTTGAAATTTTCAGTTGTCTATAACAATCTCAACTCTATTACATTATACCCCAACTTGGGATTAGGAAACAATAAAATTTAACATAGATTAGGGCATTAACTTGCGAAGTTTGGAAGTTGATAGTGAGATATCCAGAATCTCGATAGCAATATCCAAAAATAGCCCTCCGTGTGGCATTTCAAAAGTCAGATTCGAGCTTTTATGGTAAATTAAACAGGATTTTGGTAAATATTTTCTTCATATCAATGTCCGAGCCCAGATCAGGGCATATGACGGACAATTATCTTTGTAAAGGAATCTTCAGCCTAGGTTAGAGCATATTTTGTAAGCAGACATCCATTGTAATTGTTGCCAAGATAGAAATCTTCTACCTAGATTAGGGCATATATTGGACAAATAGGAGTCCATGGGAATTATCTTTATAATAGGAGCCACAATCCCAGATTAAGGTATTAAGGAAAAATCAAATAATGTTCCCGAAATCCAGATTCGAGTATAAAACCGTAAGTGGTTAATAATGTCTCAATACCTAGATTCGGGTATAATATAGATAATTAGTGATTGATAAAGACCTGAAACCAAGATTCGGGTATTAATAAGTGAAGTCTTGAAATGAATATGTTGAAACCCAGATTCGAATATTAATTGATAAAATTCAGATATGAGAATCCTGAAACCCAGATTCGGGTATTTAGTAGATGATGTTTAGAAACAAGCCCCGAAACCCAGATTCAGGTATTAATAAGTGGAGTTCTATTCTACTCCTTTGATGCATGAACCACTCAGGTCTTGTTTATATAGAAATAATCCGATTAGCGCCTCTTAAGCTTGGACGTCTTAATCCATATATGGATATATGTATATTTAGGGTGTGTATTTATGTGTTATATATGTGTACATGACATATAAACAACATTGCATTGACCCCGAACAATGTCCGTTTGATAAACCGTTGCCAATCGGAGAACCGTTTCCTGGTCACATTTTCACTTATACATTAAACTACATATATATATATATATATATATATATATATATAATTTTGAAAATAAATTTATATTCATTTTTAATTAATAAAATGATCTCATTTGAATTTTAAAATCATATAAATGAATATTAACAGTTATTTACAAAAATTGCTATTATACTAATGAAGCGATATCAATTTCTTACATTTTCAAACTTAATATATATCTTGTAAATCTATTATAAATTATTTATTATAACTTTATAACTATTTAAAATGAATTATTATCATTTAAAAACAATTATACGAATAATTATAATAATTATTAAATCATCAAATATAACGGTATTACCGATGACGTCATACTTCATTAAATTTCCAAAAATAAAATAAATAATTTTATTTCATATTCTTGTTCAATTATAAAAATAAGTGTATGTGTCCAGCTCCGTGCGTGCCGTTTAACAATTATAGAGCTGTTTACCGATAAATTGTTTTCGATCATTTTATCGTTATTTTTCCGAAGTATATATTTTTGTAAAGGCTTATACAATCATTATTTATTGTTCAAAACATTATAATCTATGTTAATAAGTCTTATATTGAATATTTTAAAAATAAATATAATTTATCAAATTGATAAATTTGTGGATCGTTACGGTTGTATCATTTAATATTAAAACTGAGCTTTTATCAAAGTTAGTCTTTATGCCAGAGAGGAATTCAAAACTATATAAAGTAAATTTGAGTGTAATAATATGTTTAGGTAAATGGGATGTAAAAATCATAGTATCATCTGCAAATCATAAAACAGAAAGGCCATTACTAATGATTTCATTACCTATATTATCTACTATTCTATTACTAGTAGCTAATTTAATAATTCTAGAAAAAACATCAGCGGCTAAATTGAATAGTAAAGGTGACAGTGGATCCCCTTATCTAGATCCACGTTTTGATTGAATTTTATTTTCTAATATACCATTAATTCATAATACTAGAACTACCCATTTTGAGCAATGACATAATCCATCCTATCCACTTAGCACGAAAACCCCTAGCCAATAATAAAAGTTTGAAAAAAATCCAATCAACTGAATAAAAAACTTTAGCAAAATCAAGCTTTAAAAGTGCACAAGTAATATTATTTTTGCAACAATAATCAATATATTCTTGAACTGCTGCTACACCATCCATGATATTCCTACCCTTATGAAAGCTAACTGAGAGTTATCTATTAATGCATTCAGTATTTAATCTATTTGCTAAAACCTTAGAGATAATTTTAAGGAACAATTCAGTAATGAAATAGGTCTAAAAAAAATTAATTGATTAGCACCTAGTTTCTTATGTAATAGGATTACGTTTGTAAAATTAAATCTACCTAACTCCAGTGAGCCATCCTGAAATGTATTAAACAATTTTATTATATCATCTTTTAGCAAATTTCATAAAATAAGATAGTAAAACCATCCAAACTTGAAGCTTTATCATTAGCATATCCTTTATAGCCTTCATAATTTCCTCCTCTGTGAATTTATCACTAACCCTACTAAGTCGACCTTAGTATCCTCAGTGTAAAGATTATCCCAATTAGCTTTACTTCTATGTTTATTTGTAGTACCAAAAATGTCTCTATAATAATTAGTAAATTCAATATAACTAAGTTATGTTTGATCAAAAATCTCCATATCATTAATTAAAATGGAATTAATAGTATTACTATTTTTTTCTACCATTAGCCACACTATGAGAAAATTTAGTGTTCACATCGCCCTCATCTATCTATTAACTCTAGATCTTTGTTTTCACATTACCGTTTCTTTAACAAATATTTTATTTGATTCTTATTTTTTTAAATTATAAAGCATATTTTTTCTAAAAAATTAAATTTCTTATTTCTTCAGTTTTATTTAAATTTAAGATTTCATTCATTAGATTTTCCTTTTTAATTCTAATGTCACCAAAAACATCTTTATTCCATTTTTTAAGAAATATTCATAGTTCTCTAAGTTTTCTAACCAAAATTTTTGCTATCTTACCAGAAAATCTGGGATTGTAATTATTCATAAAGAGCCGTTTATGATGAACTAAATTCTTTACATTCTGACAACCATATTTTTTCAAATCTAAAAAATTTTATTCTCAAAATTAGTGTTAGTACAAGAAAGTATTATTGGATAATTGTCCACATATATATTCGGAAGCCCTACAACTTTATAACAAGGAAATTTGTCTTCCAATTCATCGACTATGTAAAAAGGCATTGATGGAAATTCCCTAGTATTTGACCAAGTAAATTGTCTATTACTTAGTTTTTGCTCTATCAAATTTCAGTTATGGTCAATCACTTCCATTGCACCATAATCCCCTTCCCTTGGGGATCTTTAACCAAAAAATCTAGTCACATTAAAATCGCCCCCCATAATTTATTTGTCCAGGAGCGAGGTCTAAACACTCATTCCATAGAACCCTATGATCTATTTTTAAATTTGACCCATATACATTTATACTATTAAGAATATAATCATCATTAATGTCAGAAAAAATCAAGTGCATCGAGTGATTTTTAATAATAGATTGTACGAATCTAACACAATTATCTTTCCATCCTGACATAAGCCCTTCTGCGCTACCTCTAGCGGGAAGATATGCCCAGTGATCAAAGTAATGACTCCCTAAAAATACGACAATTCAAAAACTCTATTTTAGTTTCTTAAAGTAAAGATAGTATTATCTTTGAAAAGAGATTTAATTTTTGTACATTTCTTCAAATTATATAGACCCCTTGCATTCCAACTAATCAATTTCATAGTCCAAGTGATCTAATCTTTTCTAATTTCTTGTTTTTTATATAATCAACATCTAACTGAGTAACGTCAAAAATAAGACCTGAATTCTTAGCTAAAAAATGCATATCACCAGTAGACAAGTTATTTAAAGCATATGAACGGCAAGCGCTACCCATTGAAGGCTCCATACATGAGCAAGAGTTATTAATACTCTAGATTCACCTCTAAGGAGACATGCACTCCTTCTAACCGACCTATGCTTACACAAACTAGAAATAGAATAAACCGTGCTGCCAAAACCAGCCATCTTAACTCTTATCCTTCTGTTAACTCTACTGTCTGAGTACGGACCAGAAACATTCCTACTAACATTCACCTTTGAATCAATTAAACTACCTATACTGCTCGAATTATAAGAAAATACTGCCCCTGTATGTGCAAAAACATTTTCTAACCACTCCTTTATATCATTAAAAACTATAATCTATATGCTGTTCGAGTCCATAAAGTTTCTCCTACTGATTACCTCTTCAACATCATCAGGTGGCTTAATTTGAAACTAGTTAAACCTCCTATCAACATCAGAGTAACAGACCGGAGCATTTGGGATCTGACATACATACTCATACATATAACCCTGTAACAAATCCAATCTGCCCATTATATTCACACTAATACTTGAATATGTAAAATTACCAGATAGATCGCCATCCATTCTAACATTTAGACCTATCATCGGACTATCAGGGCATGTATCCATATCAGACTTATCAACAGCCATGACATCCATATCACCTCAAATATCAGACTTATCATCGTCTATAACATGTTTATGAGTGTCAGCCCTCATATCAACAACGATCACCTTATCGTAAACTAATCAACCGAGCCTATATTCATAGTAAAAAAATGGCAGTGAGATTTAAAATCAAATATTATAGTGAATTAAAAATCATGAAATAAGATGTGGTGGGATTGTTAAGACAAGATCTTCATTTTGATATTATTTTTGAAGGGATCGTCATTGAGAGGGTCGACATGTTGACAGTGGATGGGTAGGAACTAGGGTTCAAGTTTTGTCGGGACTGGGGAGGCGTTAGAATGGGTAGTTGGTGGTAGTGGGGTTCTCTCGGGAAGGCGCGTCATTTGGCAAAGTAGGGTGGAGCTCGATTGCCTAGGGATGAACGCAGCATGTTGCGTCCCATTTAGCGAAGCTCAGGTCGCTTTACGAGGGGAGGTTTGGGTTGGTCGACGTTGGTTCAGGGAGGTGGAGCTTGAGAAGAGGAACTCGATGGTAGTTTTGGTTGATCATTCGGGGGTCGGGGCTGCCGTGCTGAGGCATGCACGTGCACGGTAATGGGTTCAGGGGATTTGAAAGAGGAAGGGAAGAAGAAGGAGACGGAGTTCGGGTCGGGGATGTGCTTGTTGGGCTGGGCTGGATTTGTTTATGGGTAAGGAGCAATTACTTTTATTTGCTTAAGTTATATATTTAGAAATGTGTCAGATTAAAATGCTATATCTTTCTCTTATGAAATTCAATTTACTCGTGGATTTTTACGTTGGACTCGTATTAACATGCACAACATTATAGTGTAATTTGTTGATAGATTTGGTGATGTTTAAAATATTGAAAAATTAACATGGACCGAATATAATATGTTATTTTAAATAATAACGTCGTTAAATAAATTATACCATGTTGGTGATATCTATTTGGATAAATAAAACACTAACCTTTTAAGTTTATTTGAATAGATTATTTTAGGACATCTATTTAGTAAAATAAAAACCCATTCTGCTATAAATTAAATGAAATAGATTATCGATGTCATCTATTTGGCAGAATAAAACCTCGTTTTGATATTATATAAAACTGGACATTTATTCATGCCATTTATTTAATATGTGGATTAATTATTATTGGAAAAAGTGGTGCGTTAACAATTGGTGGTTAATTATGGATTTGATTTTCGTGTCCGTTGCTTATGTAAATACTAATTATGTGATTTGAAAGTCAAATTGAATTAAATGGTAACTTGATTTAGTACCACTGTGGACGTTAAGCCTCTTTCCGAATTTGAAAGATTATAGATTTAAATTAACTTCAATTTTATAACAATAAAGATGGTTAAATGTTTATTTAATTATTTTTAGTGGAAATTAGGCTGAAGGGCTTCTAGGTGCAGGGTAATAAGTTTTAAGGACAGCGCTACTAAATAATTAGTTTTAAGGACAATTTACAGAATAATGATAAATTCATTTATCTTTTTAAGTTACACAGGAAAATGATAAATATTTTTATTATTATTTCTGAATAACTGAAAATGATAAATTATTTTATCTTTTTCCTGTAAAATGTCCTTAAAACTATTTTTTCAAAAGTTGTGCCCTTAAAACTTATTATCGTACACAAATAAGCCCTCGAAGTGAAAATCCCCATTATTTTATTAATGTTGTTTTAAAAGTTATTTAATTATTTTCATAAAGATGTTTAAAAGTTATTTAATTATTTTATTAAAGATGTTTAAAGTTATTTAATTATATTATTAATATTAATTATATTAATTATGCTGTTTAAAGACATTTAATTATATTATTAATATTGTGTAATTTAATAAATTGATTTAATTATGGTTTAAGTAAATCAAATGATTTAATGAACTATGGGTTAAGTTAACTAATTACTTTATTAAGGATATTTTAAGTTAATTAATTTATTTATTTTATTAATGCTATTTTGAAATTAATAAATTATCTACTTATGATATTAAAGGTGGTTAAATTAATTGAATAAAGGTGTTTATAAATAAAAAGGGCTTATAGAATGAATTGTACTTCGTAAATGATATTTGAAGAAAGAGATTTACAAATGATATTTTATAAAAGAGATTTACAAATGATATTTTGGTAAAGAGATTTGTAATCGATATTTTGTAAAGAAGTGTATAAGTGATATTTGTAAAAGATGCTTATAAATGGTAATTTATAAATAAAGAAAGGATTTACAAGTGATATTTTAAAATAACAAAGGTTTGTGATGAACATATAAATTTATGAAAATGGGTTTGGATTTATAAAATTATATAGAAGGATTTTATAAAAGATTTCCAAAAATAGTTTATAAAAGTAGAACGTAAAAGATTTTTATTAAAAGAAAAGAGTTTTATAAATAGAAGGGTTTTTATAAACAGGAAAATAGGCACAAGGAAAAAGTTGCATAAAAAATTTAGTCTCAGGGACGGTAAGTTTGTTTTTTAGTCTGAAGGACATTTTATAGTGTAAATAGAAAATGATAGCTACATCTATCATTCTGTGATTTACACTACAAAGCGTCCTTTAGACTAAAAAACAAACTTGCTGTCCCTGAGACTAAATTTTTATGCAACTTCTTCCCTGTGCCTAAAAACCCCTTTTATAAATCCTTTTAGAGTTTTATAAAAGAAGTTTTATAAATTTATTTGGAGATTTATAAAAGAATTTGTAAATATGAAATGGACTTATAAGAAAGAAATTTTATAAAAGGAATGAGATTGATTTTGGTAATTTATCATTCTTAATTATGGTGGTATGGGAAAAATCTTTCCATACTTAACATCGAAGGATAGGCGGTTTGGTTTATAGTAAATAATGTCTTAAATAATAAATGTTTTTAGCCCATTTCAGTATGATTTTGAAAAATGAATATCTTCCTTACGTATTGTTAATATACTTATATCGTTGAGATAAGTATACAATATTTTATAAGTATTGAAATATAATGGTTTGTAATATACTTATACCGATGAGATATGTATATGAATGTTTTCCCAAGTATTGAAAATAATATAAGGGGTTTGTGAATATATCTCCTATGAAGGTATTTTAAATCAAAAAATTGAAAGGATTTTAATAATTGAAAGATTATTTATGGAGGCTTAGTGGATCCTATATGAAATTAAATCTATGATTGATTGCTTGTTATTTGATGTCAAATAACCGACTATTAAAAGCTTGACCTAAAATATAACTTTGGAAATATCTAGGAGAAACACAAGGGTTATATGGCACATTCATCTTTGATGATGCTGCACTTTGCGTATATCTCATGTTGTTCTCCTAGGACAAATGATAAGGAAATCCGTCCACTTAAATGGTTAGGAGATGATCTCCGCTCTTATGTATTGTCTTATTATTTTCACGACAATCAGAGTTGAGTTTATCAAAAACTATCGAATGTTAATTCGAAGCGACCGGAATCGGATAAGTATGAATTATCCAAAAACCACTTCGATCCAACTCAAGTGTCGTATTGAAGACATCTTAAAGAAGATGGAATCAAAGATGGAGCTCTTTGAAGTGGAAGGGCTAATTGCTACTAATCCTGAGGATGATTCCAAAATGGATATGTTAAAAGTAGTGCCTTCGGTTTGTTCATATCTTAAACAACTTATATGGATGAATGCTGACATTACATTGTTACTTGGAGGGAAGTGTAAGCGTTCTATGTGGGAATTGCTAAGAGAGGAAAAATGTAACTGTTAGCCATAAAAACCACTCAAGAGCAGAAGTATTAAAGAAGGTTAATGAGAGTGAGGTTTAGATGAAGTAACAAGAATAGGTTTCGATAAAGATCATAAGAAAACGTTTCAAAGGAAATAAGAAGGTTTCGAAGGAGTCAAAGGCACCAACTGCTCTTATAATGTGGAGGCTTTCCATTCAGATGGAAACTGAAATACCCTTCACCATTTCCAACCTTTCGACACAGATGAATAAGAAAAGACAGCTTCGGAACCCCTTTCGAGGACAATGGATGATATTCTCCCACTTACATGCTAAGCCTTTCGGAACTAGAGGTTTCGCCCTTATCATGACCCATTCGAAAGAATTTACTAGCCTTTCGAACCGGTCAAGGCCGATAATATAAAGGGAAGGTTCCGCCTTAATTCTCAGGCATGCATTCGAAATGAGTTGATCAAAGAGCAAAAAATGCCTTTCGACAGCGTCGAAAAGAGTCATGGACTTTCGAATAAGTCGAAAGACTTGGAGCGACATATAAAGTGGGATCCCTTTGACTGAGCCGAAAGCATAGACGTGGAAGGGGCCGACTTGCATCTATAAATAAGACCCAACGGGTCCGGTTTTGGGGACCGAATTCTGAAATCTTAAATTCATTTCTTCTACTCTACTTTCTTAATTACAATAAGATTCTCGAGAATCCACAAATCAAATTTGGGAAAAAAAACTCTATTACATGTTACTCATTTAGAATTACTAATAAAGGAGAGATGGATTGTTCATTAAGGATTTTGATGAGGAGGAAGATCATTAGCTAGACTAATGATTCATTGCACATGATTCTAACCTATTCTCTAAACTTCCTTTTGTCTATGCAATGTATAGGGTCAAATTGGGAGTATTTGATCGAAACACATCACCGTCATAACCTATATTTGACACCAGAAATAAAAGTGTTGATGGGGTTTCGACCATGATGAATTTATGAAAACTGGGGAACACCCAGGTCGATCCTATATAAGGAAATCAGAGTGAATCTTAAGCGATTATAAGCTAGAACCACTTTGAAAGAGTATAACCCCTTTTTGTAACATCCCGTCTTTTTGTACGCTTTAAATCGATGATAAACCACACACATCAGACTCTAACCATAGAGAAGGGTGGATTGTTATTGGGGTAAATAAGAAAAAGCAGAGAAAGAAAAAGAACAAAACAGAATCTTGCAGCGGAACGACAAAATATAATAATCAAATAACAGTTCATGAAGCTGTTTTACAAAACATTTGATTATACTTTTACAACAGATATTAGAGTTACACATACCAGAGAATATTAAATAATGCAGCAGAATAGTATGAATGCAGTGGAATAACATAATAAATAATAGTAATAAAATCTTCGTCTTCATCCTTCAAAAGTAAGGCCTTCAAACCCTGAAATGCTTAGGCTGACCCGAGCGAATTGAAAAGACAAAACACTCGAGTCAGAACTAAAAGATCTTATGTGAGTTAAGTCAACAGAAATAAATATGAGTGGAACGACGTGATAGATGTTTATAGGATTTGACATCTCTCATCCAGTGTCAAACGTGAGTGCAATAACTTAAGAGATGCGCAGGGTTCACATCTCCTAAGGATCCGTTAAACTATATACTATGTAGTAATATTTCGCTATTATAATAGTGTCTATAGTAAAATAAACTTAGTTTTAAATAGCGTTAAGGAGTTAATCTCCCCCTTAACACAATAATAGGCCCAGTATTCCATCCAGTATCAGTGCATCTCCAGATCGGGAGACTACCCTAAATACTCCACGGGCTACGGGAGAAAACCAAACTCGTACAAGGTGCGCTAGGGTAGGTGACACGGCACAACTAGGCAATGCCAGGGTAGATATACCAATTACGCATCCGGACCGATGGTAACGCATAGCACCTACTACCGCCCACCTCGAGCCATACCCCCAAAATCAAAAGAGCCCAAATCAATCACAAAGTAATAGAATGGTATCGAAGGAGTGTGTCCGATAAAAGGTGCTACCTTCTTAGCCCATCAATCGCTCCTGTTTTAGCCACCTTATGCCAACTCAGGGGAGTCAGGTCCACGTATATACCTTAAAGGAAATGCCGCCTCCATCCTACTTCATTCTAGAATCTCCACCGCATACACGGTTGTTAAAGTGATTTTCAGAGTCGGCAGAGAGTATGACAACTTCCGATCCTGGTCTTTTTAACAACCAAACGTTATTATAACACTGCGGTCATTTTCAAAATAGTTTATACTTTAAAAACCAAAATATCATCGCCCCTTCAAAAACCAAATCAATACGATATCATTTTCATTTTAAATATATCCTTTTCTAAAAATCAAAACACTTTCAAAGTTATAACATGTCGAAATCAAAACACTTGAATATAACACTTTTAAATTTTAATACCTTAAAACTCATAACTTTGGAACATAACTTCCACTACTTAAATGGTTTAAATATTAAATTACTTTATATAATAAAATAGCATCTTCAATTTCACCAATCAATTCTAAATACAGATTTGAACCCTAAATAAACCATTTCAATTTCCATATATTTCAACGCTTTAAATATTCCACCATTTCAACTAATTCTTTGATAATTCCATAGATATCAAATTCAATTAGTATTATTTAGACTTGAAATGTTTACTAAATAAATCCAATATCCTTTAAGTAAAACTTTAACTTTAAATAACTGGATACTCTTTCAGTTTATTTAACTTGATATATTTATTTAAATCAACTTGATATTCGTTTAAATCACTCTAAACCAAAATCAAGTTATAAAAAAATCATACCCTTTAAGATCTCAATTTTATTTAAATTCCAAATCAAATTTATTCGAGTATAATTCTTAAATAATTTAATTCAAATCAATTTCATATTTATCTTCCAACTTTAATTTTATTTAAATCATCGTAAACTCCATATTAAAATATAATTTAAATACTTAACCATATTATCTTCAATAAAAGTCAAACTTATTGTTAAGCTTATTCTATACTAAAACAACTCTATACATAGCTTAATATCAAGAATAAAATAACATTTATGTAATATCTAAAATCAATATTTATATAAAACCATATATTCCTTACAAACCATAGAAATCATTTCAAAATATTTTTATATATATACCATGGTGTCTGTATATAATTATCTATCCTATAGTTAACTGATACAGATATTTATCGTTTCAATTCGTAATTTAAAATATAAATACGGTTATATATCATTTCAAACCGCAAACCCGAATGAAATAAAATCCATTACAACTTGCAGTTTATAACAGTATAAAATACAACATCCATTCCTTCAATATCAATCATCAAACATTTATCACAATCATCATCCAATTCAATCAATAACATCAATATAGAACATATAATAAATAACAGGCATTTACTGACAGTTTATATTCAATAATAAATTAAATAACTATTTAACTGGCAGTTTATATATAAGAATAAATTAAATAACAATTTAATTCAAATAAATTCAATTTAACTGAGATGATGATTAAAATATGCCAAACAGTCGTAAATAAATTTCTAATCACATCGTAAATCAGTTTAACAAACATTAGAAATTTTAGAAGTCATGATTGGGTTAAAACACTCACCTTTTGAATTTAAATCCAACTTAAACTCAAAATTTGAACAGTCTCAGAATTCGTCCAAACCAGCGTCAAAATGTCCGGAATTTAAATACGATTCCAACGGAGACAACCACGCATGAAACGAACCTCGTATTAAAAAGTTATCGCGGTTAGAACATTTCAGTTTGAATTAAATTAAATAAAAATAATATGTTAATTTACCACGTCATCACATTCGTTCATCCAGAAACCCTAACCTCGACCGTTCTTCAAGCGCTATAGCCGCCATTTTCAAGGCTCAGATCGCCGATGATCTACGCATCGCCTCTAGGTGGAATCACCTCGCGCGAACGTCGCGGCCCACGTGCGCAACCCAGGTAACGTGCGATGCCACCTCCGACGATCTTTGACCACGCCACCGCCGCCTAATATCGAACCCTAAACGAATTTTTTGTGCTCGATTTGACCGTCAAATCGACGAACAAACTACGCTAATGAACTCCCCTTCGTCCTTTCCCCACAACCCTACCCTCGAATCGACAATTGGCCACAGGTCACAAAGCGACAAACGAACGACCGAGGACTAATCATTGATTTCCGGCCACATCGAAAATCAAATTGAAAAATGAATCATATATTTGACTTGCTCTCATCAAGAGCTTCAAATCGATATATAATTTGATATTATTTGAGGAGTATGAATTTTTGGCTTTGAATTTGATTTGAAATTGCATTTTGGGATTTAGGGTTCTGTCTGCCATTGAGAAAGAGGAGCAATTGGAATTGTACGTACAGAAAAATGAACATAAGAAATAGGCTAGGGTTTATAACGAGGTATATATATACAAAGCTGAAATTAGAATGGACCAGATTGATTTGGATTGAAAGTTGAACGATAAACGGCGCAAAAGCCCGTTCTGACTCCAAAACGAAATTGGGTCAACCCATATATCAAAATAGGTTTTAAATATTTTAAATGCAATGGAACAGGTTTCACATCCAAATTCCATCGTATGAAGAAGTTATGCTAAAATCAAGTTATTTCAAATTGATTTCAATTATATTGATTTCTAGGTGTTTCAAGCCCGTTGGATCAAACGACAAGTTCGATCGTTACGAAACTTGAAATCCTACAATAGTTCACCGTTACGGATCCGATGAAACTGATTTCGTCGAAATCCGAGTCAGTGGCCAAAATGGCTATTTTTACATTAATTAATTAAATAAATTAATAAATAATTAAATCAAAATTTCAATTTCAATTCTATAATTGACAATTCTTATCATTTTTTATTTCTTACTCATTTACAATAATTTAACAAATTTAGACGTCAATTTAGAGATGATTAATTTATCAATTTCAGTGCTTAATTTCAATTTCATTAAATTCAGAAATTTATACATTTAAAATTCCAAAATCCATTTATTAACTTTTAAACCTTGTTATTCAAGTCTTTTATTACAATAAGGATATAATTAACATTGTTTTATAACATGGTACATTAATATTTCCCAATTCATCTTAATCCCTATTTCGTAATATTTAAATATAAATTTTCATTTAATTCCAACTAATCCAATTATTAAATTTATATTTATAAATCTTGATTTCCATTCTTTTTATTCAGTCAATTATTATCCTATTCATACTTTATTATCAACCAACAATTATTACAATTAATTATCAAATATTGATTTTTCCAAATTGCAGCTCATTACGTATTATTTCGTCAATTGATATGACTTTGAATTTTATTTCCCAATTTTCTATTTACAATCAATTATAGCCTTGCAATTGTTTCAATTAATTGGGATTGTACTAAATTAGTTATTTATTAACTTGCCTTAACATTCTTACATTTCATTCCCGTTATTAATTCATTAACAAATTTCAAATTTTTATTTATTCCAAATTTAATTACCAAAATCTTATTAAATTTAAAAAATTTATTACCGGAAATTTATGGGTCGTTACACTCTACCCCACTCAAAACTTTTCGTCCCCGAAAAGGAAAAAGAAAGGAAAAGAAGAATTAAGAAATTGATATCTCTTATTCAAAATATTAAACTTATAAACAGTTAATTTACATCGTAAAATAATTTAAATAAAATATGTAAATTTATAAACAATTAAATCTTTTATTTTCAAGTTAACAAAATTTGGAAAACATTTCCGAAAAATTTCTAAATCCAAAATTTACGAAAAATTTCGACGGAGTCTCCTTTGTACGAAGAGGCTCCGGAGAAAATATAATATAAAATATAACAATACATAACATATATCTTCCAAAATAATATATCCCAACACGGGAATATATATATATATATATATATATATATATATATATATATATAATCACGCTAGAAAACCGTAATCCGAGAACGTACCTACTTGTCGGGCAAACACGCTTAATTATGAAACTAAAGGCAGTAGCAATTACTTCCATAACCCGTATTTCACTTATATAATCCAAAAGGAGTTAATAATTATATAAAATGAAATATTAATTTTGTTTCATCCACTAGCCAACAAATCAATGTCAAACAACAATAATCACTTGCAACCACAATGTACAATCATCATACAGAATCAACACAATTCAATTATCAATCCATATCAAACAAAACAAATAGTTGTTCGGGTTCAAAAACTTTAAATTGTACAGAATGGACAATAAACTATTAAGCGCATCATTTACTCAACAGTCTTAAATGAAGCTAATTAGATTATTTATACATCCAAACAAATTTAAAGTATCCTTACCCAAACAACCATAAACCAAACAATTGATCAAGTTCATTCTTAATAGTTTCATTTCATAATATTTGTTGTTTGATTTCCTTTTCATTCATATAATGATTTTTTTTAATTTACCGTTATTTCTCACAGATTTTTATATTTCCATTCATTCATTCATTTAGTGTTCATTTCATTTATTTATAATACTTACCTTTCTATTATATTTAATTATAGTAACATTTCAGTTTAGATTATAACACTATAACATCAATTTCTTATTTATAAAGGACTTCATTGAATGCTTTCATTACTTTAAGTTTTACTTATATAATATCCATTATATTTTCTTATTAAACATTAGAACATTTAATACTTGATAAGTTATATATATGCTTTTAAGGATGTAATTGAAAGTTATACAAGTCTTTCTCATTTCTTTAAATTAATTTAATGTTCAATGATCATATCCTTTGCTTTATATGTTACGAATTCCAAATTTCTTTTAATTTCATTTATAACATAGCATTTAATATCTTATTTTAATTAAAGGTTCCAATTATTAGTTAACTTCCATTTCACTACACTAATTGAAACTATTAATTAACAGAAACTTAAGAACTAAATACCGGGTTAAGTTTCAAATCATTTTAAAATAATAGGTAGATGTATACACTTACAATTTACGTATATCAAATTATATTTAAAACAATTTGAAATTCTTATTTGTTTAACAAAATAAATCTGTAGAGAAACTACTATGGTGGCCTTCGCACTTCGAAACTCGAAAATGAATGTCGGTGATGCATGCACTCATCACTGAAATTATTTTCCAGTGACAGAGAGAGGAGTACATGGCTTATTTCTTCCCAAATTTCTTTAAAAAAAATTCTTTTTTTAAATTATATTGGAATATTTATATCAAAAAAATACTTATAAATAATATTATTATATTCAAAAATCCTTTGAAAGCAATTTCAAAATCCGAAACTTAAGTTCAAAAAATTTCCAATTTTCGTTTATTTTATTTTAAATCATATTTCCAACCAATATTTATAAATTTCACTACCTAACAACCAATATATATTACGACCAAATATATCATTCAAAAAAATTTACTTTATATATTGAAAATATAATAGGCAAAATTATTTCATTCACCTATATTCAAAACAAATATTGTGTCAGTCTGTCCTATTAATAGTTTAGAAATCCCTATTGATGTCATAGCGTCCTATGCACCAACCAGAATCTATAAATACAAAACGGAACAAATTAACACAATATTAAAACCTTTTTATAACACTAACAAATATGCTCTCTCATATATATACTCTCAGCGACTCATCATAGGGTATTACTACCCTATTAATAAAGAGTCAGAACCCACAAAGCTAAGGTTTATCGCTAAACCAAAGATCTGATACCAGATGTAACATCCCGCCTTTTTGTACGCTTTAAATCGATAGTAAACCACACATGTCTGACTCAAACCATACAAAAGGACGGATTGTTATTGGGGTAAATAAGAAAAAGCAAAGAAAAAAGAACAAAATAGAATCTTGTAGAGGAACGACAAAATATAATAATCAAATAACAGTTCATGAAGCTGTTTTACAAAACATTTGATTATACTTATACAACACATATCGAAGTTACACATACCATAGAATATTAAATAATGCAGCGGAACAGTATGAATGCAGTGGAATAATATAATAAATAATAGTAATAAAATCTTCGTCTTTGTCCTCCAAAAGTAAGGCCTTCAAACCCTGAAATGCTCAGGCTAACCCGAGTGAATTGAAAAGACAAAACATTCGAGTCGGAACTAAAAGATCTTATGTGAGTTAAATCAAAAGAAATAAATATGAGTGGAACGACATCAGAGATGTTTACGGGATTTGACATCTCCTATCCAGTGTCAAACGTGAATGTAGTAACTTAAGAGATGCACAAGATTCACATCTCCTAAGGATCCATTAAACTATTTACTATGCAGTAATATTGCGCTATTATAATAGTGTCTATAATAAAATAAACTTACTTTTAAATAGCGTTAAGGAGTTACCCAATCTCCCCCTTAACACAATAATAGTCTCAATAGTCCATCCAGTATCAGCGAATCTCTAGATCGGAAGACTACCCTAAATACTCCTCGGGTTACGGGAGAAAAACAAACTCGTACAAGGGGCGCTAGGGTAGGTGACACGGCACAACTAGGCAATGCCAAGGTAGATATACCAATTACACTTCCAAATGGTAACGCGTAGCAGCTACTACCGCCCACCTCAAGCCATACCTCTAAAATCAAAAGGGCCCAAATCAATCATAAAGTAATAAAATGGTATCGAAGGAGTGTGTCCGATAAAAGGTGCTACCTTCTTAGCCCGTTAATCGCTCCCGTTTTAGCCACCTTATGCCAACTCACGGGAGTTAGGTTCACGTATATACCTTAAAGGAAACGCCGTCACCATCCTACTTCATTCTGGAATCTCCACCACGTATACGGTTGTTAAAGTGGTTTTCAAAGTTGGCAGTGGGTATGATACTTCCGATCCCGGTCTCTTTAACAACCAAACGTTATTATAACACCGCGGTGATTTTCAAAATAGTTTATACTAAGTAAAAAGGAAGATGGCATGAAACTGTTTTCAAAGGGTTGAAAATGGAAATATATCTTGTGAAGGTATTTTGAGGTTAATAAATAATGTGGGAAATTATTTATCATGTGAAAGATGTTTGTGAATATTTATTGATAGTTAAATCATCGACTATCAATATTGGTCAATGCATTGATCGTTTCGAAGAGACCGGGATCGGGATTTATTTCTCGAAAACCACTTTGATCCGATCTGTATGTTTTCGTGGGAAAAACGAGTTTGGAGTCAAAGATGGAGCAGTGAAGTGCAAGGGCTAGTCGCTACTAATCCTGAGGATGTTTCCAAAAGGATGTCGTAGGAGTAGTGCCTTCGGTTCCGTTCGAACCCAGGGCGGACTTGTATGGACGAATGCTTTCGGAACATCATCAAGTGGGCGATGGGCATTCTAAGTGAAACGTTCTACAAGGTAACGCTTAGCCTCAAGCCTCATCAACCAGGAATGACTGAAAATCAGGGGATATGCAGCAAGGCTAGGTGGGTAGCGCCCATTAGGGTGAGGTCATCCCTGTCTAGATGTCCCTTTTTATTCGGCTTAGTGCTACGGTTGCTGATTCCAACCGTCGGGTGATCTTACTCGGGATTATCCAGTAAGGGGTAGTCCCGGCCTTGTGTTGAAGGGGATCGGGAGTGGTCCTCGGTACGGTGATCTAGGCCACGTACTGTGACAGGTGGTACCCCAATGCCTAGTCATTAGTTGGAAATCCATTCTCCCTACTAGCCTTCTACGAGTTTTGTTTGTATTACCCACGATTATGGCTAGTAGCTGGAATTTAATGAATGTAACAATTTTAGCTATTTTAGTAAGTATTTGTATATAGACCCTATTATAATATCAGAGGATTTCATAAGAAATGTTTTAGCTATCGTAAGGTAAAAACCCGACATGTTTATTTGTGGCGTGGTCTTACGAGATGCTTTGAATTCAAAAGGATTTTGAAACTTTAATAATCAATTTGGGTGTATTTTTATCAGCTGGTATTCCAAACTGACTCGGGTGTTATTTTATTATAATGCTCGGGTCAGACCGAGTATTATAGATTACAAGATAGGATGTTGTGGAGCTCAGGAGAGGAGCTGGAGACCGAGATGTATTATCCGTACTTGTTTATATCCACTGCTTTGATTGTTTGAAATTGTCAGACTGGTAAATATTGTTTGTTGTGATCCTCTGATGATGTAATATATAAAACAGATATAGTTTTCATTTTGTGTAAAGATCTGTTATTGACTATTATATTTTGTTCCGCTGCGATTGTGAGATTCGGTACTTGTTTAGTTCCTTCTTTCTTCTCTCTTCTTTCTTTGCCCTCAACAATCTGTATTTTCCGGCACTTGATCGTCGACATATTATACTGGAGTATTTTGTGTCGATTTTCGATGGTCGAGAAGGGCGGGTCGTCAAAGTGGTATCAGAGCCAGGTTGGCAACAACCTAGGCTTTGGTGGGAAATTACTCATTAAACAGAGTCAATAGTACTCTATAATGAGTTGGGTGTATTAATAGATATGAGCGCGTATTTGTTAGTGGATATAAAAATTATTTTTATACCGTGTTGACCTATCGGTTGTGTGTTTATAAATTCTGGTCGGTACGGGAAGTACAACCGTATCGATAGGGGTTTCTAAACTCTTAAAACAAGATAAACCGACATGGTATTGTTTTAAAAGCGGGTAAATGAAATAATTTTACCCAAAATTATATCTTGATATAAAAGGAATAATTTTCTGAAATTATTACATATATTTGGATGTTTGGTTGTTGATATTATAAACAAATATAAGAATCTAAAATTTGAGATGGTTATAACCAAAGAGAATTGATAAGTACAACTTATCCAAAAGAAATATAACTAAAATTTGAATTAAAACCCAAATTTAAATCCCGAAAATTTTGAAAATTATTTAAAACAAAGGTTTGGGAATATAAAATCTTGGAAATGTTTTCCCAAAAATTTAAAGGAAATAATGGAGTATTATTTTGGGAAATATTTTTGAATGGAAATTGTTCAAAAGGAATTTGTAGTAGTAAGGAAGCACTGAACTCACTTCAGTCGCTGGAAAATAATCATGATGATGATGGTCACATCGTCAGAATTCATTTTCGAGTTTCTAAAGTAATGGATTGCTACCGTGGTGATTGGTTATGATATTTGTTTGAACTTGTTAGGTATATAAGTGGTTTTAGAAATTTCAAAAATGAAAATTTGTTTGATAAAAACAAGTTGTTTTGGAATCCGGAAGTTTGATGTGATATTCCAAGTGGAGATTTGTTGTTTATGATTTCAAAATGGTATTGAAATAAAACCGGGCAATTGAATTCTAGGAAATTCTACTTAAAAATGTGAAAGTTAAAATGAATCAACTATTGAACCTATTAAGAGATGTTGATTTAAATCAGAAGGGAAAATTAAATTTTAATCTTGAAATTAAAATTTAACTTGAGTAAATGGAAGTGAGTAAAATATATTTGAATTTAGCTTGAGATAAGTTAAAATAAAATTGAAATTGGAATTGAATTAAAAGGGATATAAAATTGAAATATAAAATGAATATATAATTGTGGGTTATAATTGTGGATGAAAATTTATATCCTTAAGCAATTAAGTGTTATATATAATTTGGAATTGTGATTATAAGATGAAAATGACTCAAATGAGCAATATAAGCTTTTAAATAAATGAGTTGGTGAACTTAAGATTAGGAAATGAAATTGTAAAACCAAAATAAACTGGTTGGTACTTTATGGGAAATTCAAAATTTAAATCCTAAATGAAATGTGAATTGAAATAAGGTGAAGGAAATATAAAAGATAAAGGGTGAATGGACTTAAGTTAGCTAATAAGTTTTAAAACTTATATATTAGGAAGTAGAAATTTAAATTGAATGGAGAAATAAAATTGGATCGAATTGGATTTAACTTCGATTAAATGGAATTGAGATGGATTTGGATTTAATTAAAATCAAAATTCAGTTGTGTTATAAATAATATTGAATGAAATTCAATCCTTATTTAAAATAGTAAAGGGAATGGTAAGAATCTAAGTTGTTTGAATAAATTTAATTGAACTTGAATAGGAATTGGAAAAGAATTGAGTTAAATGGAATTCAAATTAAGTAAGAATGATATTGAATGAAGTAAATGCTCACTCAACTAAATTCAAAAGAATTGTTTGAAAATAAATCCAGCGTAAACTAAATTAAATGAAAAGAATAATGGGATGAATAAAATTTTTGGTAGTTTGTTAAAATTTTAAAAAGCAAAATAAAACCCAGCTCTGGTTTAGAATAATTGGAATAGTTATGTTATTAATAAATTCAGAAATGAATTGAGAAGTGAATTAAATTTTAAAATGGATTGAATAAGTAAATAATTGAGTTAAAATTTGTAAATGAGTTGGAATTTGATTGGATGAGAATCAAATTAAAATAAAATAAAATTGATATAAGAAGAAATGGAAATATTGTGAAATTGAAAGAACTTAAGAAAATTGGAAAATAATTATGGTCGAACTTTATAAGGGGTCTTGAATGAAATTTGTTTAGATAAAAAAATTGAAATGCAAGTGAAAGGATTTTAGTTAATTATTATGGTGAAATTAGAATGTATGAGTTGAAAATATTATAGAATGGGATGATATTAATATAAATCTAAGTTGGAATTAATTTTAAATGGTTATAAGCTTAAGTGATGGTTACTTGCATGGATAACTTTAAATTTGCATAGAAATTGGTCGTTTGTTATAAACGGAAGTGGATTGATTTGAAGAAGCAAATAAAGTTGGTTTTGACTCATGTGGAATAAGTGTAATATAATTAAGCAGTTTTGCATAAAAAGGAAAGTAGATCATAAAAGAAATGCAAAGGTATCAAATTTAAAATAAGAATTTGATTGTGAATCAATTTTGGAATTGGATTGGAAAAAATTGATGTAAGTAAAGTATATGTTAATCATATTGAAGAGAGAGTGAATTGGTTGTAGTATGAACTGTTAAAAAGTAAACTTGAATTTAAATCATTCGAGGAAATTAAAAATGAAGTTTGGATTTGTTAGGAAATTAAAATGGTGATTGAAATCTTTGGTTGCTGATAAAATATGGTTAACATGTTAAATTATGAAATTTATTTGTTTAAACTATGTAATTGATGCGTTCGGCTAGTTTAATGAATAGAATGTTAATAAATTGTCATATTATTGAAAATTGATGTGTTTGTTTAAGTAAGTACAGGTACGAGAGGCAATCGATAGAGTTGGAGCACGTATATGCAATATTATTTAGCCGCCTGCTTTTAAAATGATAATAAAAAGGTATGCCTACACAATAAAATTGGGAAATGATATATATTTTGTTTTCCAACTGTGTGGGTCGATGTATATATTTTTATATCTATTATGATATTATAAAACGCTCTCCGTACAAAGGAGACACTGTCAAAAAAAATTCAAAATTTTGGGAGTTAGAAAATTTTTGGAATTTTTGGAAATTTTGGTTAACTAGTAAAGTTGTTTTTAAAAGGATAGTGAAAACAAAGCTTTTAGGTTAAAATAAGCAAATGATTTTGGAATTGAACTAAAAGTTTTGGGGACGTAAATGTAAGTTTGGGTAAGCAAATGAGTTTAGTAGCATTTTCCTACCTTAGCAAATTTCGGGGACGAAATTTTTATAGGAGGAAGGAATGTAACGACCTAGAATTTCTAGTCGTTAATTTTGAACATTTAATTCATTTTAAATGTTAAATGTGGATTTTGAATTGATTTTGAAGTAAAAATATTTTGGTTAAATTAATAGAATTAGTTAAATTTCAAATACGATAATTTAATTGGATTTGAATAATAATAATTAAATATTTAGAATTATGATAATTGGTGAATCCGGATATAAATGGTTATGAAAATAGTTTCTAAAATTTATTTTATGTCTATTTGGATTTAAATAGCGATGTTGGACTTTTGGATAGAATCAAAAGTCGATAGGTTTAAAATTTAGAATTTTATATTAATTTAATAATGGAATTTAATAATATAATACTGCAAACAATCAAATTTTGGTTCGAAGTGAATCAGAATGGTTTCTAATGCGATTATAAATTCTATATGATTTATAATTAAATTAGTAAAATTTTAAAAGTGAAATTTTAGATGATTTCGACGATTTTGAAAATCGCTCGAATTAATCGACGAGTTAAAATAGCTTTCCGGGGCACAGTCTCGGAATTCAATGAAAACAGTTCCATTGGATCCATAATAGTTAGTTATTATCAGATTTCAATTTTCGTAGCAATCGGAGTTGTAGTTTGATCCTGGCAGCTCAAAACGCATATAAATTATTTTAATCGATTTAATTTAAAATTGATCGTTTATTTCCGTAACTTGCGCATATGATCGAATTAGCCTCCGAAACACGTTCCATTGTGTTCGGAATGCAGGTAAAACCTTACAAACGCCAGGCGGCACGTGTGATTTGGAGTTCGTTCAGAAATCTTGTAAAATTTGAGGATAATAATAGAATATTATATATATATATATATGTATATATATATATATTTCGTGTATATATGCTAAACCCTAGCCGATCATTTAGGGCCACCGCCTCATTTAATTTTAATGGTTATAAGGCTTTAGTTTTCTTCTTCAAATTTCTCTCTAGCCTTTAACAATTCGCAGAAATCGTCAGCTGCAATAATCGAGAGCTCGATGAGAACTACGTTTCGGTGGTGATCGAAAATCATTGAGTGAATTGACGGAAATCTTACCATGAAGGGGCCGCATTCGAGTTTAAATCTCGAGATGAGGATGATGGCGAGTTCGTCGAGGCTTGGGGCGTGGGTAGGGCTTGCGAAGGCCATTCGAATGGTGGCGCCTGATTGAACTCGAAGGGACCGTGATAGGGGCGGTTAGCTCGAATTGAACGGCAACGATGGGTTCGTGCGTGTCCTGGAGCGAACAAACTTAAGGAAGAAGCTTCGTGCGGCCTAATTTTGTTCGGTATAAATAAAAAAAAGAAAATTGTTTTAAATTATAGTCAAACTATAAAAATTCATAACTTTTGCATACTTTATCAGATTTCGATGAAATTGGCGACGCGAGAATCGCACCAACGAGTACTACGCAGCGGAGTAATTCTGGGCTCATTCTGAGCTAGTAAAAATTTAGGTTAAATCGAACGCGGTTCGATTTAATTTAAAATTTGAACGCTCGACGAAAATTCAAGGTGAGTTAATCTCACTCACATCTGGGTACCATTGAATTTAAATAGTTAATATTTAAATAATTGACTGATTGTTTGAATATGAATATTAATATCAGTCTGGATTGATATTTATTTGTTGTGCTAACGTCTGTGGATGCAGGGAAAACAGGTTGGAGGGATCCAACTAGATTCCTCACAATATAGAAATTATTTTCATAATTGATGATGTGTTTTATTTATATACTGTGATAGATTAATTCGAAAATTAAATTTGTGCTGTGCTATGATTGGGTGAATACAATCTGGAAATTTAAATATAAATAAAATAAATTGGGTTAAAAAGGAAATAAAAGAAATTCTTAAGTAAAGAATTTAAAAGGAATTAAATTCAAAAATTGGTTTGGAGTCTGTTAAAGTTTTTATAACTGTGACTTAAAGGAAATGTGAAATGAAAGTTTATAAACTGGGTTTATAAATAAAGTGAAATATTTATCGGGGATAAATATTGAAAGTTTAGGATTCCGGTGGGAATTTCTATAAGAAGAGCAAATTGCTTAAAAATAATAGTAAGATTGTTTTTAAAGGATGGGAAGTGTACTTTTTCCGAGAAATCTAGTATGTTTTAAAAAAAAGCTTTCAAAATATAAATGGGCAGTTTAAAATGTGTTTAGAATATTTTAAAGAGAAAATATTATTTTAATTGTTTAAAGTGTAAGTAAATATTTATTTAAGAGATTATGGTATTTAATTATATTAAAGGTAAAGTATTATTAAGTTTGAAAAGGAAGTTATAATATAAATATTTGATTAATCATTTTATTTTAAAAGGTAATTTTGCTTTAAATTACTTAGAAACTCCTCTATATTCTCTTAAGTATTATTTTCCATTTAAGAAATTTCTAGTAACCATATTCTAAATATTTTAAGCATATATTTTGAAAGTGATTTTCCAGGAAATGGGAAATGTGTAAAAAATAAATAAAAAGGTGTTTATTTTTAAGGTATGGGAATGAATTTACGGGGTTGGAACGTATATTCGAATGGAGATAAATCAAGCAGGATTTATAAAAGGAATTCTTTGGTTTATTCTGAAATGGAAGTGTATTTCCCTGAAAAGCCAAGTACGTATAAAAGTAGATTTTTAAATAAAAGTTAAAAGTTTTAAATTTGATTTTAAAAGAATGTTTTTAAGAAAATTCTTATTTAAGTTGGAAAAAAATATTAAAAGTAAATGTGTACTAAATTAGTTATAGTAATAATTATTTTTAAAAGGGGTAATTGGTATTATGTTTTAAAAGAATATTATTAATATTTATATTTTATAAGTATAATTGGTTAAAGTTTTATTTGAAAACTTGTATAGGATTTCATAACTTTATTTTAAAACTTAGTATGACTTAACTTTATTTTGGAGAAAAATAGTTTATATTTTATAAGCAGTTTAATTTGAAACATTTTAAAAGTATGTATATATTTTCAAATAAAGTATGTAAATAGCTTTAATTTAAATTATTATAAATCCAATGTATTTGGCTTGGATGTTTTCAGTGGAAATCAATGTTTGGGAAAAAAATTCCGTAAAAAGGAAGATGGTTTGAAACTGTTTTCAAAGGATTGAAAATGGAAATATATCTTATGAAGATATTTTGAGGTTAATAAATAATGTGGGAAATAATTTATTGTGTGATGGATGTTTGTGAATATTTATTGATAGTTAAATCACCGACTATCAATATTGGTCAATGCATTGATCTTTTCGAAGAGACCAGGATCGGGATTTATTTCTCGAAAACCACTTCGATCCGATTTGTACGTTTTCGTGGAAAGAACAAGTTTGAAGTCGAAGATGGAGCAGTGAAGTGCAAGGGCTAGTCGCTACTAATCCTGAGGATGTTTCCAAAAGGATGTAGTAGGAGTAGTGCCTTCGGTTCCGTTCGAACCCGGGGAGGACTTGTATGGACGAATGCTTTCAGAACATCGTCAGGTGGGTGATGGGCATTCCAAGTGAAACGTTCTAAACGGTAACGCTTAGCCTCAAGCCTCATCAACCGGGAATGACTGAAAATCAGGGGATATGCAGCAAGGCTAGGTGAGTAGCGCCCATTAGGATGAAGTCATCCCTGTCTAGGTGTCCCTTTTTATTTGGCTTAGTGATGCGGTTGTTGATCCCAACCGTGGGGTGATCTTGCTCGGGATTATCCAGTAAGGAGTAGTCCCGGCCTTGTGTTGCAGGGGATCGGGAGTGATCCTTCATACGGTGATCTAGGCCACGTACTATGACAGGTGGTACCCCAGTGCCTAGTCATTAGTTGAAAATCCATTCTCCCTACGAGCCTTTTACGAGTTTTGTTTGTAATACCCACGATTGTGGCTAGTAGCTGGAATTTAATGAATGTAACAATTTCGGCTATTTTAGTAAGTATTTGTATATAGACCCTATTATAATATCAGAGGATTTCATAAGAAATGTTTTAGCCATCGTAAGGTAAAAACTCGACATGTTTATTTGTGGCGTGGTCTTACGAGATGCTTTGTTTTCAAAAGGATTTTGAATATTTAACAATCAATTTGGGTGTATTTTTATCAGCTGGTATTCCAGACTGAGTCGGGTGTTATTTCATTATAATGCTCGAGTTAGACCGAGTATTATAGATACAGGATAGGATGTTGTGGAGCTCAGGAGAGGAGCTGGAGACCGAGGCATATTATCCGTACTTGTTTATATCCGCTGCTGTGATTGTTTGAAATTGTCAGACTGGTAAATATTGTTTGTTTGTGATACTCTAGTGATGTTATATATAAAACAGATATAATTTTCATTTTGTGTAAAGATCTGTTATTGACTATTATATTTTGTTCCACTGCAATTGTGAGATTATGTACTTTTTTAGTTCCTTCTTTCTTCTATCATCTTTCTTTTCCCTCAACAATATGTCTTTTCCGGCACTTGATCGTCGGCATATTATACCGTGAAGTATTTTGTGTCGATTTTCGAGGGTCGAGAAGGGCGGGTCATCACATATTATTTTTATCTTATATGTCCATTCCTTAAATAAATCTTATTATCAAACACCTTATAGTCAAATCATGAAACTTAATTCACAAGGTATTTGTATTTAAAGTTTTAAATCAAATAATTGATCGATATATGATAGTAACTTAACATTCTTAATTTATTATTTTGGAATAAGTATTAAAGATCTTAGTTACCTTATTAGATTTCTTACTCATCGTTTATCTTTACGAAACATCTTATTGTAACGACCCAATTTATCGACTTTCGAAAGTCGACATCGATACGTCCACTGTATCCAATGCCGCACAGTCGAATGCCGAAAAACCGAACCGTTAGGGTTTAAGAAGAAGAAGATAGAAGAAGAAACAGAAATCAATAGCAGAATCTCACATTTCACGGTGGAACAACATATAATAGATAAATGAGTATTTTTAAAACAAAGAATCATATCTGTTACTACAATACATCATATTACATTATCAGAGTGTTACAATCAACAAACAGCGGAAAAGAATATAATATATACTAGTGATACGCTTCGCCATCCAGCTTGAACTCTAGATTTCCACAGCAACTTCTAGACTTCGTTCCAGAATAATGATAACCTGACTCTAGACTGCCTATGTGGAAAATTATGGGCACCCAGAGTTTAGGAAGGGAACAATAAACTCCAGGTCAGTCATGTGATTGCTGTGAGATCTTAAAAACAGCTATTTTCATAAAAAAATATAAAGAAATCCGCTATGCTTTTGGAAAATGAATCTGCCATAAGGCCTTCGCCACACACATAATGCAAACACACACTTGGAGGAGATTTCTCCTTATGACAGTCAAAAATGCTTGATACACGAAAACCATTTGATATTATTATTAGTGCATAGTGCAGAAAATATTTCGAAAGTATAATATTAATCTTAGCCAGCATACCACATTTCGTTGTATGCCTACTATAGCTACCATGTTCAATAGCAGGTTACCACCACATTCCATGGCAGGTTATACAACTAAAAACCATACAGGGCGCGTATTGTTTCTTTGGATTTGCAACAAATGGTCAGGCAAAGGAACTTCCTACACCAAAATGGGTGCGCCTTTGGAAGGATGCCCCGAGAACCTAACCGGATCTCTGCTAACGAGGCCGACGCTACCTCACGCTTCAACCAAGCTATAACATAGGTAACTACCACACAAGTATGCTATCCCCGATCATTGCCGACCTTTATCCGAGGAACCTCAACCACAAATCAACAACCACAAAGTATAATAAATTTGCAGCATCAACATAGGTAAAATACCTGGACTCCATACCATGATATCACCTCTTATCCAAAAGGAAATGGACATAACCTAGGGGAGCGACCCCTAAAAACCTTGCCGCAACATTCCTGTTTCGACCATTTCCGGGTTGTGAGGCTCGACGAAGTCTCGTCCACAAAGCTACGTATTTTCACAAAGTCATGCTTCGATCAACAAATGATCAGCAGCACTTCGTATGCCACATTACCAAATTGGGAATGTATCACTAGTAACCATCAACTACATAACCTCTGAGCTCGTACGTCTCAAAGAAGGGTGTTAAGCTAAGAGAATAAATTCTCTACCGCCAACAGAAATGTATTTGATAGAAACCAGCTTTACATCTCAAAGTGTAATGTCAAACACACATCCATACAAGTCCGTTCCGGGATCGAACTGAACCGAAGGCACTTCCAAAGAAGCCCTTGCACATCCAAATATTCACTAATCACGTCCGGAATCCCCATCACAAAGGGTGATAAAATCTCTATACCGGAGCAACTCGGTGCAGAGACATTCGACAGGTAATCCTTCGCTTTCGAAAATACCCGCTCTTCAACACCATCTTCAAATGCAATCCCATTTCGTCGTATCATTATTCAGAATGGTTTTTATGACACAAAGTCCTCTCCCGGCTAATCCGAATAACGAGCGCTTATTTTTTTTAAAATAAGTGTTACATTCAGATTTCAAACAAATCACAATATTTTTCACTTTGATCTTTTAAAGAAAAGATCCATCACAATCACAAAGGTATGATGCGGTTTTTCAATATCCATTTGGAATCTGACCCCGGGTCGCATCGAAATTCAAATGCCATTTAAAGGCCAATATTGATAGTCGGTTATTTAACTATTAATCAACATTCACAACAATCACTGGATTTCAAATAATTTTCCCCCAGTTATTTATTTTCAAAATATCTTTGCAAGATATATTTTCATACTTTAACCATTTAAAAACAAATTTCAAATCACTTTTCACTCGTGGAATTAGATTCCCGATATTTTTTTTCCACTGAAAGTCTGCCGAGTTCAAATACTTTAAAATAATTCAAATCACTTATCCAAAATATACTTGGAAACATTTAAAATAAAACTACCTTTACCTATATTAGTTATGAAAATATTATACTAATTATCACAAATATAAGACTTCAAGTCCAAAATAATTTTAGAATAAAATTAGTAGGTAGGGTATAAATATTTAAATAACCTTTTTCTAAAACAAATATTATTTAAATCTTTAAATAATCACTTCTGTAATTAGTTAATTAAATCTTTACTTTAAAGATTTTCAAAATGACTTAAGAAAATAATATCTCCAAAATATTCTTTTTATAACCATCTTTACAACTTCAATTTATATTTATAAACTATATTCAAAACATTCTCGGCTTTCAGGGAAAGTACACATTCCATTCTAAAATGGTTCATTCAAATCAACTTATAAATCTTTTTGGATTTATTTTAAATTTACGTCCCAAATCCGTAAATTACTTTCCACACTTTTAAAAATAAAATAATATTTATTTTTAAAACAAATTTCCCTTTCTTTTATAAAATTCCCATTTTGGATTTAAATTTTTAAATATCCACTAATTTACGATTTTCAAATTGATTCCCAAGTATTCACTTTCAACGCCAAATCAATTTTCAAATTGATTTTCAAATTTATTTCAATATGAAATCAAATCCCAATTTGATTTTTCCAAACATTTACTTCAAAATACCAATTCGATTTTCAGAATTGATTTCCCAAAATTTATTTTTTTAAACACCAAATCAATTTTAGATCGATTTCCCAAATATATTTTTTACCAAATCAATATCAAATTGATTTTCCAATTTATTTTCAAAACACCAAATCAAATTTCAAATTGATTCTCAAATTTATTTCAAACACCAAATTTATTATCTTTTGAAACAAATCCCTTCTTTTAAATTTATTTAATTTTCTAAAATTAATTTACAACTTAAATTTCAAAAATCCAATTTTTATTTTTTTTTGGTATCCTACGATCCCAAAAATAAATTCGACTAAACAATAGCCTTCAACGATTTCAATCACAATATAATCACACATAGATCATAAATAGATCAACAGACAATATTGAAACAAATTCAATTATTTAAGGAATCCAGTTGGATCCCTCCAACCTGTTTTCCCTGCATCCACGGACGTTAGCACAACAAATAAATACCCATTCCACTTCGAGGTGGAATATCGCGGTATATGAGATTTTATATAATATCATCCGCTATTATGCGGTGCATAGGGTCTCATCCGCTATATAATGCGAGAAATCAATCACTCCAAATACATATATAATACCAATTCCACTTCGAGGTGGAATATCGCGGTATATGGGTTTAATATAATATCATCCGCTATTATGCGGCGCATAGGGTCTAAATCAATACAACTGATAATAAATTATCATCCAAGCACACAATCAACCATTTTAAATTCAATTATTTAAAATTAAATCAGAAAAATCTAATTGAGTGAGAAGATCTCACCTTTGCCTTTGCATGCAATCCACTTTCATTCCAACTTGATTTCTTCACATCTTTAGAAAGGAAAATTTGTTTTAAAAATAAATATTGCTTTATTTTTAAAAGTATGGAAAGTAATTTACGGATTTTGGACGTGAATTTAAAATAAATCCAGAATGATTTATAAGTTGATTTGAATGAACCATTTTAGAATGGAATGTGTACTTTCCCTGAAAGCCGAGAATGTTTTGAATATAGTTTATAAATATAAATTGAAGTTGTAAAGATGGTTTTAAAAAGAATATTTTAGAGATATTATTTTCTTAAGTCATTTTGAAATCTTTAAAGTAAAGATTTAATTAATTAATTATAGAAGTGATTATTTAAAGATTTAAATAATATTTGTTTTAGAAAAAGGTTATTTAAATATTTATACCCTATCTACTAATTTTATTCTAAAATTACTTTGGACTTGAAGTCTTATATTTGTGATAGTTAGTATAATATTTTCATAACTAATATTTAAGTAAAGGTAGTTTTATTTTAAATGTTTCCAAGTATATTTTGGATAAGTGATTTGAATTATTTTAAAGTATTTGAACTCGGCAGACTTTCAGTGGAAAAAAATATCGAGAATCTTATTCCACGAGTGAAAAGTGATTTGAAATTTGTTTTTAAATGGTTAAAGTGTGAAATATATCTTGCAAAGATATTTTGAAAATAAATAACTGGGGGAAAATTATTTGATATCCAGTAATTGTTGTGAATGTTGATTGATAGTTAAATAACCAACTATCAATATTGGCCTCTAAATGGGGTTTGAATTTCGTTGCGACCGAGGATCGGATTCCAAATGGATATTTGAAAACCACATCGAACCTTTTTTATTGTGATGGATCTTTTGTTTAAAAGATCAAAGTGAAAATTGTTGTTATTTGTTTGAAATCTAAATGTAACACTTATTTTCAAAAAAATAAGCGCTCGTTATTCGGATTAGCCGGGAGAGGACTTTGTGTCATAAAACCCATTCCGGATAATGATACGACGAAATGGGATTGCATTTGAAGATGGTGTTGAAGACCGGGTATTTTCGAAAGCGAAGGATTACCTGTCGAATGTCTATGCACCGAGTTGCTCCGGTATAAAGATTTTATCACCCTTGGTGATTGGGATTCCGGACGTGATTAGTGAATATCAGGATGTGCAAGGGCTTCTTTGAAAGTGCCTTCGGTTTCGTCCGATCCCGGAATGGACTTGTATGGATGTGTGTCTGACATTACACTTTGAGATGTAAAGATGGTTTCTACCAAATACATTTCTGTTGGTGGCGGAGAATTTATTCTCTTAGCTTAACTCCCTTCTCTGAGACGTACGAGCTCAGAGGTTATGTAGTTGATGGTTACTAGTGACACATTCCCAATTTGGTAATGTGGCATACGAAGTGATGCTGATCATTTGTTGATCGAAGCATGGCTTTGTGAAAAAGCGTAGCTTTGTGGACGAGACTTCGTCGAGCCTCACAACCCGGAAATGGTCGAAACAGGAATGTTGCGGCAAGGTTTTTAGGGGTCGCGCCCCTAGGGTATGTCCATTTCCTTCTGGATAAGAGGTGATATGTAACGCCCCGAAATTTTCGACTTTCGAAAATTCAACATCGATACTCACTTTATCGACTGCCGAGAAATCGAAGGCCAAAAACCCGAAATGTTATGGTTTTTTTTAGAAAAAGAATTTAAGAAAAGCAAAGAGAAGAAGGTAGAAGATGGAGAGGAAAAGAAAACAGAAAATTTTAAATTTTTTTTTTAAATAGAAGGAAAAGAAGAATAGAACAACATCAGAATCTCACAATTCGCAGCGGAACAACATATAATAATAAATGAATAATCTTTAAACAAAGAACTATCAGTTATTACATTTTATACATTACATTACATCATATCATCAGAGTGTACAACATCAACAACAACAACAGTGCAGCGGAAAAAGAAATACTATATAGCTAGTAATACGCCATGCCATCCAGCTTGCCTCCAGCACTCCAGAATATCCAGAATATCCTGATAAACCTTACTCTTGACTGCCCGTGTGGAAATTGGTGGGCACCTAGAGTTTAGGAAGGAAAACAATAAACTCCAAGTCAGTCATGTGACTGGTGTGAGAACTCAAAACAGTTTATTTATCTTTAAAATCAAAATAGAGGAATATTTTTAAATTCAATTCGCAATGCTTTTAAAAATGAGACTACCATAAGACCTCCTGTCACACACACAATGCAAACGCAGACTTGGAGAAGATTTCTCCTTATGATAGCCAAACATGCTTGATACGCATTTAAAAAGAACATTTGATATTATTACTAGTGCATAGTGTAGAAATTTCATTTCAAAGTAGAATATAAATCTTAGCCAGCATAGGTACCATTATATTATGCCTACTAATAGCTACCATATTAGATGGCAGGTTCTACAACTAAAACCGTACAAGTTTCGTATTGTTTCTTTGGATTTCCAACAAACGGTCAGGCCAAGGAACTTCCCATTGCCACATGAGAATGCCTCTGGAAAGACATCCCCAAGAACCAAACCGGAACACTGCCAACACAAGGCCGGGTTACCCCTAACTGGGTAACTACTGACACGAGCACGCCATTCCCCGATCGTAAACGACCTTTCTCACGGGATCCCGATAGCCAACAACCACAAAGTAATAAATTCGTAGTAACCACATAGGTTAAATATCTGGGCTCCATACCATGATACCACCTCTATCCAGAAGGAAATGTACATACCCTAAAGGGTGCTACCCCTCATAACCTTGCTGCATCTTTCCTGTTTTGACCATTTCCGGGGTGTGAGGTTCGACGAAGTCACGTCCACAAAAACATACTTTATACAAAAGCCATGCTTTGGGTCAACAAATGATCAACACAATGATCACCAAGATAGACGATCAAATAAACGATCCTATCACAATAATCAACACAATGATCATTTCAGCAACACTCAGCATGTCACATTACCAAATTGGGAATATATCGCTGATAACTTCAACTATATAACCTCTGAGCTCGTACGTCTCAGAGAAGGGTGTTAAGCTAAAAGAATAAATTCTTCGCCACCAACAGAAATATATTTGAAAGAAATCGGTTTTATATCTCAACTTGTAATGTCAGACATACAATCCATACAAGTTTGTTCCGGGCTCGAACAAAACCGAAGGCACTTCTTACGAAGCCCTTGCAATCCGGGTATTCACAATCCCGATTGAATTTCCCATCACTTAGGAGATCTCTATACCAGGAGCTACCCAGTGCAGAGACAATCGATAGGTCATCCTATCGCTTTCGCAAAAACTCGGTCTTCAACACCGATCTTCAATGCAATTCACAACGACGTATCACATATTCGGAATGGGTTATACGACCCCATGGTCCTTTCCCGGTTAACCCGAATAGTGAGCGCTTATTCAAAAATAAGTGTAGCATTCACATTCAACCAAATCACATCAACTACCCATTCAAAGGGAAATATTGATAGTCGGTTATTGAACTATCAATGGATATGCACACATCACCAGATTCCAAATAATTTTCCAAATTATTTATTTTCCAAAATATCTTTACAAGATATATAATTTCAATACTTCAAAAATAAATCAATATTTATTTTTCTAAACCAATCCCACTTTCTTTTATAAATTCCTTAGTGAATTTACATCTCAAAATATCCATGCATATGATTTCAATAATTCATTTCAATTTATCTTCAAAAAGATAAATTCTCAAAACGTTTCATTTCACATTGGAAAAACATTCCCATACTTATTTATTCATAAGTAATTCACAAATTTTATTTATTTTCAACACTTGGAAAATATTCAATATACTTAAATCGAAATTTAGTATATATTTCATTCTTTCAGGAAATCATTCTCTTAAACATATTTATTTGGGCCAAAACGAATGTTACGTAAAACATCGTTACGACAACCCAAAATCACTAGTATAGGGATTCGAATTTAAAATAGATATATAAATCCCAATACTATACAAAACATTTCCTTTCAGAAATCATTTACTATAACAACAGTGTTATAGTCCATCATCTCCTTTTATTTCTCGAAAACGTCTATTTCAACAATTAATGTTGAAATCTATGGTTTCGAATCTCAACACAATTAAAACTTCGTTAGATCGTTTTAATTCTATTTCAAATATCACATTCAAAACAATTTCTTTAACGTGTTATTCACTATTCAAAAACGTGAAGATACTACGTTAACACATTTCATCCTTTTATACATTTTAATTCAAAGGATTATTCACTATTCAAAAACGTGAATATACTTCATTAACAATTTCATCCTTTTATTCATTTTAATTCAAAGGATTATTCACTATTCAAAAATGTGAATATAACTCCATTAATAGGTTTTAACAATTTACTTATCAAAATAAGTCATTTGCGAATTTATAAAACAACGTTTATAAATTCCATTTCTATTTATTTATAAAAGCTTCCTTTTTATAAATTCTTTTATTAACCTATTTCAGTTTATAACTCAATTATAAACTAAAAGTTCATATTATAAGTTAAATACTTATAAAACGATTATTTTACAAAATCGTTCTTTTAAACTTCATAGTTATAAATCTTATAACTTATAAGATTCAATTATTCATCCTAATATATTCTTTAATAATTTCACAAAACTTATAAATCTTACTATTTATAAATTTCATTTATAACTTCACCATTTATAATTTTATAAATTCCATTCATTTACAAAATTTATTTTCACTTCATTCAAACACTTATAAAAACTCGTTTTATAATGTCAATATTTCAATTTATAAATATCAATTTGTAAATCTCTTAATATAAATCAATTTATATTATTCTTTAAAACGACTTTAATCTCCTTTATTATTTCACCATTTTGATTCATAAAATAATTAAATTTTATAAATCCTATATTTAAACTTTTATAATATATTCAAAAATCCAATTTAAACTATTTTATAAAATCATTAGTTCATATTTCTCAAAAATCAGCTTTTAACTATATTCTCAAAAATCAAAATTTTTATAACATTAAAAATTATAACGTTTATTTATTTAAAATGGATCAATTCCAAAATTATTTTATAAAACGTATACTTTCTAAAATCACTTTAAAATCATTTTAAAAATCCCAAAATCTGGGTCCAATGATGCTACACACCAAATAGTCAATCACGACAACAACGACATCATATATCGATATGATGGTCAATCAATATCAAAATATCTGAAATCAAATAAGTACTATTGAGGAATCCAGTTGGATCCCTCCAACCTGTTTTCCTGCATCCAAAAACATTAGCACAATACCAATTTCGCTCCAGTACGAAATTATCGCGGTATATGGGATTTAAATATTATCCGCTTAATAGACGGCGCAATAGGGTCTCATCCGCTAAAAAATACGGGAAATCAATCAACTGCAATATATACATATGCCAATATATATATATTGATATTATTTATAATACCAATTTCACTGTTTATGAAATATTCGCGGTATATGTTTTTAATAAATAACATCCGCTTAATAACGGTGTATAATGTCTATTTTAACAATCAATAGATATTAATCATCATTCAAACATGCATTCAAATATTTTAAATCTAACTATTTAAAATAAAATCGAAACTATTCGATTGAGTGAGAAATTCTCACCTTGATTTTAAATCCGTTTTAGCGATTTATTTCGAATAAAATTAAACGCGCGTTTAATTTTACCCAAAATTCTCACTAACTCCAAACGACTCCAAACCAACTCCATCGTGTAGTGCTCGTCCATACGATTCCAACGCAACTGAGTTTGCATTTTTTCGACCTCGTATGAAAAAGTTATGCATTTTTGAAGTTACACGAGTTTATAAAGCATATAAATTACAACATTTATTTAAAACTTTTAACCTATGCTACATCAGCCATTGGATCTGCAATCCCCTCATCTGGTCCGTCCCCCCCTTCTCTCCTCTTCACGTTTTGGCTACAGGAAGATAGCCGCACCATAGAACCCACTCCTTAATCACTAGGGTTTCAATTTGCAACTCCAAAACTCGATGAAACTCGATCAAACCACTTGCAAATCGAAGCTCTTCGCGAGAGCTACCACCACCATCCCCCACCTGAAGCTCGGCCACCTCTACAGCCCCAAAACGCGCGCGTGACCTGCTGCAAACGGCCCCACATAGCTCCTCCATCGTCGCTCCAAATTCGATCATCACCGTATGGAATCGAAGCTCTCGTCGAGCTCTACGACTTTCGTGTTGAACACTTCGCGTAATTCTTTACGGATTGAGAGAGATTGAGGGAGAAGTGAGAATGATTTCTGGCCATACATACTAAAGTGGCGGCTGCAGTTATAAATTAGGGTTAGGGTTTCTTTTTTTTATTTTTTTTAATTTAATGAAGGGGTAGGGGCCTATTTATAGAAGAACGATCGAATACTATTCATCCGGAAATTCCGAACTCCGATTTACGCGCCGTAACCAGCGTTTCTAAGGTTTACCCCGCGTTCCGGACACAATGGAACAGGTTTCGGAAGCTAATTCGGAAGTATGTGCGAGTTATGGCTGTAAACGCTCAATTTAAATTAAACCGATTTAAGTCGATTTCTAGGCGTTTTAATTTGTAACGGACAAACCGTAAATCCAATTGAATTGAAATTTGAAACCTTACAATAATATCACATTACGGATCCGATGAAACTGGTTTCGTCGAATTCCGAGACGTTTTGAAAAATGGCTATTTTTACTCGTCAAATTAAAATTAAAAATAAATCGATGCGTTTCGAGCTGCCACGATCAAACGATAACTCCGATTGACACGAAATTTGAAATTCGGTAATAACTAACTATTACGGATCCAATGGAACTGGTTTCGTTCAATTCTGAGACTGTTCAAAAATTGGCTATTTTCACTAGTCGATTTAAATATTAAAATATTCAATTTTCACAAATTAATTCTTAATTCGATTTTAAAAGTTCTAAAATATCATTCTAACTCCCATATAATAAAATAAAATTTTACAAATCATTTTCAATCATATTTAACTCAATTTTCAATTAGTTCCATAATTTAACATATTAAATTATCGATTTAAAAATCCAATTAAATCCAATAATTCAAATAAAAATTTATTTGACTTATAAATTCACTTATTAATATTTAAAATTAATTAAATATTCATATTTTAATTTATAAAAATCCTGGGTCGTTACATGATATCATGGTATGGAGCCCAGGTAATTTACCTATGTTGATGCTGCAAATTTATTATACTTTGTGGTTGAGGATCCTCGGATAAATGTCGGTAACGACCGGGGATGGCATACTTGTGTGGTAGTTACCTATGTTATAGCATGGTTAAAGCGTGAGGTAGAGTCGGCCTTGTTACCAGAGATCCGGTTAGGTTCTCGAGGTGTCCTTCCAGAGGCGTACCAATTTCGGTGTAGGAAGTTCCTTTGCTTGGCCAATTGTTTGAAATCCAAAGAAACAATACGCACCCTGTATGATTTTTAGTTGTATAGCCTGCCATGGAATGTGGTGGTAACCTGCTATTGAACATGGTAGTTATAGTAGGCATACGACGAAATGTGGTATGCTGGCTAAGATTAATATTATACTTTCGAAATGTTTTCTGCACTATGCACTAATAATAATATCAAATGGTTTTCGTGTATCAAGCATTTTTGACTTTTATAAAGAGAAATCTCCTTCAAATGTGCGTTTGCTTTATGTGTGTGGCAGAGGCCTTATGACAATTTCGTTTTCCAAAAGCATAGTGATTTCTTTATATTTTCTTTGTGAAAATAACTGTTTTTAAGATCTCACAGCAGTCCCATGACTGACCTGGAGTTTATTGTTCCCTTCCTAAACTCTGGGTGCCCATAATTTTCCACACGGGCAGCCTAGAGTCAGGTTATCATTATTCTGGAGCGAAGTCTAGAAGTTGCTGTGGAAATCTGGAGTTCAAGCTGGATGACGAGGCGTATCACTAGTATATATTATATTCTTTTCCCCTGTTTGTTGATTGTAACACTCTGATAATGTAATATGACGTATTATATTAATAGATATGATTCCTTTTAAAAAAATACTCATTTATCTATTATATGTTGTTCCGCTGCGAAATCTGAGATTCTGTTATTGATTTCTGTTTCTTCTTCTATCTTCTTCTTTTTAAACCCTAATGGTTCGTTTTTTCAGCATTCGGCATTGGATACAGTGGACGTATCGATTTCGACCTTCGAAAGTCGAAAAATTGGGTCGTTACAAATTTGGTATCAGAGCATTTGGTTAAGCGACAACCTTGGCTCTGTTGTATGTTACTCATTAGAGATAGAGTCAGTAGTACTCTAAAATGAGTTGAGTGTAATAATAGATATGAGCGTGTATTTGTTAGTGAATATAAAAAAATTATTTTACATTGTGGCGATTGGTTTGTTGAGTGGTATATGGATTCTGGTCAGTATAGTCCGTACAACTCTATCGATATGAATCTCGAAACACTTGTACAGAAAAATTCGACATGATATTGTTTTAAAATAGGGTGAATGAAATAATTTTACTCAAACTATTTTGTATATAAAAAGAAATAATTTTTTTGGTAAATTATTATAGTATATGGTTGCTTGGTTATTTGGAAGTGATAATATTAAATTATATCATTAAAGTTGAAAAAGAAATTGAAATCGTAACTCCAAAGTTAAGAAATAAAATCCATATACAAATGGGAATTGTAAATGTAAATGTAATTTATAATTTGAAATAGATTCGAGAGAAATATTTAAAAGTGGATTAAAAAGATTTGAAATTGGAAATTTTGGATATTAAATTCCATTGAGTTTGAAAATGAATTTTCAAAGGTTTTGGAAAAGTGTTTTGAAGGGATGAAAGCACTCTTTTCGGTCGTTGGAAAATAATTTCGGTGATGACTGCAGCATCATCGATATTCATTTTCGAGTTTCTAAGAGAGGAATTGTTGCCAAATTATTTTAAATGGAAGTTGTTGGCAAACTGGATTTGGTTTTGGAAATTCAAAAGATAATTTGAATTGATTTCAAAAATGATTTTTGAAAGGTTGAAAAGACTTTGGAATACTATATAAAATATTTATGGAATATCATTAAGTTTGATAACTTGTAAGTTTGAAGTTGTTAAAATAAAAATCTAACTTAAAGAGAAGTTAGATAAAAGTAAATGTGGAAACAAAATAAGTTGGAAGGAAAACTTAATTCAAGTGGAATTAAAAATGAAAATTAAATAAAAGAATTGAGATTGAAAATTTTAGTTAATTTGTATTAAGGTGAATTTGAAAAGTCTTATAGACTAAATAATTGGAATAAAATCTATAAAGGTGGAAAATAGAATTGTGAATGAATGAATAAATTTACAATTGCAATTAAATGAAAGTGAAATTAAATATTGAAATTCATTTCAAATTTGTAAGCAAATAGAATTGAATTGGAATTGAATTCGATCTGTTATAGGCAAAGCGAAGTATTGAAATAAAATTAGTAAGTGAAACTAATTATGGTCTGAGATAAATTGAATTCATATGGGATTTGAAATCTATTTTAAATATAAGTGATTATGAACCAAAATAGTGAATTGAATTGTGTTTGGGAATGAACAAAAGAATAAAACTGGAATTGAAATTGAATATTGAAAACCAATTTGAATTGTGTGAAATTGTAAGATTAGTTCGAAGTGAACTAAAGATAATAAAGGTGTAGATGGTAAAAAAATGGTTTGAGATAAAACGAATTGGAATTTGTAATGAATTAGTAAATGAAACTGATTTAAAATAGTGATATGAATCAGTTGTGAATAAAAGATAATTGATAAATTTCAATATTCAAAAGGTAAATTGAATCCAAATAGAGTTGAAAGTGTGAATTGAATTCAAATGAAATTGATAATGCAAGATAGAATCAAAATGGATATATAACTTCATTAGTAAAGTAAAGATGGTATAAGAAGTATATATTTGTAAAGGAATGTGCAAAAATGATAGGTAGGATATACAGGTGTGCTAACGGAAATGGAATTGGGATTTTGATTTCGAAGATAAAATTGAATTGCTCGACAAAAAGGTATGTATTTAAATTTTAGTATGAAATTTGCTGATTTTCTTGTCAAGCCGCTTGGCTTTTCATTTTCTTTTGAAATCTGGGGGCCGTGGTGCTATTTTTGTAGTCGTACCGACCTAGCCGCGCAAAGGAGACGCTGGCGAAATTTTTCGAAAATTTAGGGAGTTAGAAAAAATTTTGTAAAATTTTTGAAAATTTGAAATTTAAATTTGAATTGTGAGGTAAACAATATTGTTTGAAACTTATGGTTAAAGTTGAAAGGTTATTTGAAGTGATAATAGATCTTTGATAATGTAATGTGATGTATTGTAGTACCATATATGATTCTTTGTTTTAAAAATACTCATTTATCTATTATATGTTGCTCCGCTGCGAAATGTGAGATTCTGTTATTGATTTCTGTTTTCTTCTTCTATCTTCTTCTTCTTAAACCCTGACGGTTCAGTTTTTCGGCATTCGACTGTGCGACATTGGATATAGTGGACGTATCAATGTCGACTTTCGGAAGTCGAAAAATTGGGTCGTTACACTTATAGTCATACAGTAAATTCTAATCACAAGATGTTCATATTTAAATTTCACTAATCATGATTTCTAACTATACAACTTTTCAAAATATATACTTTATATTCAAAATATAATCCTAGGTAAAATTATTTCATTTACCATTTTTTCAAAATCAGTGTATTGGTTTGCCTTGTTGAAGTGTATAGGAATCCCTATCGATTACAAGGAGCTCTCGTGCATCGAGCGGAATCCATATACCATTCAATAGATTAATCAACACAAAACATTTTTATATCCAATAACAGATACGTTCTCATAAATAATATATTCAAACTCATTCTTGGATGTTACCAAACCAATCTCTAATGAGTTACTCATCTTGGGGTATTACTAACCCTATCTCTGATGAGTCTTTACCCCAACAAAGCCAAGGTTCTCGCTTAACCTTTAGCTTTGATACCAAATGTAATGGCCCTTTTTTCCTTACCCTTTGAATCGACAATGAACTACACATGTCCAATTCAAATTGCACGAAAAGACGGATCATTAAGGGTAGAAAGAAAATAAATACAAAACAAAATCTCACACGAATGGAATAACATATACTATTTCAATAATAATCTTTAGGGCGGAAAATTTTGAAATACAATATCAGAGTCTAACCTAGATTCAACCTGGACAGTTATAAACTTCTGTCCTTACAAATGCTGAAAACAACAAAACAAATGCAATAGATGTTGCGGATAATAGAATACATCTATATGATGATGAAGATCTCCAGCTCTCCTTTGGAAACTCCAACCGCCTTCAACTAAACCTGAAACTACTTGGATCTGACCCGAGTATCAAAAATACCCGGATCGGGCTTGATAAACCAGCGTGAGATGCTCGAAATTCTAAATGTATAGATCATGACAACGTTATCAAAACCTTTGAAAAGAAGGGTATCTCATAAGACCACGTCCACACATAAACGCGGATGGGTTTTTACCTTATGATAACCAAAACACTTTATACCAAAATACACTTGATATTATTTTTAATGACATTCTTTTGAAAATACTTTTCAAATAAACTTATTCAAATAAGGTTTCAATACTCGGACTAAGTCTAAGGTAATATATCCAGACTGGATCAACAGAATATACCAAACGAAATATATGATACCAAAAGGGGTAGCTGAAATGTTTGCAAGTCATTAAAGCAATATTAGGAATACAATCAAAACCATAAATGTCGTATTGGAATTGGATTTTCCAACTTGATAGAAAACTAGTGACCTTTTCTCCGATCCATGCATAATAAACATTGTTCCCGTGGTGCCTTAATCGCCTTTATCCAGCTAGTCACTTGGAACTGCACTTGCTATACTACCACCGATAACATGCAGTTCCTTGCTTTTCTCAAGCTAACCACTTTATCAAAATGGGACAATGAATTCCATGAGGGATGTTTTCCTCGAAAGGGCCCAACATGTTGGACACCACCATATATACTTACTTATTCTGAGTTTGTGTCTATCAGACCACATAGCATCCCATATCATCTTTCGGGATGTGAGGCTAGTGAGGCTATGCTTAATTTCTTCAAAGCCATGCTTTTCATAAAAAACCATGCTTTAATCATAATATGTTCCACTTTGAATGCCACACTGTCACTCCTTTGATCACTATTTGACTCCCACAAGCATATAACCTCTGAGCTCGTATGTCTTAAAGAAGGGTGTTAAGCTAAGAGAAGTAGCCTTCCCCGTCACCCAGCAGATGTACATTCGTAAAAGTCAAACATTGTGTCTCAGAAATAAAATGTCAGACATTCGTCTATACAAGTTCGTTCTAGGACTGAACGAAATCGAAGGCACTCTCCTACTTCCACTAGTAGCGAGTAGTCCTTGCAATCTGAAAAATCTCCATAATGAGGAGAGACTGCTATAAATAACTCTATAATGGGTGCAACCCATAACGTGTAACAAGCAGTCCTCACACTATGAAGATCATCGGTCTTCAATAATCATCATCTTCAATATTTCTTTACTTTCGAACGTATATATTGGTTCGAAGTGGTTTGGGATAGGAATCGCCCAAATCCGATCCTGATTCCTTTGAAATTAATTATTGATAAAAAGATGTTTAGTTCATATATGGGTATCAATCATCAATCAATTACTTCATCTTTTATTTAAATCAAATATCTTTCTTAGATATATTCATTTCAAGTTATTCCATTTTCTTTTCAAATGTATATGGAATCATTTAGCCTCATTTATCAAATCATTTGGTTTATTTACACCTTTCTTAAATCCTGAAATAATTCCAAATCATTTTCCCTTTTACTTAGGAAAACTTTTCCTAATCATTCATTAAATATTAATCAAAGATTTTTTATATTCAAGTCACCACTTTTAACTTAGGGAAAATATTTCCAAATCATTTATTAAATCTTAATCAAAGATTTCCTTCTTAACTTTAAATCATATTCTTGTAAATCAAATATTTTCATAACAGAGCACCACTTCCACCTTAGATACAGTAAATTTCACCTCCAAGGACCAATTGCAAGTAATCCTACTTTATGAAGATCTTCATGTTCCATGATCTTTGTCTTTAATATGTTTTATTTCAAAAATTAGTTTGAAGGGATTTTCGGATAGGAATACCCAAATCCGATCTCGGTTTTTCAGATAGGAATCACCCAAATCTAATCTCGGTTCCATCGTGCTAATTATCGTTAAAAAGATGTTAAGTTCATATGGATTTTCGAAAATTAGTTTGAAGAGATTTTCGGATAAGAATCGCCCAAATCCGACCCAGTTCTTTGGATAGGAATCACCCAAATTCGATCCCGGTTCCTTCGTACCAATCATCGAATAAAAGATGTTAAGTGGTTAATTAACATTCTAATAATTTGGTTCTTTTCTTTTATTTTGGAAAAACTTGAATATGATCATTTAGAGCATCCGGGCTTTCTTTTTGATCTATTCCACCCCTCTTCTAAAAGTTCATACAAAGACCAGGTAAGTTCAAGGCACTGGTTGCTCCATTTCTAACCTTAGTTACACACCTTGTTTTACCGTTTAACTTTCACTAGCACGACAAATGAAATAGTGGTTTCCGCATATGTAGTTTGTTATTATATTAAATATTCTTCGATCATTATTGTTTAAGTGTTATAAACAATTCCTCTTAACCATTTATTCAAACTCTTATTAAAAATTCCAAATCATCTTTAAATGACTTAACTATTCTTTTAAAATCATTTACAAAAGATTTAGGAAAGAATTTTTAAGTTTAAAACTACATTTCAAAAATTATTTAAAACTGCTGCGAAAAGTGTTGCAAATAGTGTTTAAAAGCTATATTCAAAACGACTTTTATATCATTTAGAAACTCATCGTTTCAACTTAAATATCTTTCAAAACATTTTAAAAGATTTTTAGAATTTATTTTAAGTTTTTTAAACATTTAAAAATATCATTTTAAAAGAAATCCTTTTCTGAATTCTAAACTAAAAAACCACGATGTGTTTAGAAAATTATTTTGGACATATTTTAAAATATACAAGATGAAATCTTGATTTTCTTTCTTTATTTCTTTAAACATATTTAAATGTTAAAAAACTTTTCTAACTCATTTTAACACTATTTCCAAAAGGTTTAAGGATTACATATACAACATTTCATTTTCAAAAGGAAAGTGATTTCCTTTGTGCTTATCGACGTGTATTAACGTGACTTAGTAAAACAATTTAAGAATCATATCAAACAATCAATGCTTGATGATCAAAGAATATATAAGCATCCATAGCAATCATAACATATCATCAAACATGTGTGTGTGTGTGTATAAATACAGATATTAAATAGAGTTTCTCACCATAAACCAAAGCGATAAACTTCCTACCCACATTATAATCAACCAATACTTCACTAACTACTTCCTACTACACTGAACACTAGCAAAAAAACCCTCTCCCTTCCAATAGCTTGGTAGAGACTTGAGATGGAGGTTGGCTGAAAGGATAAAGAAGAAGCGGTGGAGCTTTGAACTTGAATTCCCAAGATTCAAATCCGAAAAATAGGTTATCATGTATCTAATTTTAGGTCCCATAAATCTCAAAATTTAGAGAAGTTTTTAACTAAAAAATTGTTGAAAAATATTTTCTCTTAAATTTGAAGAAAACAACCATTTGAATCTAAGTTATTCTGAGGGAGATATGATAGAATGAAGAAGAGGTATTGTCGGATTGACAAAAATGAAGCCCAAAAATGCACCTCAAAGAATTGAGTTTCAGGTATAGGAAATCTCAAAACTGGAAAAAATGATCAACATAAAAGTTGCAGCAGTTTCATATGATTTGAAAAAAAAATTTCTTAATTTGGGTCTGCTATAATCAAATTATGATAATAAAAAATGGGCTATTCTCCGTCTTAAAAACTGAACCAGAGAATGCACTGGAAAGAAGCGCATTTTTGACATGTTTAATTTTAGAACGAGACAAAGTGGTCAACATGAAAGTTGTAGCCATTGGAAAAATACATGATTTGAAAAAATGCATTTTATATTTTGGTTCAGTTTTGAAGAAGTTGTGACCAAGAGAAGAAGAGATAAAATATGGAGAAAAGATGAGTTGGATTTGAAGAGAATGAAGATTGATTTCTTTTGAATATTTTGTAAATATTTTGACATTATTTCTTTTTATTTTTTCCTATAGTTTGGAAGCCACTAAAGAGGAGAGGAAGAAGGTGAAGATGCTTGAGGAAAGAAGAACAAGAAACGTGAATGAAAGTGAAGAAGGAGATGGGTTTTATAGAAAAAGAAAGAAGTAGTAATTTACCAAAATAACCTCTTACCAAATTACCAAACTAACCTTACTTTAACCTAAAGAAAACTATACTTTTTCAACACTTAACATCATTCTTTAACTTCTTACTTTATGCCTTAGTCACTCAAAAGATTAAGTAAAGAAAAGTAATTATTTTGTTAGATTTTGATGTGATTTGGATTTGATGTTTACTTTTGACTTTTCTTAAACTTGCTTACTTTTCTAAATGACATTCTAGAATTTCCTAATCTTATTTAGTAAAAGTGAACTTGATTAGTGAATTAAATAATACTTACACTATTTAAATATATGTTCCTATATATGAAAATAAAGGTGTGACAATGTTGCGACAACTTTTAATCGACAAAACGTTGATTTTCGACAAAATGTTTTACGTTCACATTTTGACGTTTTAGTTAACTATTTATTTATGTAAACCAAATTTAAAAATAAATTTTTATAATGTTATTTAAAAGTATAAACACTTGTAAATAAATTAAAATAATTTATTTAACCATTGAAACGTACTTTTTTGAAATCAACATTTTGTCACTTTTATCGATATAGGTAAATGTTACTATTTTTATTTATACTTCTCTTTCCAAATCCTATATAATATTATTTGAATCATATAACCTTACCTATTCTATATTTAAAATCACTTTAAGTAGTATATTTAAAATGGTCAAATTCTAGGTCGTTACAGTTTGGAAGCAGCGACTAAGCTTTCAACCTTGTCGAAAGTTATACCTTTCGACTTTGTCGAAAAGTTTCAATTAAAACAAGAAAGCAAACCAATCGAAACCTTTTTATTTTAAACCATTTGATAGTGTCGAAAGCTCTTTGTCGAAATCTACAGGGCGCCTTTTTTTAAGTCTAAACAATACTTCATCTCCTTTGAAAGCTCAAAACTTTCGTCCCTAAACCTTTCGACTTCATCCAATTCACAACATATCAATTGCCTAATACCATGTGCATTGGTATTTGACCAATTCGAAAGGTTTGATACCTTTCATCCCTATCGGAAGGTTCGGAATGGAGGCGAAAGCTCTTACTGAAAGAGTTGAAGTAGTAGAAAACCTATTTATTTGTACTTTAAAATAGTTCTTTTGTACCCAACCCGCCTTGGTTGCCTAAATCTGATTGGTTGTTAGAATTTTATATTCAAAAATGCTGCTGAATTTCCTTATTTGGAAATTTAAATAATTTTGAAAAAGCCCCTTTCTCCTTTATAATTATATAAAACATTTAAGTTTCATTCCTTAAATAATTTTATATAACTATTAAAACACCTTGGAAAATTCTAAAAAAATTCCATAAAATCAGCTAATACGTTCTCTTCAACATATAAAATTTTCGAATCCAAACAGTAATTATTTTTCCCGTAAATAATTTCATAAACCAAAATACCATTTTCTTTCTTAGAAAATTTATAACAATTCCACCAAAATTCTGGAAATTTTAAAAATTGAAACTCATCTCTAAAATAAATTTTTAGTTCATCATAAGAATTCGCAAGGCTAACAGATGTCATTTAATAGGGTTTGCATCTTAAAACATGTCATAAAATCTATATGAACATACATAAATCATCAACATGTATATATAATCATTTATCGTTCAAAAACATAGCAAATCTTTGCAAAATCATTCGGATTTAATCTTAAAACCGAAACCATAAAAATTTAGAGATGCAAACATTATTCACCCTTTCTTTAGAGATTAAGGAGCTTGAGATTTGAATGAGTTTGATTTCCTTAAGCCTTTCTTTTATTTCCACTTCTTCTTTCTTTGTTAATGGTGACCGGCCTCACTTTATAAAATTTTGAAATGAAATAATGTGTAAAAGGATACATGGCCTAAGGAAGATAATATAGGAATAGCCACTTTCCTATAATGCCCCTCCTCTAATTCATTTTAAACCCTTCATTTACTTTATTAGTTAAAATGGAATGGCTACCAGAATTAAAGCAAATCTCAAGCTCCTAATCAACACATCATTTTATTTAGTTTATCTAACTAAATCTCCTAAATAATGTTATCGAAAATCTAGGGTGTTACAAATGTGGATAAATGTATAAACAAACGAATGAGTGCAACTCGACCATTCATTCGCCAACTCTAACCTGAGCCTGATAGGAGGAGTACAAACTCATAATGGATGGGATTCGACCATCCACGACCTAACTCTGAAACTCGAGACTGAAGGCAGGAATAAAATCACTTACGTAAAGGAGGCTCGCACCTTGTGTTTGATACAACTTAAGATCATGACCTAAAGGAGGCTTTGAGACGAACTTATCAGATCGATGTTTGAAAAAACGGGAGACTGAATGACATTACAAGTTAAACAACGAGTGAAAAATTACAAGTATACTGAATGGAAAACGTAATAGCTCAAACACTTAACAAATTCACATAAAAGTTAAACTGAAACGAAATAAGATTTTATTCCCAAGCAAAAATCTTGGAAAGCTAAGTGCAAGTTTATTTCAAAGTCTAGAAACCAAAGGCGAGGTTGTACCCGTACAGTCACGATTAACAAAAAGAAACTAGCTACCTAGCTATACATCGCCCTAGTCGAATCGATGGTTATTTCTCGTCCTTCTTGGGCTTCTTCGGGGAAGACTAACTGGAGCTTTCATGCTTGCCTTTCCTCTTCAACCTTGTCCACCCTTGCTACCCTTATGTGAAATACTTTTAGAGGTAGAAACAAAAGCAGTCTCACTTTGGGATACTGAAGGGCCAACTTTTCCAAGGACGATGCTACTGGGTAGTATGACTTAGAGCGGAGTGATATCTTTCTCGGCATGCCCTTTCTTAACCTTCTTGTTCGACTCTTCCTTTTTCATGCACTCCTTCAAGCTACGTTTGTCTATATGCTCAGAGGCATGGGTCACCACAATGCCATATATCCCATCCTAGGCCTATTGATCATCGGTATTTTCTTCATTCAAAGCCCCTGTAACTTTAGCATTCGAGGTGGGAGTCTCAATGGATTAGATGGAAGGGACCATCTGTGAAGTGGCGATCGTTGTATATGGGATGGCTTCACCACCAAGAGCATATACGGATGTAGATAGATATGTAATTTCACAAGGTTCAATGGGTAAGCCTGTGAATTTCACGTGCAAGATGTAATATTTCTCGAACATAGGGGAAGTGAGTAATACACCTTCTTTAGAATGGCCTTCTATCGAAGTTGGAGTGCCGCCTTCTAGAATCAAAGATAGCCCAAAAGACTTGTGGATTTCAAGATGATCTTGATCGTAGCCTTTCTCCATATTAGAGGCATGAGAAGATAAGGCACTAGTTTCCTGACTTGTGAGAGGGTCTTGAGCGTCGGACACGGAGGCTTCACCACCATCCTTCCCTTTCTCGGTGGTTGTTAGGTCATGGAGTAAAATAAGTCGAACAGCCTTGAGTTCGTCAGGTTCTTCATCATGCAAGATTTAATGCATAAGCTGCTCTTCATCAACCTTAGCTCCACCAAGGGATTTCTTCTTTGGCTCAACAATATAGTCCCAGGCTTTAATTAGCGACTCAGAGCATCACTCTCCAAGGAAGTGAAGGTTGTGGTTCATGAGGACACTTGCATTGTAATATATCAGTAATGGATCAAATTCATCCATTATCTCAGTTCGACCAATCTCCCCAACTTCCTTTTTGAGGGTCCATATTTGCGCAAGTTCTTTATCACCCTTAACCTTGGTCAAGCGGGCCTCGACGGTTTCAACACAATATCGTTGGGACTCCAGTTGCACCTTAAGTCCTTTTTGTTTTTCCTTCTCAAGCTCCTCCTTAATCTATTGAATATGGAGGGCCAAGGCATCATTATCCTTTTTAGTGCATCTTTTTCCTTCTGCAAAATGTCCTTATCAAGGGTTAAAGTGCTACCGTGGCACATAGTAGTGTCAAGTTCAACTTGATGCACTTTCATCAAACGTTCTACTGCTTTAGAAGATTCGCTTGCTCTATTCTCAGTATCGGCCAGCTTTTTATTCAGCCCCTTGACTTCTTCATCCAAGTGTTTGATGATGTCTTTATCATGAACCGCTTCAAGAGTTAAGTGATTGATCTTATGCTTCCTTTCAATCAACACTCTGGAAATCCTCTATACCACATGTTGAATTGTGTCATGTTGGATGTAGACATTATTGACATAAAAGAGAACCATGCCCTTGGCCTTTGGAGGAATCGGATACAACGCAGGAACAAATTTGAACTCATCAAAAAACAACTTGGGAAATTTGGCCTTGAGCTCAGCCATCTTTTCTGCAGTGATGGAATCGAGAGTAACTGGAGTTGATAGGTTACGTTTATCATCCCTGTGAGAAGATGTGTTAAGAATTCCTAGGCTAATTTGGTGTTCAGAAGTTCGCCAGGTTCCAAAAGAACCTGAATATTGCTCAGGTAGTGTAGTCAAAGTAGTGGTGTGAGATAATGACTTGCTACTGCGATAGACAATGGGGCATGGATCAGCATGCTTGTGATGAGAACACTGGGACTTTGACTTGTGCTTGGATGACGAATTCTTGTATTGATGACTCCTATCCCGGTCCTCCCTTCTGTCATGGCCTTCTCTTTCCTGGCCAGGCTGTTGACCAGAGTCCGGACCTCAGCTGGACCCAGAAATAAGATGGCTAAGGATATGATGACTTCTTCAAGCGATCATAGTTGCGAGAGCACCCTATGGAACCTAGGAATAAAACAAAGATGCATAAGAATCGGAGAAATTAAGGATGGATCAGTGTTAGGCGATGCATTGCACATGATCATGAGTGTCCTAGAGTCCCTCCAACTGACCAGATACTGGAGCTTTGCTAGCTAGAGTGATCTCCCCCATGCTAGTGGGAAGAATGCCAGCACTAATTCGAATAGGAGAGTTGGACCCCCTAAGGCTGATACTAGCAAAATCATAACTCCCAATATCTTCTCGTATCGGGATGATAGACAATCCCTCGAATAAATTTTCTAGAGGCAAGGAAGTGGCTTGATCAATAGCAGTAGTGGCTGGCTTAGGCTGCTTGGAAATTTGCCCTTTGCAAAGCTTGTAGAAGATTTTCTTCCCTTTTCTCTTCTTTAAAGCAAGGATCTATATATCTTGAGATGACCCGACTACAGGCTCGTGGCTTGAACCTATGTCACCATGACCAAGCTCATTAGCATTGCCTCTTATTTCACCTTCTTCGACACTATCCTAAGCCTCCTCGACTGGGGGCACGATGGAATAGCATCGCCACCTCCCTATAGAGCAACGCCTCTTCTTCCTCTCACTTCCTTGTTAGCATTCCCTATTAATCTAATGCTATGACCTTCTTCTCACAAGCCGAAGGCATAGAGATGCTCGTCGATATTAAGGGATCTAACATTTCAATCTTCTGAAGGTATATTCCTAAGCTCAACGACTGCCTCTGAATAACTATCATCGATGGGACATGGATAACTATCTGAAAGGTTCAAAGAACTACTTGGTTCAAAGTATGACTTCAATAAAATCACTTAAGATTGAGTAAAATAACACTCACATCCTTCTAGCCATCGTCTTACAATGCCAGGTAGGCGATGCATATAAAACCACTCATTCTTGAAAGCACTTAGCATATTCCAAGCACTAGTCATGACTTGATAGTTACTTATTGACTCAAGAAATGTATTCGAAAAGCTTATGTTTCATCGCTTAAATTGAAGATGAATCTAATGTCCTCCGGAGTTGGTTCACGATATAAGAATTCAAGGAATATCATGTATGTGTGGTGAATAAATGCATAGTTATTCGAATGCAGCTGTGCTAGAGCCAAGCTCAAATGATGTAACATCTACTGGATGAATGGATTAAAAGGCAGGATGCATTCTGCCCAGCACATGTACATGTTACAGGTAATATATCCTTTTAGAAGTGAGTGAGCACTGTCTTTATAAGATGGAACTCATACATTCTCATACAGAATCCCATTTTGATGCAAAATCTGCGGAGAGAAACCTCATCGACCCTCAAAGCGGTAGAGTCTTCCAGATGTTCTAAAAAATATAAGATCTTTTAAAGTGTCAGGCATTAGTTCATCTTCTGCTTCCGGATTCACATGAATTTTAGGCACTCGTTGAGAAAATATGGGATATTCTGATTGATTGCCCATAGTGTGCCAAGCAGCTATTGTTGCAGAGGTTGACTTAACGTTAGAGTTATCATGCGAAGTAGTGTGTTTAGTAGCCATGGTGTGACGACCCAGGATTTTGGCAATATTATTTAATATGATTAATAAAAAAATACAACTTGTCATTTTGAAAACAAATAAGACTTTTGGCCATTTACCATCTATTTAAATATATATATATATATATGTATGTATGTATATGAAGGAAACTATGATTTAAAAATTTAAAATGAAGTCTTTCAAAATTATTTAAAATAAAATCGATCTTATTCACATTGAATTAAAGTAAAACTCTACCTTATTAACTTTTGATATATATATATATATATATATATATATACACACAAATTTAAGCTAAATAATAATGCTTAAAATAAAATCAATCTTGTCAATGCTAAATATAAGTATAAAATATATGAATATAAATTAAATGTTTGATAGTTAAACTCTAAATAGAAATAAAAACTAAGGATTTATGTTAGTAATAAATTATATGGTTATATGGAAACATAAGATAATTCTAGAAATATAAAACCTATGAAATACATGTATGTGCAAGGCAAGAAAAAAAAATGTACATACAAAATCAAAGGGGATAAGTATGTAACATGAAACAAGACAATTACATTTAATGCTATCAATTCAAGCACAAAACTAGTCATTTCATTTTCCACAAAAATCATTTCAGTTTTTATACAATCTTACCTGGTGAAAGAAAAAAAATCTCTGACCAAGAAGAAAATGTTGTACCAGTAAATACCTTCCCTGCAAATACCTTTTCTCTCTATATATGTACGTCATTCTTCTTATTCCAGTTCGTTCATCAAAATTTAGCATTTCATAAACTAATCTTACAACTGAAACTTAAATTAACGACTCGACTAAAAAAAGATCAAAGAAGATCAAGCTTACAGCTTTTCAAAACAGGAAGCTGCTCTCTGTTCAATTTTTTTTTTCAGGTGAGTAAACTTTAACTAAAATGATCATAGTAATAAATGTTGTGTATATGTACGTTGTTGATGATATGTAAGCTGCATATTTATATATAGGTATAAATCTCAGTGTATATATATGTGTGTGCCTGATTTGTGTATGATTGGGTGTCTATAACTCTCTGTTTCAAAATACACAGTTCAAAACAAGTCAGAAAATTTAAAATCTACCTATCAGATCATTGTTAAGAATTGAACTTCAAATAAAATATGTTTTTTTAAACATAAACCTTAGTTTAGAATTTTATCCAAGTAAAGTAGGTTTGAACTTTCTTTGAAATCAAGCAATTCAGCTGCAAATCTTAAAAATATGTTAAATTCAAGTATCATAATTTTTTGATTTAGTTATATGAATATACTCTGAGAAACAAGATTTTCAAAACCAAAATCATGAATTTTAGTTTAAGATCGAACTTGCATTATGGAGATGACTGGGGAGTGGGTTTTGAGCAAATTCAGATGGTTGGAGGACCTTGGGATGTCAGGAGTTGGATCGGGGATGGAGGAGTGACCAATGATGTCGGGAAAAATAGCCGGAGTCGTTCCAGTTCATTGTGGTGACGGAATTTGGAGAGAGTAGGGTTTAGAAATAAGAAATGGTTGAGGTTGAAGAATTGACGACTGCGTCGTCTTTTTGGCTTCAGAGTTTGCATAACTTGGTGAATTGGAGCGTGGATGGGTGGAAACTGTGTGGCCGGAGTCTCGGAGCTTCCGATGGTCAGTGACGTGGTTACGAGGCAAGTTTTGGGTCGGAGTTCTGGTTCAAGTTGCTCGAGATATTTCGATCGTGGACCAATGTGGATGTTTGGATAATCGGGATTGGTTGTTGACAAGATAATCGATGGGTCGGAAGTATCGTGGTCGGTCGAAGGCTGCTGGAGCATCGGTGCACGTGCATGGCATCGATTTTGTGTCAGGGAGTTTTGGGTTTGTGAGTAACTCGAAGGAGTGTTCGAGTGGAAAGGAGGGGAAACTCGGGTTGGCACTCGGGTTCGCGTGTGAGAAGCCATCTCTGTTTTGTTTTAAACTTGAACTTATAAAAAAAAAATATAAACAGGGGAAGGAGAGATAACTCGAAGCAGGGTCGAGTTATCATCGGGTCTAACCCGAATTAAGAGCAACCAAATTTAAAACCTGTTTTAATAAGTTCTTTTGGAAATGTAAAAATGAAATTGTTTTAATTCTTTATTAATTCCTTAAATTAAATGTCTTTCAAAACTTTAATTAAGAAACAGTTTGTTTGTTAAATTAAGTATGTTAAATACTTAAAGATATTTTAAACTTAATTATTTTATAAATAAAGTTAAATGTTAATTAAAGGTAAATGTTTTAGTAATGTGATTTAGTATTTAACATAGAGGATGTTTATCTTAAGTATAATTAAGATTTTGATAATTTATGAAATAAATTAAAGATTTATTAAGTAATTTGTAATTAGTGATTGATCAATTTGTAATTAGTGATTAATAAATGGGTAACTAAGTTTTATTAATTAATAATTAAGGTTATCAATTAATAATTAAAATATTAGTTTAATTGATTTTTTGAAGGTAATTATATTTAATGTTTTGAAATTAATTAATTAATGATTTATTAAGCGGGAGTAGTGATCAATTCTTAAGTAATTAGTTTAATTTAAGTTAATTAAATTAATTATGATATAAATTGATAATCCCTGTTTTGATGATTGTCGAGTAGAATATCTGGATTTGTGATATCTGTTGAGTGATATTCTGTGATACTCTATGATATGCTTTGAATATATCTGTGATGTTTGAGTATGATTTATCTGTGATAAATGCTATGTGAATTCAAAGTGCTGAATTGAATTGTTTAAACTGTTAAACAACTTGACCTTTAAAATGGCGTTTAGATTTTGATGAGGCCGGGATCGGGTATCAGTTATGATTATCCGAAAACCACATCGATCCAAATTAAACGATGGGTCGTGGCATCTCAAGTGAAGATCGAGATGGTATTTCAGAGTGCAGGGGTTATCGTCGTTAACTCTGAGGGTGATTCCAAAATGAGTGTAACGAGATAATGTCTTCAGTTTCGTTCGTACCCGGAACGAACTTGTATGGATTGAATGCTTTCAGAACATCGTCAGGTGGACGATGAGCATCCTAAGAGATGTGTTCTCCAAAAGGTAATCGCAGCCTTAAGCCTCATCAACCGGGAATGGCTAAAACAGGGGAGGTGCAGCAAGGTTAGGTGGGTAGCACCCAAGCAGGACGAGATATACCCCTATCTAGATGTCCCTTTATTTCGGCTGTGTGGGCAGTTGTTGGCCACAACTGCGGGGTTATCTTGTTCGGGACCGTCTAGCAAGGGATGGTTCCGGCCTTATGTTGTAGGGGGTCGGGAGTGATCCTCGGTACGGTGATCTAGGCCCCGTACTATGATGGGCGGTCCCCAGTAACCCTGCCAATGTAATCCAATCTCCAATAAGTGTCGTACGTTTTGATTGTGCCCAACTATGTTGGAATGTGCGATGTAAGCATTTCAACTATTTCTGTATTTTACTTGAAAACCCTAGACACTATTATAATATCAGTGGATTTCCTATAAAATGTTTTGGCTAGCGTAAGGTAAAAACTTACCCGTATTTATGTGTGGGAAGTCTTACGTGATACCTTTATTTTCAAATGGTTTTCAAAGTTAAGCAACTTTAACCCGTTTACTCACACCAGACCCATGTCTGACCCAGAGTTTATTCTATTTTTCTTAAACTCTTAGGCACTCAAATTTTTATGAGTAGCCAAGTGATAGGTTTTGGATTGTTGAGTTCTGAAGGAGCTTGGAGTAGAAGTCTAGACGTATCTATCTATCTAGTTCCGCTGTGTTAGTTGATGTATGTTGTATTTTGGGATGTATGTAATGGCAGATATATATATATATATATATATATATATATATATATATATATATATATGACTGTCTTGTTGTATGATGTTGTGTAACTCTGATATTGTAAAACTATGTAATAATTATATGATGTATTATATTTTGTTCTGTTTTCGCTGTGATATTCTGATGTTGTTATTCTTTCTTTCTACCTTTTCTATTTCTATCTCTTTCTTTTCTTATTGATGATACGTCTTTCTGTGGTTTGAAAGGCGGGTCCTCACATATGGCAGCTAAACGGTCTAAGCGTTTGGAAATGATAGTTATCAAACTTAGTAGATGGTCATTGTTATAGAAAGAAATATGTTCCCTTGCATAGAGTGTAAACTAGTGCGGTATTGTGAGTATTGTGTAGTACAGGAATAAAGAACTCAAGATTATGTGACAGCTTTGGCGAGACTTTGGGATTCAACCGAAGTGACCATCATCATTGACCGTCCCAAACGGTATTCACGTCAATGGTTGTGGATTCCACATGAGATCCAAGATCAGTTATTGACATATTGGAGTGTGGTATTTGTATTCAAATCCATATATTATGCATATTCAAGTGATATGTATTCGAAGGTAAAGTCCGAATGTTCGAGTCTGATATCTTATGCAAGTCTCTAAATCATGTTCAAGTCCTATTTTGAATCTCAACTATTCATGTCCAAGTTTAATTTCATATGCAATGTATTCAAGTCCAAATGCAAGTGTTCATTTCCATGCTCATGCTTTTAAGGTTCGAGTTTGGGTCCGTTTGTGCAAGCAAATCTAAGGGTTCGAGTTTATATAGGCTAGAAAATGCCTAAGTCCCCATAGGGCAAGAGATCGTGACCGAACCCTAGCTTAGGCAATTTTGCCTTGTGTAATTACAAAGTTCCAGCCACATTGATACCTCAGGCCCAACCACACCGTCCCTCCAACATGCCACGACTGATCCTATCATGTTGAATCCGTCCATCACAAATCCATTAAGCCATAACCAATCCTTATGAACCCATATTCATCTACATCAATACCGAATCCATACATCACAACCAACAAAGTGAATCCTTTCCAAAGCTCCGTATCCACCTCGTCGCTACCAATCCCACTTCTAATTCGTCATACAAACCCACCTACATGCGATTTGAAGCAAGTTCAAGGGTCAGTTACTCAGGGAACAACTTGAAGTTAGGCTTGGAAATGCCTCGACTTCGTTTGAGTAAAAATGATTTGATTAGATACTAGAGTTCGGTCGAGAATGGTGGCGAAGGCTAGTGAAAGGAGAATAAATGGATCAATGAAGAGTTGAAAGGGGTGTTTTGATTTACTTGAAGTTGAATCGTCTTTAATGGTGGCCGTGAAGATGAATAGGGGATAAGTTTGGTTGCAAAGCAAATAAAATGAGGTGAAGGAAAAATAAGCTAAGTCTTAACTTATATATAGAAGCAGGCCGATGCCTTAGAGCCTAAAACTGCTAAGTATTCACAAGAAAAGGGATTGGTACCGATCCCTCAGCCTAGGGGATTGGTACTGAACCCCTATTCAAAAATAAAGTAAAAAGAAATAGAACAGTGAAACACAATTTCATTTGAATTACAAAGAATTGGTAACGACCCGTAAACATATAAACGTGTTCGAGAGCCATTAACGAAGTGTGTACATGACTGTGCATATCTACATATCCAAAATTCATTTTCTTGAATCGATAGAGATTGGATTCTCACCTAGATATCTCAAAAAAGAAGTCATTACAGATAGCCGAGACTTACTAACTTAATCAATCAACTCAACGGAACTGAACATAGACAAAGATTGAGGATTACATTTCGGTTTTATATCAATAAATATCGACAAAGCGTCACTACAAAGAGAGAGAGATATGACTCTTCGGAAAGACAATTTGATGGAAGGATAACGTCTGTTTAGGAAACTTAATGGAATCCTTCCCGGCAACTCTAACTTTCTTCGATTCAAAGCATGTCATGTTTGAAACAATATGTACATTGGGGGGCAAGTGTTAACCAGCCTTTTTATCCGGCTATATCTTGACTGATTGGATAAGTTAGATTCAAAGATAAGAAAGACAAGCAGCACAGAGAGGTGATTATAGGGCCCAGAGATAAAGCACAGATAACGGTATGAAGCAACAAGCAAGTGAGATCAAGAGACAGGTTCTCCGGAACATTCCAAGTATAGATTAGTGCCCCCCAGGCAGGAGATCAGTACTTACTCTTTCCCCTAGGCAAGGGATCGGATTATATCACGATAGTCGTGAACAACATCGACCAACAATTCAACTCAAAGGGAATCAATATCCCCAAAAACATGAAGATAATTATGAAAACAACTTTGGAAACATGAAATCAGCATGAAAGGGACTCACCAGAGCGATCGTGAGCTCCTAGGTGGCCGTACGAACCAATCATTGTCGATCCCCTAACATTGGGATTGGGCCGTAAAATTTTTTGGATGACTCCGTCTACATTGTGCGATCCTGCTGGCGATATTTCAAGAAGATTTTCAGTCATCTAACCCAATAAATACGAAGTTCATTGTTGATTTTAGTGATCTTTATGCTATTGTTTTACTTGTACTCCATTGTAATCATGGATCAATCCGATCTAAAGCCCCTACACTTAGAAAACAAGTGGTTAATAAAGCAATTTCATCAAAGTGGATATAGGCAATCAACGTCGAACCAATATATACACGCGTGTTATTATCTTCTACTTGTTTACTCTATTTTGATTGTAGTTCTTCACTTTATTTCTCTACATAAAATCTTAGATGTTTGTGCCAAATTTTGGTGCAAACGATATAAATGGTTACAGTAGCAAGGACGAAAGGAGTTAGTCCAACCAGTAGTATTTACATTTATGATGAATACTACATTGGGTGGTTTAGCATTGTCATGTTATATTTTGGCTGTGCATTGTCTTGATATGTTTTGGTTGATTTCAATCAAAATGTGCAGCGGAAAATCTATTTATCAATTTTTCACTGGGTGTGTTGATTGCAGTTTCTTATGTTTGTCTGGTTACTGAAAATTGTTGGAGCTATTTAATTTTGAATATTTATATGTACTTAACAATGCTATAAAATGGATTTAATTTGTCATGACCCGAAATCCAGCGTTTAAAAATCAAAACCAATACCTTACTTGTATTCGAATGCCGGAGATACAAACGTTGAATTCCAGTTCGGTGGAGCTTATAACAACATTAGATGATACAACACAGTGGAAACAAAAGATGATTTCATTTATCACAACACAGATACAACATGGATATAACATTTGATTACAACAATTGAACACCATCACCAGAGTGCTATATACATAAGTACAACATCAAAATATAACGCCATAGCGGAGAAACAATAGAGTCTTCAAAAAGATCCAACATAAGCACCTTCAAAACCATCCAAAATCTGATAGCTTACCAAATACTTCTAAATCCAAATCTACTATCCAAGCTATAGCTCCAGAACACGGATAACATACTTCTAGGCTTCCCGTGTGGAAAATTGTAAGCACCCAAAGTTTAGGAAGGGAACAATAAACTCCGGGTCAGTCATGGGACCGGTATGAGTAAACAAAAACTGTTGTCTGAACAAAAACAATTTATATAAAAAATTCTTTTGTTTTTTGGAAAATGAAACTACCATAAGGCCTCCCCGCACACAGATAATGCAATCGCACAATTTGAGGAGATTTCTCCTTATGATAGTCAAACATGCTTGATACAAGAAAACTCTTTTTGATATTATTATTAGTGTATAGTGTGAAAACATTAAGTATAATATTAATCTTAGTAGTATGCCTACTATAGCTACCATGTTAAATGGCAGGTTCTACAACTAAAACTGTACAGGGTGCGTATTGGATGATTGGATTTCCAACAAATGGTAAAGCTAAGGAACTTTCCACCACATAGGTACGCCTTTGGAGGTACGCCCCAAGAATCTAACCGGCTCTCTGCCAACACAAGGCCGGGTTACTTCTATAACTTGGTAACTAACTGTCACGAGTATGCCATCCCCCGCCGTCACCGACCTTTATCCGAAAGCTCTCAACACCAAAATTTTTGCAAAAACCACATAAGTTTAATATCTAGGCTCCATACCATGATACCACTTTTTATCTAGAAGGGAAACGCACATATCCTAAAGGGCGTGACCCTCATAACCTTGCCGCATTCTTCCTGTTTCGACCATTTCCAGGTTGTGAGGTTCGACGAAGTCTCGTCCACAAAGCTACGCTTTTCACAAAAGACATGCTTCGATCAACAAATGATCATTAGCACTTAGCATGCCACATTACCAAATTGGGAATATATCACTAGTAACCATCCACTACATAACCTCTGAGCTCGTACGTCTCAGAGAAGGTTGTTAAGCTAAGAGAATAAATTCCCCGCCACCAAACAAAAATGTATTTGATTGAAACCAGCTTTACATCTCAAAGTGTAATGTCAGACATATATCCATACAACTCCGTTCCGGGTTCGAACGGAACCGAAGGCACTTCAAAGAAGCCCTTGAAAATCCGGATAATCCCTAATCACGTCCGGACTCCCCATCACATAGGGTGATCAAATCTCTATACCGGGGCCATTCGGTGTAGAGACATTCGACAGGTAAGCCTTTCGCTTTCGTAAATACTAGGTCTTCACCACCGTCTTCAAATGCTATCCATTTTGTCGTATCACTATTCGAATGGGTTTTATGACATAAATTCCTCTCCCGGCTAAACCGAATAATGAGCGCAAATTTTTAAAACATATGGATATATTGGGATCTTAGTTAATTCATAACTTTCAACACTTGTTTCCCAAAACCTTTCATTTTGAATGGTTTAAAAAAATTTTCACTTTTAATCTTTTAAATAAAAGATTCACCCTTTAAGATCACTTTTAATAAGTTTCACCAAAAGATTCATTCATAACTTTCAAAACTATTTTCAGTTTGTTTCACCAATAACTTGAAAATCTTTTCAACAACAACTAGAATCCTTTCCTTATATGAAGTCAATTATCATTTTGAAAACAAATGCTTTTTGATATGGGAAAAACCGATTATATTTATTCAAGTTATTGCCTTTCAAAGTATACATTGGAAAATCAACGAACCGCCGTATTCTCGGCAAGTTCTATTTGAATTCAAATCTCCAAAATAATTTATTTAATATAATTTAAAAATGGTTTAAAAAGTCATATATATATTTCGTATAACTTGTATAATTTTTTCAATCCAAAATTTCCAAAATAATTTCAAAACTTAAATAAGATACATTATATTCAAACTAAATTAAATTTCAAAACTTCCTTTCCAAAAGCTTTACATATTCAACTCAATTTCATTTCTAAACCAACTGGATTCAAAATTCAACTTTTAAATAAAATAATATTTAAATTCAAAATATCCGTGACTTAACCAATTCCTCGTGAAATCCATATTTGTGTATGTGTGGTGTAGTCTAGGGGTTTCACACACAACAATAACATATCACAACCATCATCAATTCAAGCACAACAATATCGATATGCGGTATAATCCTATAACTCTTATCTTCCATTCACAGATAAACAAGTAAATTTATCACAGATAAATAAATCACAGTTCATAGCTCAATCCATAAAATTCATATCACAGAACATCACACAACAGAGATATCAAACAATTCAAAGCATCCAATACAATTCAAACATCCATAAGCAAGATCAATTGATCATCTGATTAATTTAAACCAGATTAATTACTTATGAATAAATTAATAATCTTGGTTAATTAACATTAATTAATTAATAAAAAACCTTTAATTAATTAATTAATCAATCTCAATTAATAAATCAATCAACCTTTGATTATTGAATAATTAACCTTTAATTATTTAATTATTCATTAATTAATTATCCTCAATTAATATTAAATCATCCCTTAATCACTTTCATTGATTAATTAACCTTTAAATTAATTAATTATCCTCAAATTAATTACCTTAATTAATTAATCACATAAATAAATTATCCTTTAATTAATTATCCTTTAATCATTTGATTAATCAACCTTTAATCATTAATTAATTATCCTTAATTACTTTCATTAAGTAATTATCTTTAAGTAATTAACTACCCTTAATTACTTGTATTAATTAATCTTAATTAATTATCCTTCAATATAATTACCCAAAGTAATTACCCCTTAATTGCATTAAGTAATAATCTTTTATAAATTACATTAAGTAATTATACTAAATTAATTCATCAAGTAATTATCCTTTAATTACTCATTATTAATTACTTAACTCATAACAAATTAATTAACCTTTAATTAAGTAATTATCATTAAATTTCTAATTAATGATCCTTTAATCTTAGTATAACCCATTTATCTTAGTTAATTACATAATCATCCTTTAAAATTTTATTTCAAATAACCTTTGAAAACAAATTAACATAATCATACAATTTAACTTAAATCCTTTTAAGTTAATTTATAATCAAAATCATTATTCAAGATGAACCGTTTTATCTTTAAAATCTTATTTAAATAACCTTGAAAATAAGTTATCATCAACATATAAATTAACTTAATATCTTTAAGTTAATTATAAATCAAAAACATCATTTAAGATGAAACATTTATCTCTTAAATCAGTTTCTTAATTTAAACTATTAAATTTATTTTCAAAATAAACTTAAAAAAAACAAAACTTAATTTATTTTAAGTTAAATAAACTATACAACTTTCATTGACCCAAAATTTAAATAAACTTCTATTATATAAAAGAAATTTGTTTTAAAATATAACTTTAAAACTTATTTTATTTAAATTTCAAAATTTGATTTGTTTAAATACTAAAAACTCAAACCCGAGACAACCCTGGGTTCCAACCCGAGTTGCATCCCAATTTCCCCGAGTAAAACCCCAAAGCAACCCCCTTTTTTCTTTGACTTTAAATTTTAAAACCTGGTTAACTAAAAATGACTCGAGCCCAAACCTTGAAACCAGCCGAGCCAAATTCGAAAATCCCCGATCATGACTTTGTGTTTAACTTCATCCTCTTCCTGCAACATCACCCAGGTACTTAAGTACACACGTGCATGTGTACACCAAGTCTGGTCATCTCCGACTACCGCCGCAACCATCAACATGTCGACGACATCATCCTCAACCGACACGACCACCCAGTTTTGTCGAATTTGTCTGGAATCAAAATCGAGCATTCGAGCACTTCCTGGAATCCAACTTCGATCAACCAAATCCTCCTCATGCCGACGATCCCTGCCACCAGCAGCCACGCTACCTCGACCGAAGCAGCTCCACTCGTCAATGCTTCAATTCCTCCTACCGCGGTAGCACTCGATCCACCCATGACGACGAATTCGCCTTGTTTCTATCATCAACCAAATTAGGTCATTAAACCCTATACCTCCGTCAAACAGCCCCCTCCATCCATTAGAAATCCATCCACCATTTTTCCTAAAACCCCTGACCTCCGAGCTAGCTGTGCCACGATCCCAAGACCCTCCTCTACTCCGATCACCAGAATTTCACAAAAAACCAATTTCAGTTCATTTTGAAATTTCTCCACGAATATAAAATTAAAAATTATGAGTTGATTATCAAAAAATCATAATTTTGAAATGCAAATCTGTTCCTATGATTATAACTTGAAATCCAGACATTCGATCTTTTTGGGTTGAAAGGATTTTACTGTAATTTTTAGTTTTTAAATAATTACTAAATATTTTTACTGGAAATTATTTTTAAAAATAATGTTACATTGTTATAATCATTTCTTCTTTAGGGACCTAAGCCTAAAACAGATCGGGCAAAGAGAATTTGAATTTTTATTTTTTATTTTTTAAAACCCGTTGAACTTGGAACAGAAGCATGTTTTCTATATGCATGTATAGATTTGCACGCACACACACACACACAGATATATATATATATATATATACACACACACACACACACACAAGCATGCAGACATAATTAACAACTAACAAACACTTTTCACAATATACTTCAAGTATCCATTCAGATATCAAAACATATAGATAGGTTCAAGTGAGTTTGCTCACCTGTCAAGAAGAACAGAGAGAACCTAGAAATGGATTGAAAACTTGAATTTTGATCTGCCTGATTTTGTTTCAGATGCTTTGATCTGTAACTTCAAGATTTTGTGATGAATTTGAACTTGGAAACACTGGAACTTGATTTAACTTCAGGTTTGATTTGAATTCTTATATTTTCTTTACTATTTGAAAACTGGAACTTGAATTTATTTTGAACTTTGACCTACTACTTTAATTTTTTTAGTTGAATCTGATCTTTGTTTAAAACTGATCTGAATCTTGCTTCTTTGATTTTTTTTTGTTCAACTTAGCCAGCTCAAAGCTAAGATGATCTTTGCCTTGGTTTTCCAGGTTTGATTTTTGAATTTTGTTTTTTGGTTTGTATGCTTTTTCTCTGGTTTTGTCTGATTCAGATTTTTTCTTTAAGTTTTGAATAATTTGAGAAATGCAAAGTGAAAGATGAAGAAATAAATGAGAATAGGAGAATAGATGTGTATATATAAATCTTGAAATTCTTTTTATTAATAATTTTTAAAAAAAGAATAAAGGTGACACTTGTTATTTTCATGAAATAATTGAATTACACTTGTATTTTGCATGTTTCAATTTGTTTACAAATTTTTAAATGCATTTAAAATGGATTACACTTTTAAATGCATGTTCATTTTCTTTTACACTTGTTAAAACAATTAAAGTTATGGTTAAACCCCTACTTGATTTAATTTATAAATTTTATTTTAAACCCTTATGTTATTATAAATTACGTAATATGTTTTCTTATGTATATATAATTTTAAAAGAATGTATTTAATCCTTTTATTCATTTTCAAACTATTATACTTTAAATAAATAAATTTGTATTATGTGTTTTAAATGTTATATATATATATATAGATACAATCTACATTTTAAAAGTAAATGTACATTAAACCTTTTTTATCAAATTTTATTTAAATCATACAAACCATATTTATTTCAAAAGATATATATGTATATGTGTGTGTATATATATATATATTAAAGCTTGTTATTAATTTAAAAAAAAGCAAAAGGAATGAACCTTTTATAGAATCTATGTTTATATCTTTAACTATATTTGTGAAAGAAAAGTGTTTTAAACTTTTTATATACTTACAAACTATATGTAGTTATGTTTTATACGTGTGTATATATATATATATATATATTTTAAATTTAATACTTATTACTTTCAAAAGATATTCAAAGCTTTATATTTATTTGTACATATATACTATCTATAAATAAAGAAAAGTATTTTAAATCTTTTATTTAAATCTCATTTTACAAACAAACTTTGGATATATGTATGTTAGTTCCTTTAAAATATAAAATTAATAAATCCAATTTATTTATAAGATATTTATTTTTTAATTTCAAAAAATCAAAATTTTATTTCAATCTATTTAGATATACATAAATATAAACGCATATCTTATTTAATTTTGGAAAAATTTAGATTAGTTCACAATTTAATCCAAAATTTTATGTTAATTACCAAATTAAATTTAACTCAAAACCAGGATCGTTACAGATTCGACCCTTTAGAATATTTCGTTCCCGAAATTTGCTAGACAAGGAGACAACATATAATAAAAGGACACACAAGATAGAGAATCGACTCATCAGACCAAGCTGAAATATTTATTCTATATTTGGCTTACCAAATCAGAATATCATCAATAGATACAAGAACGACTTTATTCAATATTTAACGAAATACTTGGGTCATTAAATTTACAAAATATGCAGGGGTATTGGTTTGTTCGAAGGGATAACTAACCATTTGTAGAATATATCGGGTCCCCAAAGAAAATGGTTACATCCCAATTTAGCTTTATATTTTATTAACCAATTTATTTCAACTTAAAATTTCAAATTCATTAAAGTTAAAACGGAAAGACTCACAAGAAACTGATTATTAGAATACAAAATAGGAATTTATCTGCAATGATTCACAGGGCCACCATCACACCAAAACTTCTTCTTGGAGCTGCCACGAAGCCATCAAAGAATCGAAATTGAATGATGATCAAAAGAGATTGATAGGAAAAGTTGTTTCCTTATTGTTACAGGGTATTGGCCATTTATAGTGGTACCCCCTTGTTCCCTACCTCGTCCTCTCCTCGTGCTCATTCTTACTATCTGTAAATAGTAAGAAAACTTGATTTAGGCATATAGACGAGATATCTTAGGGGCATACTCGTTCTAGGGTATTTCTAACTGTATCTCTAATGAGTCACCTAATGTGTTATACTCCAAAGCTAAAGTTCGTACTCAACCTTCAGCTCTGATACCACTTGTCATGACCCGAAATCCAGCGTTCAAAAATCGACATCCAATACCTCACTTGTATTTGAATGGCATAGATTCAAACGTTGAATTCCAGTTCGGTGGAGCTTATAACGACATTAGATGATACAACACAGCGGAAACAAAAGATGATTTCATTTGTCACAACACAGATACAAATGGATATAACACTTGATTACAATAATTGAACACCATCATCAGAGTGTTATATACATAATACAACATCAAAATATAATGCCACTGTGGAGGAACAATAGAGTCTTCAATAAGATCAAACATAATCACTTTCAAAACCAAACTCCAAAGACTACAAACCCAAAAGCTTCCAAAATCCGATAGCTTCCCAAAAGACTTCTAAATCAAAATCTACTATCCAAACTAGCTCCAGAACATGGATAACCTGTTTCTAGGCTACCCGTGTGGAAAATTATGGGCAACCAGAGTTTAGGAAGGGAACAATAAACTCTGGGTCAGTCATGGGACTGGTATGAGTAAACAAAAGCAGTTGTTTGAACAAAGACAATTTATAAAAAAATTCGTTATGCTTTTTGGAAAATAAAACTACCATAAGGCATCCCCGCACACACACAATGCAATCGCACAATTGGAGGAGATTTCTCCTTATGATAGTCAAACATGCTTGATACGAGAAAACTCTTTTTGATATTATTATTAGTGTATAGTGTGAAAACATTTCGAAAGTATAATATTAATCTTAGCCAGCATATGTACCATTATAGTATGCCTACTATAGCTACCATGTTAAATGGCAGGTTCTACAACTAAAACCGTATAGGGTGCGTATTGTATGATTGGATTTCCAACAAATGGTCAGGCTAAGGAACTTCCTCGCCACATGGGTACACCTCTGGAGGGATGCCCCAAGAACCTAACCGGCTCTTTGCCAACACAAGGCCGGGTTACCTTTGTAACTAGGTAACTAACTGTCATGAGTATGCCATCCCTCGGTCGTCACCGACCTTTATCCGAGAGCTCTCAACACCAAAAATTTGCAACAATCACATAAGTTAAGTATCTGGGCTCCATACCATGATACCACATTTTATCCAGAAGGAAAATGCATATACCCTAAATGGTGTGACCCTCATAACCTTGCCGCATACTTCCTATTTCGACCATTTTCGGGTTATGAGGTTCGACGAAGTTTCGTCCACAAAGCTACGCATTTCACAAAATTCATGCTTCGATCAACAAATGATCAGCAGCACTTAGCATGACACATTACCAAATTGGGAATATATCACTAGTAACCATCAACTACATAACCTCTGAGCTCGTATGTAACATTCCTGAAAATTTATCAAGTTTAATTTGGCAATTAAATTAATTTTTGTAAATAAATTGTGAATTAATTAGAGATTTCTAGAATAAATAAAAAATTAAATTTTAAATAGGAATTAGATTTGAAATTCAAGCATATGTATTTTACAAATAAACAAATATTGGATTTCAAAATAAAATGTATTAAAAATAAAATAGAAATTTAAGGCTTTGAGATTAATAAAAAGTTAATGATGGTTGTTTTCTAAACTTTTATTTATATTAATATTTGGAAGATGTAATAAATTTCAAAAGATTTATTTTTAAGATTTAATTCTCTTATATAAATAAATGTGACTAATTGTTGATATGAAATCAAAATTTTTAAATCCTTCTTTTCTTTTAAAAGTTGTACAAAATAAATAATAAAAAGAATGCCTGAATGTAAATTGTATGAATATATAAGTGTATAAATATGTTGAACTAAATTAAATATTGAATGTGAAAAGGAAAATAAAATAAAATTCTTTGTCTTGTAAAATTTCAAATGATAAATGTACACAAGGGGATGGAGTATAGGAATTAACATGCATTGAGGTCTCATAATCATTTCTTTTTACAAATGGCATTCCTTATGATTGCTTAAATAAAATAATAGAATTAAAAAAATTACAAAAGCTTTTCATCTTCCCATGCTCAATCATATAGTATCTCAGCAAATCTGAAAAAAAGTAACAATAGATTGAGTATCTAAAAATTTCAACACCCAAGAAAAATAAAAATAAAGTAGAAGATCAAGTTTTAGTTCAAAACCTGGAAGCATTAAACAAATCTGAAAGTATGCAAGTTCAAAGCAATCGGATCAAATTCAACCAAAAACAGATTCAAGAGCAAAACAAAGATCATCACTGAAAAGAAAATTCAAAATTTAAAACTTCAATCTTCAACTTGAGGCAAGTTTCAAATTCAAAACAGAAATCCAAAAATCTGAAAGCAATGAAATATCTCATCAACAACCTCTTGCAACTTCAATATCTAAAGCATAGATGTACTAAATCAAAGCAGAGATCTTCTCAGTTTTAAGCATGCTAATTCAACTAAGTCAAACAACAACAAACCTGGAAATGAAGATCAATGCAAAAGCTTTCAACATGGAAAACAGAAGGAAACCAGAAAAAAAGCAAAAAAGAAAAAAAAAATAGCAGTTTAAAAGTCAAGATCTCTTTCAAAATCAAGCTGGAATCAAAGCTACAACCTGGAAAGTTTAAACTTCAAACTGGAAACAAGCAAGTTTTAAGGTCCTTTCAACAAATCAAATATCAAGTCCCTGTTCTTTCCAAGGCCTCTCTGTACTTCTCTGCTTCTTCCCATCAAGGTGAGCAAACCCCTGAAACTAAATCTTTCTGTTTATCTGTTTGTTTCTTGTGAATCTGGGAATTGATTTGCCAGTAAAAAGTTTGTTGCATATGAATGAATCTGGGTGTTTATATGTGTAAGTTTTTGTGCATACAGGCATCTCTGTTTATTTCATTTACAACCTAAGAACAACATAGTTAAATCTACACCTCCCCAAATTAACATTTTTATGAGATGTTTTCTAAATGAAAAAGGATAGTGATGGAGCAATATGTATTTAAAAAATAATTACGAGTGTTTGTGTTGAATGATCATTTCAAAATTGATCAAAGACAGTAATGATTCAAATAATCAGAAAATTCAAGTATTTTAATTTTCATTTTTGATTACACAATTAGATTCGAATCATAAATCAATGATTTTTGATCATTATTTCAAGATTTTTAAGTAAGAATTTGGCGAGTTATCTTGAATTTACTAAAACTAGCATTTTCGTCAAATTCCATCCAACGACGACGAGTGGGAGGTTGCGATCGATGGTGGAGGAGGCTAGTGTATAGGAGATTGTCATAAAAATGTTCGTATAAATTTTCAATCGCTGTGGTGATTAAACGAAATGATTTTAGGGTTATGTGACTGTTTTGGGTTGGGGGTGGAATCGAGATGATTTCTTCATCCTCGTTGCATCGTGTCGCATCACACCAGGGGGTATTGTTTGGGGGTCGACGGAGAAGCTTTGGTTATGGTGGCTGGGTCGGTGGTAGACGTGGTTGACGGCATGGGGTGGATTTAGGTAGTTGGGTTGGGTTTCCATGTCGACCTGATAACGTATTACGATTTAGTGATGAATTCGTCGACGTTGTATCGCTGGAGCATTCAGGTGGTGGATCGTCAACATGCTGATGGCCGTGGATGGGGTCGAAAGCGATTCCATCGCTTGTGCATGTGCACGCGTGTGCACTTGAGATTGGGGGGTTGGAGTGTTGGGAAAGAAGAAGATTCACTCGGGTTTACTCTCGTGGAAATGGAACAGTAACACGGGGTAGGTTCGGTTGTGTGTATGAATGAATGTAACAGTTTTAAATTTTTAACAGAACAAAGTTTTTAAAGGAAAGAATTTTGAATAGGGGAAACAACAGAGGTTCACTCGGGTTTATATGTATGATTCCCAAAGCAGGTCTCGAGGATTTGAAGTTTGTACCCGGGTTATGTAAAAAATGTAATTAATCGGCTTTTTTTTAAGTTAAAAACAAAAAGCATTCTTCAAGTTTAAGGTTATTAAAGTAACTAAATTTTAAAAGAAACATTTCCAAGTTTCAAAAAAAGTATTAATAATTTTAAAGAAGGGTTTTGAAGCTTCTAAAATATTTTGAAATTGTTTGTTTAAAGGTAATTATAAGTAAGCTTCTAAATGTTTTCCAAGGCGATTTAGTGATTAATCACTTAATGTATCGAGGAACAATTAATTAATTGAAAGTAATTAAGGATGTATAATAATGATTTAAAAACTTGATTAATCAAGTGTCTAAAAAGGGTCAATTAATTTGAAAGAACAATTTGTTAATGTGATTAATCTATGGTTAATTAATTAATGTAATGGATAATTAAAGGTTAATCAAGTAATAGCTTAGAAGTTAATTAAATTGTAATTGAAGGGTAATAAAATTTGAAATTAATTATTAATTAACTAAGGAATAATTAATTAATAAAAATTTAAGTTAATTAACAATTAAGGGTTAATTACTTAATGTAATTAATTTAAGATTTATAAAGGATAATTAGTTTAAAGATAAATTTATTTATGAAAGTAAATTGAAGATAATTACTTTGTGTAATCAAATAAAAGCTAACTCCTTAGTGAAATTAGTAAAGGATAATTAATTAAATGGTGATTAATTTAAGGATAATTAATTAATTTAAAGTTTAATTAATTAATGAAGAATGATAATTAATTGAGAATAAATTAATTAAGGATAATTAATTAAGAATTAATTAATGATTAAAAATTGATTAAATAACAATAGAAGGAGGTTAATTAATTTAGTTTTAAAGAATAATTTATCAAAAGAATTTATGATGAATGTTAATTAACCAGGATCAGTAATCCATAAGTAGTTAATCTGATTTGAATTAATCAAGACAATTATCTGATCTTACTCATGTATGTTTGGATTCTATTGGATGATTGAATTGTTTGATGTCCCTGATTTTGATGCTCTGTTTTGGTTTTAGCTGTGTTTAATGTAATTTATTATCTGTGCTATATATATGTATATATATTTATATATATCTAAGATCAGTGAATAAAGGATAAGCGTTATGGTTTATACCGCTTATCAAATATAAGCGTTATAGTTTATACAACTTATCAAATATATTGCCATATCTGAATCTATGTTGATTGATGATGTTGCACTTTTATTGTGTCAAACCCCTAGACCACACTTATACACACACAAATATGGATTGCACGTGGAAATGGGTTAAGTCACAGATTTTGAAATAGTTTTAAAGATTTAATTTTTGAATCCAAAATAGTTTTGGAATTAGGATTGAAAGCTTTTGAAAATGAATTTCAAAAATAAAAGTTATTCTGAATAACTTGATTAAGTTTTGAAATTTAAATAAATTGATTTGAATTTGAATTCAATATTTGAAATTGAATTCTATGATTTGGAAACTAGGGTTTAAAAAAGTTATTCAACTTATAAATGTGTGTATATGGGTTTTTAAACCATTTTAAAAGTGTCATTTTGGCAATTTGTATTTAACCCGAAGATTTTAACTTGTATAAATGAAATAGGATTTTTCGGAAATAAAAACTATTTGTTTCAAATAATAAAAGCTTTCACATAAGAAATGAACGTCCAATTGGTGTTAAAAGGATTTCAAGTCTAAAATGAAATGGTTTTCCAAGTTATGAATAAAACTTTGGAAACGGTTTGAAAACTATGAATTAAATCTTTAATATAAAGATTTAAGTGAGTTAATCCAAATTAAAATGGAAATTGTTTTGAAATCTATGAATAGATCTTTGTGGGATTAGGTGAACCTAGTGAAACGAATCTTTTTGTTAAAGATTTGGAATGGTAATTTGTTTAACCATTTGAAGAAAAGCTTTGGATTTTTAAAAGTTGTGACTTAACTGAAATGCCATATCCTTATGTTTTAAATATTGCGCTCATTATTTGGTTTAGCCGGGAAAGGACCTTGTGTCATATAACCCATTCTGAATAGTGATACGACGTTATGGATTGTAATTGAAGACCGGTGTTGAAGACCGGTGTTGAAGACCGGGTGTCTTCAAGAACGTTAGGATAACCTATCGATTGTCTCTGCACCGGGTAGCTACGCTATAGAGATTCCCTAAGTGATGGGATGTCCGATCGGGATTGTGGATACTAGGATTTGCAAGGGCTTCTTCGGAAGTGCCTTCGGCTCTGTTCGAACCCTGAACAGACTTGTATGGTTGTATGTCTAACACTACACTTTGAGATATTAAACTGATCTCTATCAAATACATTTCTGCTTGGTGGCGGAGAATTCATTCTCTTAGCTTAACACCCTTCTCTGAGACGTACGAGCTCAAAGGTTATGTAGTTGATATTTATCAGTGATATACTCCCAAATTTGGTAGTGTGGCATGCTGAGTGCTGTTGTGTATCATTTGTTAATCAAAGCATGGCTTTTATATAAAGCGTAGCTTTGTGGACGAGACTGCATCGGGACCTCACACCCGAAAATGGTCGAAACGGGAAAGATGCGACAAGGTTATGAGGGTCGCGCCCTTTAGGATTTGTCATTCCCTTCTGGAAAAGGGTGGTATCATGGTATGGATCCCAGATATTTCACTCATATGGACACCGCAGATCTATTACTTTGTGATTGCTTTGTGGTTGTTGGTTTAGAGGTACCTTGGATAAAGGTCCCAAAGGACCGGGGGATGGCACGCTCGTGTAATAGTTACCTAGTTACAGAGGTAACCCGACCTTGTGTTGGCAGAGAGTTGGTTGAGCTCTCGGGACGTCCCGCCAGAGGCGTACCCATGGATAGTAGGAAGTTCCATAGCCTGACCATTTGTTGGAAATCCAAACAAAACAATACGAGCCTTGTACAGTTTTAGTTGTAGAACCTGCCATTTAAAATGGCAGATATAGTAGGCATAATATCATGGTACCTATGTTGGCTAGGATTAATATTATACTTTCGAAAGATTTTCCACTATGCACTAGTAATAATATCAAAGAATTTTTCTCGTATTAAGCATATTTGACTATCATAAGGGGAAATCTCCCACCAAGTGTGCGATTGCATTGTGTGTATGCCGGGAGGCCTTACGGTAGTTTCATTTTCCAAAAAGCATTGCGGATTTATTTTAAATTCTCTTGATTGTCTGTTTTAAAGACCAAATGTTTTTTTTTGCTCATACCAGTCCCACGACTGACCTGGAGTTTATTGTTTCTTTCCTAAACTCTGGATGCCCACAATTTTCCCACAAAGGCAGTCTAGAGATGGTTTTTTCATATAATCAATAGTAGGTGTAGATTCGATAGCTTTCAGCCTTAGGATTTGGCAATCACATTTAGATCGTGTTGCTTCTCTTCATCGTTATTGGGAGTTCGAGCTATTTCTGGATTGGTACCTTGGAGATGGAGATTACCAATGATGGAGTTCCCTCTTGAAGGCCATATTGGAGATATTGTTCCGCTGTTGTTGTTATATTTTCTTTCCGCTGCTATTGTCTTGTATCATATCTCTGATGTGTATTGATATCTGTTGTACCATCATTGTATCTGGATATTGTATCAAATGCTGTATATTGATATATTCCTTTTCTTCCATTGTGTTGTACTTAATGTGTTATAAGCTCCGGCGAACTAGATTCGACGTTTGGATCTGCGGCATTTGAATACGAGTGTCGTATTCGGTGCCCATTTTCGAAGGTCGAGTCAGGATCATTATATTTGTAATCAGAGCTGAAGGTTAAAACTTTAGCTCAGGAGTATAACACATTAAGTAACTCATTAGAGATAGGGTGATGTATACCTTAGAATGAGTATTCCCTAAGATATCTGTTCGAATGCCTCTGTAAATTCTCTTACTATCCACTGATAGTGAGTATGAGTGCGAGAAGAGAACAGATAGGGGACAGGGGAGTACCACTACAAATGGTCAATACCCTGCAACAGTGGAAACAACTTTCTTCTCAATCTCCTTTGATTCGATTCCAAAATTCTTTTGATTGCTTCGTAGCAGCTCCAGAAAGAAGCTTCGGTGTGATGGTGGCCCTACGAATCGTTATAGAAAATCCTTACTTCGTATCTTCATCGGGTTCTTATCAGCTTTTCGTTTTAAACTCTAACGAGTTTGAAAATTTAAATTTTAAATAAATTGGAAATTTCAAATTGAGTCAAATTGGTTAATAAAATATGAGGCTAAATTTTAATTGTATTAATAAAACGATATCGGTTAAAAACCAAAGTTGGAATCCATATCTAGTGTTTGAGAATTATGGAAGATTGAATCTATCTCTCTATTCTTTGGGATCCGATATATTCTACGAACAGTTAGTTATCCCTTCGAACTAATCAATGCCCTTGCACATTCGTAGACCGGTGACCTGAGTATCTTGTGAAATAATTGAATGAGTTTGTCCTCCTATTATTAATATTATGATTTGGTAAGCCAAATGCAGAATAAATATTTCGATCTGATCTGACCAATTTTTTCATTATCTATCATCTTTTCTTTGTTGTCATCCTTGCAAATTTCGAGGACGAAATTTTTTAAGGGGGGAATCTGTAACATTCCTGAAAATTTACCAAGTTTAATTTGGAAATTAAATTAATTTTTGTAAATAAATTGTGAATTAATTAGAGATTTCTAGAATAAATAAAAATTTTAAACTTTATTTAGAATTTTGATTTGAAATTCAAGCATATGTATTTTACAAATAAACAAATATTGGATTTCAAAATAAAATGTATTAAAAATAAAATAGAAATTTAAGGCTTTGAGATTAATAAAAAGTTAATGATGGTTGTTTTCTAAACTTTTATTTATATTAATATTTGGAAGATGTAATAAATTTCAAAAGATTTATTTTTAAGATTTAATTCTCTTATATAAATAAATGTGACTAATTGTTAATATGAAATCAAAAATTTTAAATTCTTCTTTTCTTTTCAATTTGTACTAAATAAATAATAAAAAGAATGCATGAATGTAAATTGTATTAATATATAAGTGTATAAATATGTTGAACTAAATTAAAGATTGAATGTGAAAAAGAAAAAAAAGAAAAAAAAATTAAAATTCTTTGTCTTGTAAAATTTCAAATGATAAATGTACACAAAGGGATGGAGTATAGAAATTAACATGCATTGAGATTTCATAATCATTTCTTTTTACAAATGGCATTCCTTATGATTGCTTAAATAAAATAATTGAATTAAAAAAATACAAAAAAAATTCATCTTTCCATGCTCAATCATATAGTATCTCAAATCTGAAAAAAAAGTAACAATCGATTGAGTATCTAAAAATCTCAACACCCAAGAAAAAAAAAAATAAAGTAAAAGATCAAGTTTTAGTTCAAAACCTGGAAGCATTAAACAAATCTGAAAGTATGCAAGTTCAAAGCAATCATATCAACTTCAACCAGCAACAGATTCAAGAGAAAAACAAAGATCATCACTGAAAAGAAAATTAAAAATTTAAAACTTCAATCTTCAACTTGAGGCAAGTTTCAAATTCAAAACAGAAATCCAAAAATATGAAAGCAATGAAATATCTCATCAACAACCTCTTGCAACTTCAATATCTAAAGCATAGATGTACTAAATCAAAGTAGAGATCTTCTTAGTATTTAGCATGCTAATTCAACTAAGTCAAACAACAAAAAACCTGGAAATGAAGATCAATGCAAAAGCTTTCAACCTGGGAAACAGAATGAAACTGGGAGAAAAAAAATAGCAGTTTAAAAGTCAAGATCTGTTTCAAAATCAAGCTGGAATCAAAGCTACAACCTGGAAAGCTTAAACTTCAAACTGGAAACAAGCAAGTTTTAAGGTCCTTTCAACAAATCAAATATCAAGTCCCAGTTCTTTCTCTGTACTTCTCTGCTTCTTCCCATCAAGGTGAGAAAACCCCTGAAACTAAATCTTTCTGCCTATCTGTTTGTTGCTTGTGAATATGGGAATTGATTTGCTAGTGAAAAGTTTGTTGCATGTGAATGAATCTGGGTGTTTATATGTGTAAGTTTTTGTGCATACAGGCATCTCTGTTTATTTCATTCACAACCTAAGAACAACATAGTTAAATCTACACCTCCCTAAATTAACATTTTTATGAGATGTTTTCTAGATGAAAAAGGATAGTGATGGAGCAATATGTATTTTAAAAATAATTATGAGTGTTTGTGTTAAATGATCATTTCAAAAGTGATCAAAGACAGTAATGATTCAAATAATCAGAAAATTCAAGTATTTTAATTTTCATTTTTGATTACACAATTAGATTCGAATCATAAATCAATGATTTTTCATCATTATTTCAAGATTTTTAAGTAAGAATTTAGCGAGTTATCTCGAATTTTCTAAAACTAGCATTTTCATCAAATTCCATCCAACGACGACGAGTGGGAGGTTACGATCGATGGTGGAGGAGGCTAGTGTATAGGAGATTGTCAGAAAAATGTTCGTATAAATTTTCGATCGCCGTGGTGACTAAACGAAATGAATTTAGGGTTATTTGACTGTTTTGGGTTAAGGGTGGAATCGAGATGATTTCTTCATCCTCGTTGCATCGTGTCGCGTCGCACCAGGGGGAATGGTTTGGGGGTCGACGGAGAAGATTTGGTTGTGGTGACTGGGTCGGCGGTTGTAACGACCCGCATTTTTGCACAGTTTTTAAACCGACGATCAAATACACATGCCGATTCCAAACCATTCAAAAGGGCAGATGGTTATTGGGGTAAATAAGAAAAGAAAAGAAAGAGAAATAAAGGAAATGAAACAACACAGAATCTCGCAGCAGAACGATAAAATATAATAGTCAAATAAACAGTTCATGAAGCTGTTTACTATACTTTGACAATTATTTATACAACATTTATCAGATTTATACATATACAACAGAACAATTAAAATAATGCAGCAGATAGCATGATGCAAGGGTAATAATAGTAATAGTATACCAAATCTTCGTCTTCATCCTCCAGAATAGATCTTCAAAAATCTGAAAAACTCAGGACTGACCCGAGCGTAATGAAAAGACAAAACACTCGAGTCAGGACTAAAATATCCTTATGAAAGTTAAATCAATCGTAAATAAATATAAGTGTAACGGCGTCAGAGATGTTTACGGGGTTTGACATCTCATATCCAGTGTCAACGTGCGTGCAATAACTTAAGAGATGTTACAGGATTTTCCATCTCTCAAGGATCCGTTAAACTATCTACTATGTAGTAATGTACGCTAAGTAGATAATGCCTATTAGTAATATAAAATATCAAAATGGCGTTAAGGCGTTACCATAATCCCCCTTAACACATTTTTATAATGCCATAGTCTATACAGCACCGTAACCCCACCGTAAACTGGTGGTTATCAGAGGGTACCCCATAGGTATAACACAAAACAAAACGTAGTGGTCGCGAATAGGATAATCAGTATGACAAGGTACATAAGGCGATACCAACTAGGATACTAGTAGTTGCGTGATCCGGACTGATGTTGAGCATAGCCAGCAACTACCCCAACACCGCGAAACAACACTCCCAAATCAAGGGGTGCACCCAAATCGAATCGCAAATGTAATAGATATAGTATCAAAGTAGTGTGTCCGCTAGAGGTGGCGAACCTCAATTGCCCGGCGCGGCTCCTGTTTTAGTCATGTCAGGGGTCATCCAATATTGTTCTCTTTCTTCAATCAACACGTTCACCAAACCATCCACTTCATTCTGGATCAACACTCCGCGTATAATAGTTATTAAAGTGGTTTTCGGTATCGACAGAGAGTATGTCCATATCCGATCCCGGTCTCTTTAATAACTACGTATTATTACACCGTTGGCTCTTTTACATTTCAAATCGATTCATAATTGATATCAAAATATCATATTCGCTTCAAAAATCAAGTCCACTTCAAATATCATCGTATCTATTCAAATGTAAGATTCCGTTTCAAAAATCATTTTTCGTATCAATATCTCATTTCAATTTCAAAATCATTTCGAATTTCAATTTAGGTTGCAACTTCATTTAACCTAATTCGTATTTAAATTCAAGATCTAAATATAAACATTTCACCTTATTGACCAGCTTGAAATTTTAGAAAAATAGTTTTACGTAGTTTAAAAGTAGTTTAAATAATTAAAGTAGTTTAAAATACTTAAAGTCTTAAAATGGATTTAAAATAGATAAATTAGTTTAAAATAATTTAAATTGGGTTAAGTAGATTTAAAATAGATTAAAATAGTTTAAGTATTTAAAAAAATGGTTTATATAACTTAGTAATTTGGAAGACAAAATAAAACAGCTTCAAAACCAAACCATTTCAATTATAACTTCCCAATTCAAAACAATTTCAATTTCCCTTCTACCGATTCAATTTCGATTTCGATTCAATCAACGTCAACCTTTGACTTCAAATTTATTCAATTTTATATTCACTTTCAATTAATTCAGTTTCAATTTATATCGATTTGGAGCTTGATTTTCAAAAATATCCATTTATAACACTTAACAGAATTTTCCATCAATATTCAAGTTTAAATCCAAATTTCAAATATGATTCAATTCCAAGCTCGATTTCAAAATATCATTTTTATATCACTTCTACTTAGTAATATTCAAAGCTCGAATTAAGGTTAAATCTTTAAACAAATCAATTTTCGAAATTCAATCATATCCCGATTTAAAATTCCAAAGTCTCCACTTTAAATTTTAACAATTTCTTTTAACCAAAATTTATTTCAACACTCCAAACTCAATTTTTTGATAATTCGATTTCTATAAATTGATTTCTATTTATAACTTTTAAATCAAAACATTTAAATAAATTTCAAATCGACGATTTTAAAATTTATTAATTTAGCCAATTTGGTGTCCGTATATAATTTTCTATCCTATGGCCAAGTAATTGTTTATTTCAATTAAATGTCAGGGATGAATACATATCACTTAAATCAAATCACAGTTTCATATGTATGCATAACATGATATATATAAGAAAATAAAAATCCAAACATTTAAATATCAACCGATAACATCCATCGAAATACATCATCCAATAAACAATACAATTCATGGCAATTTCATAGTTATCAATGTCGGGTAATTTAATCGCAATTCAATTTTAATTTCAATTTAACTGTCAATTTAATTTTCAACGGTTAATTCAAATGACAATCCATATGACGATTAAATTTTATCAAACAACGACAAATAAAATTCATATCACTTCATATTATTAAACTTAACAACCATAAAGATATTCAGTACGTTGTGAGCGTTATAAACACTCACCTTGATTTCAATGTAGTTCCAGCGTTTTATTTCGAATAAAATTAAACGAGCATTTAATTTTACCCGAAATTTTCACTAGCTCGAAACGATTCCAATCCAATTCCATAGCGTAGTGTTCGTCCATACGAACCCAACGCAACTGGTTTCGTACGTTTTCGACCTCGTATGAAAAAGATATGAATTTTTAAACATTACACGAATTTAAAATAAACTAAATTAACATTTTCTTTATTTTTATGTATACCCTAGCCAATCCTAGCCGTTAGATCCCTGCATCCAATGCATCAGGACGCACCCCATCTCTTCTCCTTTCCTACGTTCACGCGCCCAGGTGATGAACACACACGGCAAACCCATAGATCACGATTCTAGGGTTAACAATCGCAACCCCTACGATCGCTTACACCCTGATCAACAACCACCACTTCGAAGAGCATCTCCTACTCCATGCTCAGCCAGAACCAAGTGCAGCTCGGCCTCCCCTAGACCCTCGAAATACGTGCCGAACTGCAGGTCTTTGGACGAGCTTTGGCGACAAACTGTAGCACTATTTTTCATCATCACCATTGATCGCGTAGAGCTCGAGGAGATCTACAATCTTCTAGTTGAAGCCTTTTGGAAATAATCGATGGATTGGAAGAAAATTAAGGAGAAAGATCACTGTTTTTCGGCCATTGGTTATATTGGAGGCGGCGGCTGAAGGTTCACACCCTAGCTTGTTTATTTTGCAAAATGAAATATCCAAGGCCTTTTATAGAAAAATTCTAAAACACTATTCACCCAGAATTTTCCGAACTCCAAACGAAGCATGCCGGTTGGCGTTCCTAAGGTTTACCCCACGTTCTGATCACAATGGAACGTGTTTCGGGAGCTAATTCGATCATCTGTGCAAGTTATGGCAATAAACGATCGATTTTAAATTAAATCGATAAAATGAATTTCTAGGCGTTTTGGCTTGCCCCGGACAAACGATAAATCCGATTGACTTGAAATTTGAAATCCTACAATAATATCACATTACGGATCCGATGAAACTGGTTTCGTCGAAATCCGAGACTGTTTGAAAAATGGCTATTTGAACTCGTCGATTAAATATTAAAATATTCAATTTTCACAATTTAACTTTTAATTCGATTATAAAAGTTCTACAACATCATTCTAACTTTAATATGATAAAATAAATTTCACAAATCATTTTTAATCATATTAAACCCATTATTCAATTATCCAATAAATTCCAATTTTAAAATCTTATTAACTCTATTATAATCCCGATATAACTTACATTCACTTCGGAAACCAATTTGAATCATATTAAATCAAATTTCAATTATTCACTCTATTTTCATATATTAAATTTCAATATCAAATTAATCATATCAAATTCAGAATTTAATTATTCAAACATTTGTAATATTAAATTTAAACAAGTTTGATTATTCTTAAATCACCATCTTTTGAAATATTCAAAACGAACTTATAAAATTAACAAATTCAAATTATAGAACAACCATTTTCATTAAAACAGATATTCAATTCCCGTTATTAAATTATTCAATAAATTCCAAATATTAAATTTAAACAATTTAATTGTTCAATACTTGACGGATTCCAATACTGGATTTTTAAATAAAAATTTCTTTATCAGTCGATTTACTATATTACATCAAATGAATTCCACATTATTATTTAACTACAGTTAGAGATAATGCACTCAACTAATATATAAACTTTCATTTCAATTGCAATTGGCTCACAAATTCAATTCGACTAACTAAATGAATAGGTAACTTAAATAATCATCACCGTTAACTTTTAACTACTTATAAGTTTATTATTTTCAAACAAGCGTCACAACTACCTATACAATACAAATTCATTCAATTACCTTTGACTACATATTATTTCAATTGATTTGGGATTTCATTCAATTCATAAATAATTAACTTAGATAAAATTTGTTGCATTTCATTCTAGTTATTATTATTCCAAACGACTTACAAAACTTTTTTTCTAACACTAAATCACGAAATCTTTTAAATTAGCTATTTTAATTATCAAAAATTTACGGGTCGTTACACTCTCCACCACTCAAAACTTTTCGTCCCCGAAAAGGAAAAGGAAGGGAAAAGGAACTAAGTATAGAATTCAACATTAGATATATTTTATTCAAATTTACCAACTTATAAAACAATGAAATTCCATTTATAAAGTCATAACTACGCTTCCACTAAGTTACTCCGAATGGCTTTTCAACTTTAAAAGTTAGTTATCAAAACAAGTTATAAAAAAAAATTAAAACTTGAAAAGTTTTCTGACACCCGGATCTACGGGAAATTTCGGCAGAGTCTCCTTTGCGCGGCTCGATCGGAAAAAAAAATGACAGTATATATATCACAAATATACATCTCATCAAGTGATGAGGTATCCCGCAGGGAAAAAAGTGTAAAAGTATGGTATGTAATCCGAGATATGTACCTTATATATTATTAGCGAGCATATACGGCTAATATAGCGCAAAAGCGAGCTCCAAATGCGAAGCAAGCGCAATCCGCACCTACTAAACACTCAACAAACCATGAGAAACATGCATATATGAAAATAATATCAATATACACAATATAGCAACATAACAACTACATGTGCCAACATAGCAAATGCAACAAAACAACAAATGCATCCACCAAATCAATTATCATCCAACTATCATCCAACAAATCCATAACCAATCAATATAAATTCACTTCTCATTAATATTTATTGACTTGGTTTTCAATTTTAATCACAGTTGATTCATTAATGTTGGATTTTACTAACATTCATTCTCAATTCAATTAGTTAACATTCACTAATTTATATTTACATTAGTTCACTTCTAATTTGAATCAAATTAAATTCTATTTAAATTCATTTAACTTCCAATTTGATTTCAATGATTTATAGCTTCCAATTTCATTAACACTTAATGAATTATATACAATCAATTAACAATCATATAACAACCAAAATCATACCCAACATAATCAAATTATAAATTTTACATTCAATTTGGTTTATCTCGTTTATATATATATCCTGTTATATAATTTTAAAAGAATCATTTTATATTTGGCATCTTAAATTTCCAATATTAACTTTAATTAAGTCCGTAAGCCGCACATATATCATCCGCGAGCAATATCAATCTAATCGCTTATTCGATCACACAATTTCACCTCCAACTAGTATCGTTCACCCGACTCTCTAGTGCGGACTCAGATTTGGTTCCTTGATTGGAAACTGTTACTCTCCTTGCATAGCCATATACTATGATAGAGAATTCTAGAATCAAATTAAAAATCCATATCTAGGGTTCGCCTTCGAAAATCGAGTGAAAAATCCTAACTTGGATCGATATAAATCATCTCGAAATTTTGTGCTCGAATTTGGATCAAATCGTTATGCGAATAAAATAATATACGTACAATCTCACGTATTACCTTCCAATGGATTTCTATCCAATTTATCTATACTAAATTATTTTATTGAATCTATTTTTTTCAATTAATTACTCACAATCCATTATTCAGTTAGTATATTCATTTCTTTACATAGCATATTCTTTCTTTTCTTACACATCATATCAAAGAATTTGCTTACTCAAGTTCATTTTAAACATTCTATATAATTTAATTAAACTCAACTTCTTTTCCCAATTGATTCTTAGCTATACCAAATTCTTTTATTTACATTTACTTCATATTCATAGTTTCAGTTAATACAAATTTATTTGTGGAACATTTTATTAATCATCACTTTAGTTTATTAATCATCCTATAAAAGTCTAACCTCTCATAAATGACTTTTCTTAGTTTACAGTTATCTTAAAGGTTACAAATTCAATTTTTTTTCAATCCCTTTGCAATTTATATTTATTTTCTATAACCAATTTACAAAGATATAACACGATTCATTTATCTTCTTTCTTAAGTTCACTTACTTGTTCCATTTATCCATTCATCATTTCATGCTATATTTAAGTATATATAATTTTTATCACAATCAAAATTTTCCATTTATATACATTTTAATTTCTTTTGAGTTTTCCTTACTTGTATATTTTAATTACTTTCAGGTTCAGTTTATTTGTACAATATCTCATTACAAATCCAAAACATCATTTTAACTTTTAACATTAGGTAAGTTTTGTTATATGTTATCAGAATGTAATTTGGTATTATACAAATTTATAGAATTTAATTTTACTTAATTAGAATGTTCACAAATTTAATTTATTTAAATCCTCTTTTCCTTTTAACTTTAAAGGTACCCTACAGCTCAAAAGTTTCCCTAAAACATAAGCTTAGATATCTTAATCCTCTTATTTTATAAATTTTGGTTATTCACATTTCATTCAAATTATTTGAAATTTTTTAATTAACAGAACTTAGAAATTTAAATGCCCGGTTCTTTTCAAATCGTTTGAAATAAATATATATGCTTATATCTTTTTTATATATCAAATCATGCCTTTGGAGTTTAAACCAAAACCCATTTACAAAAAATAATTTCGAAGAAAAGCAAAGCTTCTTAGAAGTCTCCCCCACTTTGAGACTCGAAAATGAACGTTGATGATGCTGTGCAGTCATCACCGAAATTATTTTCCAGCGACAGAAGAGAGGAGTACTTAATTCATTTCTTCTTAAAATCCTTTCAAAATATTTCCCATAAATATTTTCCAACTAATATCACAATATATTTTCTTTCAAGCTTCGAAAACCATTTTAAAACCTTCGGGTCTTAAATTCAATATTTTCCAATTTAAATCTATTTTAATTTATAAGTCACCTTTATAAAATATTCTTATAGGATTTTCTTTCTTAAAACATTTCACAAGTGTTTTACCATTGTTCATTTTATAATTCACCTTATTTATTAATTTACAATATCCAATTAATGATAATAATCAATATTTTCATCCCTAACAACCAGGTAAGGTAGATAAGTCACGATAATTTCTGAAAATTTTCTTTATATACAAAATATAATTAGAGCAAAATTATTTCATTTACCCAGTTTCAAAACAATACTATGTCGAATTGTTCTGTTTAAGTGTTTAGAGATCCCTATCGATGACGTTAATTACTCGTATTGACCAGAATCCATAAGCCACTGAACAAATCAACCGACACAATATAAAACATTTTATATCACTAACAAATTCTCTCTCTCATATATATACACTCAGTGACTCATCATAGGGTATTACTACCCTATTTATAAAGAGTCAGACCCCACAAAGCTAAGGTTATCGCTAAACCAAAGCTCTGACACCAAGTGTAACGACCCGCATTTTTGGACAGTTTTTAAACCGACGATCAATACACATGCCGATTACAAACCATTCAAAAGGGCAGATGGTTATTGGGGTAAATAAGAAAAGAAAAGAAAGAGAAATAAAGGAAATGAAACAACACAGAATCTCGCAGCGCAACGATAAAATATAATAGTCAAATAAACAGTTCATGAAGCTGTTTACTATACTTTGACAATTATTTATACAACATTTATCAGAGTTATACATATACAACAGAACAATTAAAATAATGCAGCAGATAGCATGATGCAAGGGTAACAATAGTAATAGTATACCAAATCTTCGTCTTCATCCTCCAGAATAGATCTTCAAAAATCTGAAAAACTCAGGACTGACCCGAGCGTAATGAAAAAACAAAACACTCGAGTCAGGACTAAAATATCCTTATGAAAGTTAAATCAATCGTAAATAAATATGAGTGTAACAGCGTCAGAGATGTTTACGGGGTTTGACATCTCATATCCAGTGTCAACGTGCGTGCGATAACTTAAGAGATGTTACGGGATTTTCCATCTCTCAAGGATCCGTTAAACTATCTACTATGTAGTAATGTACGCTAAGTAGATAATGCCTATTAGTAATATAAAGTATCAAAATAGTGTTAAGGCGTTACCATAATCCCCCTTAACACATTTTTATAATGCCATAGTTTATACAGCACCGTAAGCCCCACCGTAAACTGGTGGTTATCAGAGGGTACCCCATAGGTATAACACAAAACAAAACATAGTGGTCGCGAATAGGATAATCAGTATGACAAGGTACATGAGGCGATACCAACTAGGATACTAGTAGTTGCGTGATCCGGACTGATGTTGAGCATAGCCAGCAGCTACCCCAACACCGCGAAACAACACTCCCAAATCAAGGGGTGCACCCAAATCGAATCACAAATGTAATAGATATGGTATCGAAGAAGTGTGTCCGCTAAAGGTGGCGAACCTCAATGGCCCGGCGCGGCTCTTGTTTTAGTCATGTCAGGGGTCATCCAATGTCGTTCTCTTTCTTCAATCAACGCGTTCACCAACCCATCCACTTCATTATGGATCAACACTCCGCGTATAATAGTTATTAAAGTGGTTTTCGGTATCGACAGAGAGTATGTCCATATCCGATCCCGGTCTCTTTAATAACTACGTATAATTACACAGTTGGCTCTTTTACATTTCAAATTGATTCATAATTGATATCAAAATATCATATTCGCTTCAAAAATCAAGTCCACTTCAAATATCATCGTATCTATTCAAATGTAAGATTCCGTTTCAAACATCATTTTTCACATCAATGTCTCATTCCGATTTCAAAATCATTTCGAATTTCAATTTAGGTTGCAACTTCATTTAACCCAATTCGTATTTAAATTCAAGATTTAAATATAAACATTTCACCTTATTGACCAGCTTGAAATTTTAGAAAAATAGTTTTAAGTAGTTTAAATAATTAAAGTAGTTAAAAATACTTAAAGTCTTAAAATGGATTTAAAATAGATAAATTAGTTTAAAATAATTTAAATTGGGTTAGGTAGATTTAAAATAGATTAAAATAGTTTAAGTATTTAAAAAAAAGGGTTTATATAACTGAGGAATTTGGAAAACAAAATAAAACAGCTTCAAAACCAAACCATTTCAATTATTACTTCCCAATTCAAAACAATTTCAATTTCCCTTCTACCGATTCAATTTCGATTTCGATTCAATCAACGTCAAACTTTGATTTCAAATTTATTCAATTTTATATTCTTTTTCAATTTCAATTTATATCCATTTGGAGCTTGATTTTCAAAAATATCCATTTATAACACTTAACAGAATTTTCAATCAATATTCAAGTTTAAATCCAAATTTCAAATATGATTCAATTCCAAGCTCGATTTCAAAATATCATTTTTATATCACTTCTACTTAGTAATATTCGAAGCTCGAATTAAGGTTAAATCTTTAAACAAATCAATTTTCGAAATTCAATCATATCCCGATTTAAAATTCCAAAGTCTCCACTTTAAATTTTAACAATTTCTTTTAACCAAAATTTATTTCAACGTTCCAAACTCAATTTTTCGATAATTCGATTTCTGTAAATTGATTTCTATTTATACTTTTAAATCAAAACATTTAAATAAATTTTAAATCGACGATTTTAGAAATTATTAATTTAGCCAATTCGGTGTCCGTATATAATTTTCTATCCTATGGCCAAGTAATTATTTATTTCAATTAAATGTCAGGGATGAATACATATCACTTAAATCAAATCACAGTTTCATATGTATGCATAACATGATATATATAAGCAAATAAACATCCAAACATTTAAATATCAACCAATAACATCCATCGAAATACATCATCCAATAAACAATACAATTCATGGCAATTTCATAGTTATCAATGTCAGGTAATTTAATCGCAATTCAATTTTAATTTCAATTTAACTGTCAATTTAATTTTCAACGTTTAATTCAAATGACAATCCATATGACGATTAAATTTTATCAAACAACGACAAATAAAATTCATATTACTTCATAATATTAAACTTAACAACTATAAAGATATTCAGTATGTTGTGAGCGTTATAAAACACTCACCTTGATTTCAATGTAGTTCCAGCGTTTTATTTCGAATAAAATTAAACGAGCGTTTAATTTTACCTGAAATTTTCACTAGCTCCAAACGATTTCAATTTAATTCCATAGCGTAGTGTTCGTCCATACGAACCCAACGCAACTGGTTTCGTGCGTTTTCGACCTCGTATGAAAAAGATATGAATTTTTAAACATTACACGAATTTAAAATAAACTAAATTAACATTTTCTTTTTTTTTAAATACCCTAACCAATCCTAGCCGTTAGATCCCTGCATCCAACGCATCAGGCCGCACCCCATCTCTTCTCCTTTCCCACGTTCACGCGCCCAGGTGATGAACACGCACCGCAAACCCATATATCACGATTCTAGGGTTAACAATCGCGACCCCTACGATCGCTTACACCCTGATCAACAACCACCACTTCGAAGAGCGTCTCCTACTTCATGCTCGACCAGAACCAAGTACAGCTCGGCCTCCCCTAGACCCTCGAAATTCGTGCCGAACCGTAGGCCTTTGGGCGAGCTTTGGCGACAAACCGTAGCACTATTTTCCATCATGACCGTTGATCGCGTAGAGCTCGAGGAGATCTACAATCTTCTAGTTGAAGCCTTCTGGAAATAATCGATGGATCGGAAGAAAATTGAGGAGAAAGATCATTGTTTTTCGGCCATTGGTTATATTGGAGGCAGCGGCTGAAGGTTCACACCCTAGCTTGTTTATTTTGCAAAATGAAATATCCAAGGCCTTTTATAGAAAAATTCTCAAACACTATTCACCCCGAATTTTCCGAACTCCAAACGAAGCGTACCGGTTGGCGTTCCTAAGATTTACCCCGCGTTCCGAACACAATGGAACATGTTTTGAGAGCTAATTCGATCATCTGTGCAAGTTATGGCAATAAACGATCGATTTTAAATTAAATCGATTAAACGAATTTCTAGGCGTTTTGGCTTGCCCCGGACAAACGATAATTCCGATTGACTTGAAATTTGAAATCTTACAATAATATCACATTACGGATCCGATGAAACTAGTTTCGTCGAAATCCGAAACTGTTTGAAAAATGGCTATTTTAACTCGTCGATTAAATATTAAAATATTAAATTTTTACAAATCATTTTTAATCATATTAAACCCGTTATTCAATTATCTAATAAATCCCAATTTTAAAATCTTATTAACTCTATTATAATCCTGATATAACTTACATTCACTTTGAAAACCAATTTGAATCATAGTAAATCAAATTTCAATTATTCACTCTATTTTCATATATTAAATTTCAATATCAAATTAATCATATCAAATTCGGAATTTAATTATTCAAACATTTGTAATATTAAATTTAAACAAATTTGATTATTCTTAAATCACTATCTTTTGAAATATTCAAAACGAACTTATAAAATTAACAAATTCAAATTATAGAACAACCATTTTCATTAAAACAGTTATTCAATTCCCGTTATTCAATTATTCAATAAATTCCAAATATTAAATTTAAACAATTTAATTGTTCAATATTTGACGGATTCCAATATTGGATTTTTAAATAAAAATTTCTTTATCAGTCGATTTACTATATTACATCAAATGAATTCCACATTATTATTTAACTACAGTTAGAGATAATGCACTCAACTAATATATAAACTTTCATTTCAATTGCAATTGGTTCACAAATTCAATTCGACTAACTAAATGAATAGGTAACTTAAATAATCATCACCGTTAACTTTTAACTATTTATAAGTTTATTATTTTCAAACAAGCGTCACAATTACCTATACAATACAAATTAATTCAATTACCTTTGACTACATATTATTTCAATTGATTTGGGATTTCATTCAATTCATAAATAATTAACTTAGATAAAATTTGTTGCATTTCATTCTAGTTATTATTATTCAAAACTTTTTTTTCTAACACTAAATCACAAAATCTTTTAAATTAGCTATTTTAATTATCGAAAATTTACGGGTCGTTACACTCTCTCCCACTCAAAACTTTTCGTCCCCGAAAAGGAAAAAGAAGGGAAAAGGAACTAAGTATAGAATTCAACATTAGATATATTTTATTCAAAGTTACCAACTTATAAAACAATGAAATTCCATTTATAAAGTCATAACTAAGCTTCCACTAAGTTACTCCGAACGGCTTTCCAACTTTAAAAGTTAGTTATCAAAACAAGTTATAAAAAAAAACTTGAAAATTTTTCTAACACCCGGATTTACGGGAAATTTCAGCAGAGTCTCCATTGCGCGGCTCGGTCGGAAAAAAAATGACAGTATATGTAACGATTGCGATTTTTCGTTGCCGAAAAACCGAAAGGTTAGGGTTTAAGAAGAAGAAAAAGATAGAAGAAGAGAGAAAAAGATAGAACAGAACAGAAACAACAGAACAATATCAGAATCTCACAATTCGCAGCGGAACAACATATAATAGATAAATGAATAATCTTTAAACAAAGAACTATATCAGTTATTACATTACATCATATTACATTACATTACATCATCAGAGTGTACAACAACAACATGCAGCGGAAAAGAAATATAATATACTAGTAATACGCCATGCCATCCACCTTGCTTCCAGCAACTTCTGAATTCCAGAATATCCTGATAAACCTTAACTCTTGACAGCCCGTGTGGAAATTGGTGGGCACCCAGAGTTTAGGAAGGAAAACAATAAACTCCGAGTCAGTCATGTGACTGGTGTGAGAACTAAAACAGTTTATTTTTTCTTTAAAATCAAAATAGAGGAATATTTTTAAAGTCAATTTGCAATGCTTTTAAAATGAGACTACCATAAGGCCTCCCGCACACACATACAATGCAAACGCATAATCGGAGAAGATTTCTCCTTATGATAGTCAAAGATGCTTGATACGCATTAAAAGAAACATTTGATATTATTACTAGTGCATAGTGTAGGAAAAATCATTTCGAAAATAAAGATATAAATCTTAGCCAGCATAGGCATTCCGCACTTATGCCTACTATAGCTACTATGTTCAATAGCAGGTTACTGCCACATTCCATAGCAGGTTCTACAACTAAAACCGTACAAGTCTCGTATTGTTTCTTTGGATTTCCAACTAATGGTCAGGCCAAGGAACTTCCCATTGCCACATGGAAACGCCTCTGGAAAGACGCCCCGAGAACCAAACCGGATCCCTGCCAACACAAGGCCGGGTTACCCCTAACTGGGTAACTACTGACACGAATACGTCATCCCCCGATCATAACCGATCTATCCGAGGATCCTCGATTTCCAACAACCACAAAATATGCAGCAACAACATAGGTTAAATATCTGGGCTCCATACCATGATACCACCTCTATCCAGAAGGAATGACATACACTAAAGGGGTGCTACCCCCTAGTAACCTTGCTGCATCCTTCCTGTTTTGACCATTTCCGGGGTGTGAGGTCCGACGAAGTCTCGTCCACAAAGCCACACTTTATACAAAAGCCGTGCTTTGGGTCAACAAATGATCATAGAAATGATCACCAAGATAAATGATCAAATAAATGATCCTATCACGAATGATCAAACAATGATCATTTCACAGCAACACTCAGCATGCCACACTACTAAATTGGGAGTATATCACTAATAACCTTCAACTATATAACCTCTGAGCTCGTACGTCTCAGAGAAGGGTGTTAAGCTAAGAGAATAAATTCTCCGCCACCAACAGAAATATATTTGAAAGAAATCAGCTTTATATCTCAATTTGTAATGTCAGACATACAATCCATACAAGTCTGTTCCGGGCTCGAACAGAACCGAAGGCACTTCCGAAGAAGTCCTTGCAATCCGGATATTCACTAATCACGACCGGACTTCCCGTCACTAAGGGTGATAAAACCTCTATATCGGAGATCAGCCGATGTAGAGTAACTCGACGGTAATCCTTCCGTTTTCAAAAATATCCGGTCTTCAACACCGGTCATCAAATGCAATCCATTACGACGTATCACATACTCGGAAGGGATTATACGACCCCAAGGTCCTTTCCCAGCTAACCCGAATAGTGAGCGCTTATTCAAAAATAAGTGTGGCATTCAAATTCAAGCAAATCACAACAAATACCTATTTAAAGGTAAATATTGATGGTCGGATTATTTAACTATCAATAGGCATGTTCAACATCACCAAATTCCAAATAATTTCCCAAATTATTTACTTTCCAAAATATCTTTACTAGATATATATATTTTCCACACTTCAACCATTTGAAAACAAATTTTCAAATCAATTTTCACCCTTATCACTTTTTGGAAACAAATTTCAAACATTTTCCTTACTCGAAATACTTTCATTTCAACATGGTTCATTTAAACCAATTAAATAAATCCTTAACGATTTACTTTATATTTACGCTTCAAATCCGTAAATTAATTCCCACACTTCAAAAATAAATTAACATTTATTTTTAAACAAATTCCCCTTTAAATTTATAAATTCCATAGTGAATTTACATTCCAAAATATTTATGAATATACGATTTCATTTATTCATTTTCAATTTATCTTCAAAAAGATAAATTCTCAAAACATTTCATTTCACATTGGAAAAACATTTCCATACTTATTTATAAATAAGTAATTCACAAATCCATTTATTTTCAATACTTAGAAAATATTCCATATACTTAATATCGAAATTAAGTATATATTTCATTCTTTAAGGAAAACATTCACTTAATACATTTATTTGGGCTAAAACGAATGTTGCATAAAACATCGTCACGACGACCCAAAATCACTAGTATAGGGATTCGAAATTTAGATAGATATATAAATCCCAATACTATACAAAACATTTCCTTTCGGAAACCATTTACTATAACAACAGTGTTATAGTCCACCATTTCCTTCTTTCTCGAAAACATCTATTTCAACAATAAATGTTGAAATCTATGGTTTCGATTCATAATACATTTTAAAACATCTTTAAAATAATTAACTTCATTCTATAATATTCCTTTTTGCCAAACATGACTATTTCATTCAATAATGTATTCACTGTCCAAAATCGTGAATATGTTTCCTTTAATAAACTTCACTATTCAATTTGTCAAATTAAATTGATTTCGAATTTATAAACAATGTTTATAAATTCCATTTCTATTTATATGCTTCAATTTATAAATCTCATTATTAACAAATTCCATTTATATCTCATTTAAATGCCAAAATCCGATTTATAAGATAGTTACTTATAAATCTTCTATTTTACAAAATCTATTTATTTTATATCTTCACGATTTACAAATCTATAATTTTCAATGAAATCCATTTTATTCTTCATTTTAACACTTAATAAACTTGTTTTATAATTCCAATATTTTTAATTTATAAATATCCATTTTATCAATCTTTTATAAAAATTGTTTGTAATAGTTCAGAAATTCTAATTTAAACCATTTTATAAGTTTATTAACTATTCTAATTCTTCAGAGGGGTGTTGATGTATTCAACCCCATATTTGGAAAGTGATTCAAAAGAAGCAACGTAGTCCGTCACGGAAGAATCGCCTTGAACAAGGTCAATGAAACGACGTGCCATCGTCACTTTCTCAGCTTCTGGCACGAATTTTAATTCAAAGCGTTCTCGGAATTTCTCCCAGGTGAGATCCGCTTCATTAATCTCAGAAATAAGAAGCTCGTACCAGTCCAATGCTCTTTCTTGGAGCATACTAGAGGCCACCTGAACTCGGTGAAGGTCAATAAGATTCATGCGAGAAAAGATTCGATCGCATGACCTTAGCCAAGCCTGTACTTCAATAATAGTTTCGGAACCTTTGAATGGCTCCCCACCCAAATTAGTGTAATCGCTGCACAAGCGTGCAAAACCCGACTTTGGGTGAGTAGGTTCCGGGTTAGCTCCAGCTGCTTGAGCATTCATCACTAAATCAAGAAGCTGTTGAGCAGTCATAAAAACTCCATCCTGGGGTGGAGTGCTAGATGGCATAGCTCTAGGGTGGCCAGGTCTAGACATTTCTCTTCCTTTAGAAAGAAAGAAGAGAAGAAAAAGGTTATTCACCAATTGAATATCAAGCAATCTTGATAGCTAAAACAAGGAATCATAAAAGAAAATAGGATAGAACGGTACGTAGACCCGAATAAAATCCTAAAGCACGACTCCTAAGATGGACTTAGGACGATGATCCTTGTTATAATATTCCATATTGTTCTGAAGTTTGGCTCTGATACCAAGCTGTGACGCCCCACCTCTATACCCACGCTAGCCAAAAACATTACGGAGAATGCTGTCAACAAGCACGGAGAATAAGGCTGTTGAGGAGCGACCATCTGTGTAATTGCTTTGTGCGAGCATCGATATGTCAGATAGTATAACATGCATTTCTTTATCAAGAGGGAAATCCGACATACCGACACAAACTCAAAGCTACTACACAGTGGCTATAATATCTTCGGAAACAAATATAGAAATAAACATAACATAAATCAGTCACAGACAATTCATATCACAAAGGCGGAAACAGATATGAATATTACACTAGGAAGTGTACATCAGAGTAGTGGTCTAAAAAGATCCACAATATCACAAAAGAATAGTTACATGAACTACACAAAAGAATAAGTATACATAGTGGAGTCTATATCTCTAATGTATACAACAAAAACAACTAATCTAAGTAGTTAACCAAAAGTCAGAGAAATCAATCCCAAGAGAGAAGTCAAGCAGAAGCACCTGTAACATCTCGGTCCGACCCGAGTATTATTTAATAAGAAAATAATAAACGGATCAGTCTAACTATAAATATCAGATGAAACGATATAGAATAAGAGATATGACTAAACACATAATAATCACAATTCCAAGCTGTGATATATATAAGTAATTGAAAATCTACGAGAGATAAATCAATATCACCAAATCTACACAAGAATCAAAGAAATGCCATACTCCTTATTTCGTTCATCAAACCACAAATATTGACGATTATATCAATGTCAATCACAAAAGTCAATGACACACAAATTCACCAATGCACAAATATTGACAATAATATCAATGTCAATCACAAAAGTCAATGACACACAAATTCCAGAATTCAATACGCGAAATCCAGAAATCACAAAAGTCAATGACGCACAAATTCACCAATGCATAAATATTGATAAAACTTATCAATGGAAATCACGAAAATTGGTGAAACACAAATTCTAGAAATCATCTCAAGAAATCCAGAAATCACAAAAGGGGGGAGGCCTATCACAAACGGGAGCATAAAGCCCACCAACACATGTATCACAAACGGAACGCTAATTCCATGGTCGCTAACCATCACAAATTGAGCCGAAGCTCCATAAACGGCCCGAAGACCATGGGTTGCTACCCCACCAAATTGAGTCGAAACTCCACAAAACGGGGTTTAGTCTCCCTCGCAGACAAAGAGACATCGCACATTGCTAGTCTAAATCACAAAGATGATCGTCATGATCAACGAGAAGTGTCGATTACAGTAAGCTAGTAAATATATGAGCTTAGCATCATGTCCCATAACCACTAGCTTAACTTAAATATTTACGAACAAATTGTAGATCTCCAGTAGAGAATTGTCACAAGAGTTTCAATCGAACAAGTCCAAGAATTAACCAACAACGTGAACGCAAGCGTTTCATACCACTTGTTTTAGTAAGTCGTTTAATTAGATTTCTCATACGAGTGAGGTAAAGGTTTGTATATACTAATAGATTGGAAAACGGTTTTATAAACGAATTTGGTATTAAAATAGTATTGAAATCGTTTGAGGAAAGAGTTTTGATATTTATTACTAGTATAGAAAACCTTTATATTTTTAAAGTGACAAATCACGAAGAAGATTGTAAGAACAATCAATCACTAAAATTCACATACGAAGACGTGAATAAAATCCAAAGAAATCGATATCAAATCCATCAAAGTGGATATATCTAAAATTCCCAAAGAAAAGGTCATCAAAGTCGATAATAAATGACAACAACAAAAGGGAGACAACACGAATCGATTAAAGTTGGATATTCAAACGAATTAGCAATATAGGCTAATCTGGCAAATAGTAGCAGGTCGGTCGACCGGACTCCCTGAGTCGGTCGACCGAACCAGAGGTTGGAAACTTCTCGGGCATCAGGTCGGTCGACCGAACCAGGGAGGGTCGGTCGGCCGAACCAGAAACAGAGAGTGCAACTGCACTCTTACTAGCAGGTCGGTCGACCGGACCACGGGGTCGGTCGGCCGAACCTGATGCTCTGCAATTTGATGCCCATAAATTGATATGTAACCTCCACCAATTCGCAACCGAACGAGCACGGATGCTAGGGAATTATGCCTAACGGCTACCCGGCCCTATTGGCTCCTCGATGCATCACCAAAAACACATTTGATCCTCAAAGCTATGATTTTTAAAGGATTGAACCCAAAACACCAAAAATTGGAATATTCACCAAATCAATCCAAACCAAAAGCAAATGCACACGAATAAGTGTTAGGAATTCATACCTAACATTCGAAGATAAATATAAGCATAGATGTGAGATAAAAATCTCACCTTTTCACAAAATCAAACAAGAAGAAGCTTGAAAGCAAATGGAGAATCAACCTCGCTTCAACACAACCCAAGTGAGCTTGAATCTATGCTCAAAACAAGATCATTCCCAAAATTAGGTTTAGGAATTTCTGAAATTGGTAAGAGAATAAGTTGGAGAAGAAGAAGAGAAGCTTACCAATGGGTTCTTCTTGAGTTTGGAGCTAGGAATTTGAAGTTGCAAAAAGGAAATAGGGTTTTGGAGTTTTAATTTTCAATCTCTCCCACCATTAACACTTTAAAAACTGAAAAGAGAAGAGAATGAGGGTGAATGGGGAAGAGTGGCTCAGATTTGAGCATAAGTTAAACATAGGGCTGAGCCCAAACCCAAACCCAAAGTGAAAAGTAGCAAAAATCAACTTTCTCCAAACATATCGAAGCTTATACTCAAAAAGGTCGCAAACGGCATTTTAAACTCAATGGGAGTGGTCCTGAGTCCTAATTCAGCCGTATGCAAAAGGTAGCTTTTCGGACTAAAATCCGACTAACGATAAAATATTTAAATATAAAATCGATAAATATGCGGGTTGTTTCAAACTCCCCTCCTTAAAGAAATTGCGTCCTCGCAATATTTAAGAAGAGAACATAAAGTAACAACCATAAAAGCATATTCAACACAAAAGAAATTTGAAATAAAAGGTTCACCTTAAAGAGCATGGGAAAGCAAGTCCGGATGTGATCCCTCGATGAATTCCCTAGACTCCCAAGAACAATCCTTAGGATTTGAAGACCATTGAACTTTAACAAGCGGAACATCTTTATTTCGAAGTCGCTTGACTTCCGAAGCAATGATACGAATAGGATGTTGCTCATAAGTTAAATTAGGCGAAACTTCAATCTCTTCCACAACACCGGGCTCAAGAACAGAATCGGAATCTCGAAGGCACTTCCGTAATTGAGAAACGTGAAACACGTCATGAATAGCAGAAAATTGAGCTGGTAATAAAAGGCGATAAGCCATGGAACCAATACGTTCAGTGATAGGAAATGGCCCAATATATCAAGGCGCCAATTTTCCCGATCGACTGAAACGTACAACACCCTTCATAGGTGACACACGAATGAACACAAGATCTCCCACAGAAAATTCTAACTTCCTTCTTCGGTTATCGGCATAGGATTTTTGTCTACTCTGGGCTTCTTTCATCCTATGTCGAATAAGTTCAATCTTTTCTGTGGAATCACGAATAAAATCTAGACCTAAAACCAGCTTCTCACCGGTCTCAAGCCAACAAGAAGGAGATCGGCATGGCCTTCCGTAGAGTGCCTCAAAAGGTGTCATACCAATACTAGATTGGAAGCTATTATTATAGGAAAATTCAACAAGTGAAATATGATCTTCCCAACTTCCACCAAAATCAAGAACACAAGCACGAAGAAGATCTTTAAGAGTTTGATTCACACGCTCGGTTTGTCCATCGGACTGAGGATGATAAGCGGTGCTAAAATTAAGCTTCGTTGCCAAAGCTTTTTGAAGACTCTTCCAAAATCCACTAGTAAACAATGGATCGCGATCACTAACAATAGAAGTAGGAACACCATGTAATTTAACAATCTCTTTAACAAAGAGTTTGGCCAAAAGAGGAACGGTTCGGTTAGACCGAACGGGAATAAAATGGGTAGATTTAGTAAGTCTATCAACAATCACCCATAAGCTATCATGACCCGAACGAGAACGGAGAGCCATCTATAAAATCCATGAAAATCTGGTCCCACTTCCATATTGGAATTTCTAAAGGTTGCAATAACCCACCGGGCCTTTGATGCTCGGCCTTAATGAGTTGGCAAGTCATGCAACGCTTAACGAAGTTAGCGATGTCAAGCTTCATTCCCTCCCAATAATAAAGTCGCTTCATATCCGCGTACATTTTACTACTACCGGGATGAATGGTAAATTTAGAATGATGAGAATCTTCTAAAATATCTTTACGAAGATCACCAATATTTGGCACGACAAGTCTACCAAATTTCCGAATGCCGCCACGAGAATCGATATCAAAGTCTTTCAAACCTTCAATATCAATTTTATCCTTAATATTTTGGCCAAGAAGAGCCAATTCAGGATCAAGCCTTTGAGCTTCAAGAATGCGGTCTAAAAGAGAAGGATGAGCCTCAAGGCTACATAAAACAAATGATGAGCATAAATCGGATACGCGCTCTCGAATCTCACAAGTGGATAAGATCTCGAGATCGTTCCATTCAGATATCATCATAGAAACAACAGCTTGTTGTTTACGGCTAAGAGCATCGGCGACACGATTACCCTTTCCGGGAGTATAAAGAATATCAAGATCATATGGTGCAAGAAATTCGAGCCAACGCTGTTGACGCAAATTAAGTTCCTTTTGAGAGAATAAATACTTCAAGGACTTATGATCGGTATAAAGAACAAATTTCTCTCCTAATAGATAATGACGCCAAATCCGAAGAGCGAAAACAATAGCCGCGAGTTCTAAATCATGAGTGGCATATCTAGTCTCAGTTGGCTTCAATTGCCTAGAAGCGTAAGCAATAACACGTTCTTTTTGCATAAGAACGGCACCCAAACCAACGCGACTAGCATCGGTATAAACAACGAAATCTTGATTCCCCTCGGGAATAACAAGAATAGGAGCATCAGAAAGGAGTTCTTTTAATTTCTGAAAAGAAGCTTCACATTTGTCCGACCAAATGTATTTAACACCTTTCTTAGTCAAGCTAGTGAGAGGCACGGCAATCTTAGAAAAGTCTTTGATAAAACGACGGTAATAGCCCGCCAATCCGAGAAAACTACGAATCTCTGTCACACTCTCCGGTCTCTTCCAATCTTGAATCGCTTCAATCTTTGAAGGATCCACGGAAATTCCGAATTCGGAAATAATATGACCGAGAAACTTCACACGAGATTGCCAAAAGTGGCATTTAGAAAATTTTGCCCTTAATTGATTACTCCTAAGAGTTTCCAACACAATCCGAAGATGTTTTTCATGCTCCTCCTCGGTTTTAGAATACACAAGAATATCATCGATAAAGATGAGAACAAATCGGTCGAGAAAATCTTTGAAAACCCGATTCATAAGGTCAACGAAATACGCCGGAGCATTCGTCAAACCCAATGGCATGACAAGCCATTCATAAGATCCATAACGAGTACGGAACGAGGTCAATGGAATACTATCCTCTGCAATACGAAGCTGATGAAATCCAGTAGCTAAGTCTAATTGTGAAAAGATCTTAGCACCACTAAGCTGATCGAATAGATCATCAATCCGAGGTAAAGGATATTTATTTTTGATAGTAAGATCATTAAGCTTGCGGTAGTCAACGAAAAGCCTAAGTGTACCATCGGATTTCTTCACAAAAATAGCCGAAGCTCCCCAAGGCGAGGAACTAGAGCGAATAAATTGCTTCGTCTTCAATTCAGATAATTGTTTACGCATATCCTCGTTTTCTTTATTGGACATACGATACGGAGGACGAGTGATAGGTTGAGCTCCAGGAATAAGATTAATTCTGAACTCAATTGCCCGCTTAGGTGGTAATCCTAAAACGGGTTCGAATATGTCAAAAAATTCACGAACGACGTGAATAAGAGAAATAATATCACCCTCATCATCATCATCGTCATCACGAGGATTTAAAGAATATAAAGATGCGACCAAGCTAGAAACTGAATCTTGAAGATTAATAGAAATCTTCTTAACAGATTGAGGATGTCGAAGATGAATAGTCCGCTCAGGACATAGGATATGAGCTTCATAACGGTTAAGCCAATCCATTCCCAAAATCATTCCAAAGCCTAAATAACGCATGATATGCAAATCGGCTAGGAAAGGAAAATCACAAAAATAATCTCGACATCTTTACACAACAAACTGATTGTTGCAGATCCACCAACCGGATTCGCAATTCTCAAAGAAGTCATTAAACACAAAACATCCAAAGAAAAGGCATCAACAAGTTCTTTTGATATAAAAGAATGGGACGCACCCGTATCAAAAAGAACTCGAATAGGATGATCACGAAATAAAATAATTCCATCCAGAATAGAATGAGGCATACCTTGACCACGAGATATGTTGCCAGGGGCTTGAGCAACATTTAACTTTCCCTCCTTCTTGCCCTGAAGCTTGGGGCATGAAGATATAACATGCCCGGGAACTTTGCAGTAGCGACAAGAGAGAGACTTTGGGCACTTGTTCGAATAATGGTCCTTCGAACCACAATTATAGCATTCCCCACGGCCAAAGGAAGAAGTCTTTGCCACGGAGGTTGCTTGCTTCCCTTTCTTATTGGGATAAGGTCCTCTGAATTTATTTGGCCTCTTCTTGTTGTTGGAGTTTGGTTTGGAACCCACCACTTCAACATCATTCTCCTTATCCGCCTCTTCAAGACGAAGAGCGATATCAATGAGTTGGTCGAAAGAAACTTCTAATTTTAGAAGTAATGGCTTCTTGAGATTTTTGTTTAAGCCATAAACAAATCTCTGATTCTTCTTCAGAGGGGTGTTGATGTATTCAACCCCATATTTGGAAAGTGATTCAAAAGAAGCAACGTAGTCCGTCACGGAAGAATCGCCTTGAACAAGGTCAATGAAACGACGAGCCATTGTCACTTTCTCAGCTTCTGGCACGAATTTTAATTCGAAGCGTTCTCGGAATTGCTCCCAGGTGAGATCCGCTTCATTAATCTCAGAAATAAGAAGCTCGTACCAGTCCAATGCTCTTTCTTGGAGCATACTAGAGGCCACCTGAACTCGGTGAAGGTCAATAAGATTCATACGAGAAAAGATTCGATCGCATGACCTTAGCCAAGCCTGTACTTCCATAATAGTTTCGGAACCTTTGAATGGCTCCCCACCCAAATTAGTGTAATCGCTGCACAAGCGTGCAAAACCCGACTTTGGGTGAGTAGGTTCCGGGTTAGCTCCAGCTGCTTGAGCATTCGTCACTAAATCAAGAAGCTGTTGAGCAGTCATAAAAACTCCATCCTGGGGTGGAGTGCTAGATGGCACAGCTCTAGGGCGGCCAGGTCTAGACATTTCTCTTCCTTTAGAAAGAAAGAAGAGAATAAAAAGGTTATTCACCAATTGAATATCAAGCAATCTTGATAGCTAAAACAAGGAATCATAAAAGAAAATAGGATAGAACGGTACGTAGACCCGAATAAAATCCTAAAGCACGACTCCTAAGATGGACTTAGGACGATGATCCTTGTTATAATATTCCATATTGTTCCGAAGTTTGGCTCTGATACCAAGCTGTAACGCCCCACCTTTATACCCACGCTAGCCAAAAACATTACGGAGAATGCTGTCAACTAGCACGGAGAATAAGGCTGTTAAGGAGCGACCATCCGTGTAATTGTTTTGTGCGAGCATCGATATGTCAGATAGTATAACATGCATTTCTTTATCAAGAGGGAAATCCGACATACCGACACAAACTCAAAGCTACTACACAGTGGCTATAATATCTTCGGAAACAAATATAGAAATAAACATAACATAAATCAGTCACAGACAATTCATATCACAAAGGCGGAAACAGATATGAATATTACACTAGGAAGTGTACATCAGAGTAGTGGTCTAAAAAGATCCACAATATCACAAAAGAATAGTTACATGGACTACACAAAAGAATAAGTATACATAGTGGAGTCTATATCTCTAATGTATACAACAAAAAATACTAATCTAAGTAGTTAACCAAAAGTCAGAGAAATCAATCCCAAGAGAGAAGTCAAGCAGAAGCACCTGTAACATCTCGGTCTGACCCGAGTATTATTTAATAAGAAAATAATAAACGGATCAGTCTAACTATAAATATCAGATGAAACGATATAAAATAAGAGATATGACTAAACACATAATAATCACAATTCCAAGCTGTGATATATATAAGTAATTGAAAATCTACGAGAGATTAATCAGTATCACCAAATCTACACAAGAATCAAAGAAATGCCATACTCCTTATTTCGTTCATCAAACCACAAATATTGACGATTATATCAATTTCAATCACAAAAGTCAATGACATACAAATTCACCAAAGCACAAATATTGACAATAATATTAATGTCAATCACAAAAGTCAATGACACACAAATTCCAGAATTCAATACGCGAAATCCAAAAATCACAAAAGTCAATGACGCACAAATTCACCAATGCACAATATTGATAAAACTTATCAATGGAAATCACGAAAATTGGTGAAACACAAATTCTAGAAATCATCTCAAGAAATCCAGAAATCACAAAGGGGGGAGGCCTATCACAAACGGGAGCATATAGCCCACCAACACGTGTATCACAAACGGAACGCTAATTCCATGGTCGCTAACCATCACAAATTGAGCCGAAGCTCCACAAACGGCCCGAAGACCATGGGTTGCTACCCTACCAAATTGAGTCGAAACTCCACAAAACGGGGTTTAGTCTCCCTCGCAGACAAAGAGACATCGCACATTGCTAGTCTAAATCACAAAGATGATCGTCATGATCAACGAGAAGTGTTGATTACAGTAAGCTAGTAAATATATGAGCTTAGCATCATGTCCCATAACCACTAGCTTAACTTAAATATTTACGAACAAATTGTAGATCTCCACTAGAGAATTGTCACAAGAGTTTCAATCGAACAAGTCCAAGAATTAACCAACAAAGCGAACGCAAGCGTTTCATACCACTTGTTTTACTAAGTCGTTTAATTAGATTTCTCACACGAGTGAGGTAAAGGTTTGTATATACTAATAGATTGGAAAACGGTTTTATAAAAGAATTTGGTATTAAAATAGTATTGAAATCGTTTGAGGAAAGAGTTTTGATATTTATTACTAGTATAGAAAACCTTTATATTTTTTAAGTGACAAATCACGAAGAAGATTGTAAGAACAATCAATCACTAAAATTCACATACGAAGACGTGAATAAAATCCAAAGAAATCGATATCAAATCCATCAAAGTGGATATATCTAAAATTCCCAAAGAAAAGGTCATCAAAGTCGATAATAAATGACAACAACAAAAGGGAAACAACACGAATCGATTAAAGTTGGATATTCAAACGGATTAGCAATATAGGCTAATCTGGCAAATAGTAGCAGGTCGGTCAACCGGACTCCCTGAGTCGGTCGACCGAACCAGAGGTTGGAAACTTCTCGGGCATCAGGTCTGTCGACCGAACCAGGGGGGTCGGTCGGCCGAACCAGAAACAGAGAGTGCAACTGCACTCTTACTAGCAGGTCGGTCGACCGGACCAGGGGGGTCGGTCGGCCGAACCTGATGCTCTGCAATTTGATGCCCATAAATTGATATGTAACCTCCACCAATTCGCAACCGAACGAGCACGGACGCTAGGGAATTATGCCTAACGGCTACCCGGCCCTATTGGCTCCTCGATGCATCACCAAAAACACATTTGATCCTCAAAGCTATGATTTTTAAAGGATTGAACCCAAAACACCAAAAATTGGAATATTCACCAAATCAATCCAAACCAAAAGCAAATGCACACGAATAAGTGTTAGGAATTCATACCTAACATTCGAAGATAAATATAAGCATAGATGTGAGATAAAAATCTCACCTTTTCACAAAATCAAACAAGAAGAAGCTTGAAAGCAAATGGAGAATCAACCTCTCTTCAACACAACCCAAGTGAGCTTGAATCTATGCTCAAAACAAGATCATTCCCAAAATTAGGTTTAGGAATTTCTCAAATTGGTAAGAGAATAAGTTGGAGAAGAAGAAGAGAAGCTTACCAATGGGTTCTTCTTGAGTTTGGAGCTAGGAATTTGAAATTGCAAAAAGGAACTAGGGTTTTGGAGTTTTAATTTCCAATCTCTCCCACCATTAACACTTTAAAAACTGAAAAGAGAAGATAATGAGGGTGAATGGGGAAGAGTGGCTCAGATTTGAGCATAAGTTAAACATAGGGCTGAGCCCAAACCCAAACCCAAAGTGAAAAGTAGCAAAAATAAACTTTCTCCAAACATATCGAAGCTTATACTCAAAAAGGTCGCAAACGGCATTTTAAACTCAATGGGAGTGGTCCCGAGTCCTAGTTCGGCCGTATGCAAAAAGTTGCTTTTCGGACTAAAATCCGACTAATGATAAAATATTTAAATAAAATATTTAAATATAAAATCGATAAATATGCGGGTTGTTACACTCATCATTAACAAATTCCATTTATATCTCATTTAAATGCCAAAATCCGATTTATAAGATAATTACTTATAAATCTTCTATTTTACAAAATCTATTTATTTTATATCTTCACGATTTACAAATCTATAATTTTCAATGAAATCCATTTTATTCTTCATTTTAACACTTAATAAACTTGTTTTATAATTCCAATATTTCTAATTTATAAATATCCATTTTATCAATCTTTTATAAAAAAAATTGTAAAAGTTCAAAAATTCTAATTTAAACCATTTTATAAGTTTATTAACTATTTATTTCAAAAATCACTTTTCGCTTTTATTCCATAAAAAGCATACTTTTATATCATTAAAATTTTAATGTTTATTTATTTTAACAATTCAAAATTTAATAAAACGTATACTTTCGAAAATCACTTTAAAAACCAAAATCATTATTTTAAAACTTCAGAAATGGATCCGATGATGCAACAGCACCAAATAGTCAATCACGACATCCAAATATCATATATCGATATGATAATCAACAAATATCAAAATATCTGTAAATAAATCAATACAGTTGAGGAATCCAGTTGGATCCCTCCAACCTGTTTCCCTGCATCCAAAAACATTAGCACAATACCAATTCCGCTCCAGTACGGAATTATCGCGGTATATGGGATTTATAAAATATTATCCGCTTAATAGACGGCGTAATAGGGTCTCATCCGCTATAAAATGCGAGAAATCAACAACTGCAATATATACATATGCCAATATATATATATATATATATATATATATTGCTATTATATATAATACCAATTTCACTGTTTATGAAATATTCGCGGTATATGTTTTTAATAAATAACATCCGCCTACTAACGGCGCATAATATCTATTTTAACAATCAATAGATAACAATCATCATTCAAACATGCATTCAAGTATTTTAAATATAACTATTTAAAATTAAAATCGAAACCGATTCGATTGAGTGAGAAGTTCTCACCTTGATTTCAATTCTGTTGTAGCCTTCTATTTCGAATAAAATTAAACGAGCGTTTAATTTTATCCAAAATTTTCGCTTGCTACAATCAACTTCAATCCAATTCCATAGCGTAGTGCTCGAAAAAACGAACCCGACGCAAGTCGTTTCGTAATTTTTCAACCTCGTATCAACAAGTTATCGCATTTAGAAGTTAATACAATTTTTAAATACAATAATTTACACCTTTATTTAATTTAAAACCCTAAATCAAATCATAACCGTACGTTTCCTTATTGAAAAATCTGGGCCGCACTTCATGTTCCTCTCCCCTCTCCAGAAACCACGTTCGAATACTACCCATAGCCGCCCCCAATCCTTCAATTAACGCACCAAGCTCGATGACTTCTACCTCGATCGAACACCTCCATCCTGACCCCCTTCGCAAGAGCCACGCTCGGCCCCCTATTGAGGTCGAATTGCGTGCTTGAACGGAGCTCAAACGGACTCCCCTAACTCCCACGTCCAGCCACCATATCCAATCACGACCGTTGAGCTTATAGTACCCGACACCCTCTCCAACTTTCATGTTGAAGATTTCTTGTAAAAGTTTATGGATTGGAAGATAAATAAGGAGGATTGAAACGAATTTCTGGCCTTCGGTTTCTGGTGGAGGCGGCTAGGGTTTTAAACCCTATTTTTTTTTGTGAAGAGATGTAACATCCAGCCTTTTCGCACACTTTAAACCGACACACGTGCCAATTCAAAGCATACGCAAGGGCGGATTGTTATGGGGTAAATAAGAAAAAAACAGAGAAGAAATAAAACAAAATAGAATCTCACAGCGGAAGGATAAAATATAATAATCAATATACAGTTCATGATAACTGTTTACAAAATATTTATTTTACTTATACAATGAATATCAGAGTTACACATACCAATACAATTAATGCAGTGGAAATTTAGAGTGTGGTGCAACACTATAAATAATATAATACGGATTCTTCGTCTTCGTCCTCCAAAGCTAAAATCTTCGATCCTGAAACGCTCGGACTGACCCGAGCGAATTTGAAAAGACAAAAACACTCGAGTCAGAACTAAAAGATCTTATGTGAGTTAAATTAACAGAAATAAATATGAGTACAGTAACTCAAGAGATGCTCGGGATTTACATCTCCTAAGGATTCGTTAAACTATTTACTATGTAGTATATTGCGCTATTATAGTAGTGTCTATTTATAAAATAAACTTACTTTTAAATAGCGTTAAGGCTTTACATTTTCCACCTTAACACGTAAAATGCCAATAGTCTATACAGTACCGTAATACCTCCTGATCGGGAGGCTACCAGAGGATACTCCATAGGTACGACACAAATAGAAACTCGTAGTAAAGGCTCGGTATGGTAGGTGACACGGCACAACTAGGAAATGCCAGGGTAGATATACCAATTGCTATCCAGGCTGGTGGAAACGCGTAGCCGCAGTTACCGCCCACCTCGGACTAACTCCCCAAAATCAAAATATAGAAGTGGCCACTGAATCAATCCAAAATCAAAGTATAATATCGAAGAGGAGGGTCCGATCAGAGGAATGACCTCATTGGCCTGAGAATCGCTCCTGTTTTAGCCACCTTATGCCAACTCACGGGAGTCGGGTCCACGTATTTACCTTACAGGAAATGTCGCCACCACCTACTTCATTCTGGAATCTCCACCGCGTACACGGTTAGTCAAAGTGGTTTTCGGTATCGACAGAGAGTATGTCCATATCCGATCCCGGTCTCTTTACCAACCCATCGTTATTATAACATCGCGGTCATTTAAAAATAGGTTATACTTTAAAAATCAGAATAAACATTCCATTTCATAACAATGAATACGATATCATTTCAAAACCCAAAACCATATTTTATCACTTATCCCAAATATAATTCTTTTCCAAAATCATAATGCTTTAACTTCATAACGTCTGAAAATCAAATATTTTCAAAGCATAATATTTTGAAAATCATAATTTAAAACCATAACTTCAAAAAAAAAAAAACTTGAATGGTTTGGACATTCAACGGTATATGAATTAAATGGTTTAACTTAAATGTTACTTTGTAAAGAAAATAGTTCTCATGGCTTTACAAATACATTTCTTTATTAAAGTCTAAACCAAAATTTATATTATCTCTCTCAAGTTCCAAAACCACTTCAATTTATTTATATATATGTATATCCATTTTGAGTATCAATATTTCAAACTAAAGTTGGATTTTATTCTTTCAACAAATCAATTGTTCTATTAATTAGTCTTGAATATTCATATAAAATCCATAAATAATAAGACTTCAATTTCTAGTAATAAAATATATATATTTTTCCCAATTCAAATTATACTAGAATATTCATTTCAATTTATTTTGGGAAAAATCCAATTATAAATATCATATCTTAAAATTTTCAAACTTAACATTTAAACATATGATATAAATTATTAAACTCCATTTTCTTAATTTTCTTCCATTTTTAATAAAGATTTTTATACACCTTTTAATTTCAAAATTTTCAACTTCATATGTATATATATATGGAAGAAAAATATTTATACAATATAAAATTTAAGATTATTATAAACCGTATTCCATCCAAACCATAGAAATCACATTTAAATAGTTATATATATACCGCGGTGCCTGTATATAATTTTCTATCCTATGGTCAAGTGATACGGATATTTATCATTTCAATCCGCAATTTAAAAGATATAAAATTTTGCGGTTATATATCATTTCAAACCACAATCCCGAATGAAATGAAATATGCATGATAATTTGCAATTTAATGATATACAATAAACATCCATTCATCAACATCATCCATCATCCAAATCGCAATCATCAATCAATAACAATATTATTTTTGGTACTACATAACAGGTAATACTAGCAATTTTATTCAAATTAAATTTAACAGCTATTAATCTACAGTCTATATTCAGTAATAAATTATATAACTGTTAACTAGCAGTTCATATACAAACAAATAAATTTTAACTGTAAATTTATACGCAATAAATTAATTAAATTAACAGTTAAATTAAATAAATGCAATTCAACAGATATGAATAAAATAAACATGCCAAATACTCATAAATAAATTTCTATTCATTTCTAAAATAAATTTAAACAAACATAAAAGCTTCTAATAGTTGTGAGTGGGTTAAAACACTCACCTTTTGAATTTAAATCGAATTTAAATTCGATTTAAACCCAAAAATTCGCCCGTCTCGGAATTCGTCCAAACCAGCGTCATCAAGTCCGGAATTAAATTACGATCCTAACAAAAAAAATTCGTTCGAATCCGAGGTCGTATGAGAAAGTTATGGAGAAAAATGGTGATTGAATTTCAAATTATAATTTAATAAAAAGGGACACAATTCTCACCTTTATAAATTATTGCCTCGTCATCACAAAATATGCTCACGCACTGTTCATGCCTGGACAAAACAGAAACCGCGTTCGAACCTCCTTCCGCTCAAAGGCAACAGGAACCATCGCGTGCAAATATCGAACGCCAACTCCTACCGGACACGCTCGGCCAAGCCAGACAAATCACGGCGCCGCCTCTACCGCCGAAGAGGCTGCCGACCTCGCCACAGTCCCCCCTTCAAACACCATCCTCCATGCAAAACTGGGCAGCAACCATTTATTTTCGAAACCCTAATCAAATAAAACTCCCAATCTAACCGTTGAATCGACACAAAAACCATATAGATGCGATCCCCATCGTCCACTCTACAAAACCCAGAAAAGGTTTGACGATCCGACGAAGTTTGCGACGACGATGATGAATGGTCACGGACTGTTTGAATTAATTCTGGTCAAACGAATGTTCAAAACAGAAAATGAATTGCACCAGTAGATTACGTGTCTCGAGAACTATGACATATATTTTTGTGGAATTTTTCTGAAGTGCTTGCATTTTCACTGAAATTTGGATTGGGGTAGATCTAGGTTGCATTCATTTGAGGAGGAGAAGGAGATGAAGAAATGAACGTACAGCAAAAGGGAAAATAAAATGGGGCTAGGGTTTATAACCGTGCTTATATAGGTAGACTAGAGGTAGCGTAGATGGATCGGATAAGTGAACGTACGGAACAAACTATGGCCCAAAAGGCCCGCTATGCCTCCGGAACCGAATTTATTAAATCTATATATCCAAATAGGTATTTTAAGATATTCTGAACGCGATGGAAAAAGTTTCACGTCCAAATTTGATCGTATGAAGAAGTTATGCTGAAAACAAAATTTCCAAATTGATTTCAAATTGATTTTATTAAAATTGATTTCAAGGCGTTTCACGCCCGTACGATCAAACGACAAGTCCGATCGATACGAAACTTGAAACCCTATAATAATTCACCGATACGGATCCGATGAAACTGGTTTCGTCGAAATCCGAGTCCGTGGCCAAAATGGCTATTTTTAATATTCATTAAATAAATTAAATAAATTATAAAAATCCAATTTTTACATCTAAATTCAAAAATTGACCAAATTTTCTCCCTTTAAATTTTCTTAATTATTTACTCCAATTTTAAACAATTCAAGTGTCAATACATAGTTGTTCTATTCATCAATTTAGATGTTAATCCTTACTTAAAGGTTAAATTCCAATTTTTAATAAATTCAACATTATACGTTTGATTAAATTTATTAAATTCACCTTTTTTCTATTATTCAAAGTTATTGGTGTCAATTTAATGAAACTAACATTGGCTCAATATCTATACATTAAAAATCTCAATTCTAAACTTAGATCTCAACTTATGAAATAGTTAAATAATAAATTCCATCTAAATCTACATCTTCCTACTATCTAAATATTTAGAAAAATTACTTACCACTTTTTTTTGTAAATTTCTAAACTAGTAGATTTGTGTCATTTCTAGCCCTCTGGATATTTTAAATTAACTAAAAGCAAATTTACATATAATTTCCATCGTCAATTATTTTAGTGAATAAATCTTCAAAGGTTACTGCAATTAATCCCATAAATTGCAATAAATTCTAATAAATTTGACTCTATTTGATTACAACTCACAAATAAATCAATTATTCCCCAACTACAAAGTTACCGTTTCTTATATATATCACTACAGTAATACTTCCAAATGTTCATCCTTTGTTTGCATAAATTACTGTATTCAATTGAATTGTAATATTGTTAACTTACACATAAATAAAACTTAACAACTAATAGAATAAATAACTTACAAAATTTGTTGTCATAAATATATTTTATAAGTCTACACTTAATTATTATCTTACAATACGTTTTTACGTTAATTTTACTATAAAATTTATACACTCTTCCGTTACCATATTAATAATTACTAAAGTAACGTTCATTCTTAATAACAACGTTATACTATTAAACATATAAAAGGACTCCATTCCCCAAATACATTCATTTATATTTATTCCCTTAAAGTTCTCCTTTATTGACTAGACACATTAATTTAGATTCATTTACATCGAATGCCCTTCTTAGCTATATACTCAATACATGTTAAATCTACATAATGTTTATCTTTTATTCAAATTCACTAATACCATCAATAACAAAATGTTGCCCTAAATTTAGATTCAATTATATACATTAGATAAATGGGTAAACTTTTGTAATTATCCTATATATGAAAAAAAAATTATGCATACATTTCCACTTACTTACTATGCATTCATTTATTAAATTACTAATTGCCTTAGTCAACTTATCCCCTATTTACTACCAAATTTCAAATTTAATTATGGCTTATCAATACATAAAATTTACATAGGCAAAACAAATTTTATTACTATCTTAAGTCCATTTATTATTGACAACATTCATTAAATTTCCTTATCAACACTTATTGCATTGATTTATTCAGTGGTCACCTTTTATTTAGTTACTATCCATTTTACAATCCAATGTAAGTCTTCCACTATTTATTTTATATTAAATGAATTCCATTCTACTTAATCTTTTTATTGATATTCACTAATTCAACCCTTATATCAGTTTCTTATATTTAACTTTAAATCAAATTGTGACAATCTACATTATCCAAATCTATTGTCATAAAATTTTATTGTTACACTAAATTACAACTACTATACCAAATTACTACGTTTTCTCAAATAAAATATTAAGGCTTTTATTTTATTCTAAATTAGATTAGAAATTATATTAAATTAATTCATTTAATATCATCAAATTTAACGGGTCGTTACGCTCTCCCCCACTCAAAACTTTTCGTCCCCGAAAAGGAAAAAGAAGGGAGAAGGAAGAATAAACAGTACATCTTATTTCAAATATTAACTTATAAAATAATTTACTGGATTAATTTCCTTGAATGAAATATACCCGTTTTTAATCATTACAACCTTTTATGCTTAAATCATTAAAGTTTGGAAAATATTCAACAAAATTCTAAGTCCAAAATTTACGAAAATTTTTGGCAGAGTCTCCTTTGTACGGTGAGGCTCGGGAGAAAATATAATATCAAAATATACAAATATATTACATATATTATCAAAATATTATATCCCAACACGGGAAAAAATAACGCTTTAAACGTAATCCGAAAACGTACCTATTTGTCGGGCAATATACGCTTATTATTTTGGAACCAAAAGCAGTAGCAGTTGCTTCCATCACCTGTATTTACTTATATAGTCTAAAAGGTTAAATATTTATTTTAAAGTGAACTATTCAAGTGGATTCAATCATTAATCAACCAAACAATTCGACAACCATCAACCTTACAAACACATACATACACAAACAAAGCAACCATTTAATCCATCAAACAAATAGTTGTTTGGGTTCAAACTTGAAATTTGTATGAAATGAAATTAACTATCAAGTGCATCCTTTACTCAACAGTCTTAGATGGAACAAAGATAGGTACTTATTCATTTAACCACTTCAAATTTCTTACCCAACAACATAAATCAAACAACACAATTCAAACCAACACCCAAATTTATTTATTATACATTTATCTCATGCTTCAATGGTTTGATTTTCTTTCTTTCATTTATGGAGTGATTTCTTTATTTCTTACAAATTTTCATTTTCCATTTATCACAAAATTCATTATATTTGTATTCCAATTTATTTACTAAAGTTTCTATCATCTATTTATACTACTTACCTTTACTTATAGTAAAATTTCCAATTTAACTTAAGTCTATACAATTAATTCTCATTAATAATAGCAAATTAATAGAATACCTTTATTACCTTACTGTTCACTTGTAAGATTTCCCCTTCCATTTTCCTACTAAAATTGCAACTTTTTATTATATGGTAAGTTATGTATGTTTTAAGAATGTAAGTGAAAATTTACAAGTTTCTTCTCAATTCCTTTTTATTTATTAATGGTTCAACAAATATATATTCGTTTTATAAATTACAATTTCAACTTACCCTTAATTTCATTCCTTTATTTAATGTTTACGTTTTATTATATTTAATTATAGTAACCCTCTACTTACACTTAAATTATTAACCTTAAAACCTCCATTTTTATAAATAAAGGATTTTATTAATTTATTATCTAGGGTTTACAGACATTTATTTATATTACCTACTTTTTATTATATTACTAGTAGCATTTTAAATCATACTTAAGTTTATAACCCTACACACCAATCTTTATTAATTAAAGAATTTCATTTTATATACTTAAGTTTACAATCACTTAGTAATAATATTTACCTTTTATTTTTAGTAAAATTTAAATTATAACTTAAGTTTATACCATTAAATTCTTATTTAATATAGCAATTCATTGAATACTTCATTATTTCCAAAAACTTCTACTTGTATAATATTCTATTTCAATCTCTTATTTAACATTTTAACTTTTCATATTTGGTAAGTTATTTATGTTAAAGAAAAAGCAAAAGAACTTATACAAGTTTAATCTCAACCCTTTTAATTCATTGATTACTTAACCTTTATTTCACTAACCTAAATTTTTTTTTTTTACAACTAATTAATGGAAATTCAAGAATTAATACCGGGTCAAATTCCAAAATTACTTTAAAATAATAGATAATTAATTTCTTACAACTTTTATATCTCTAATTACCTTTAAACAATTAAAATTTTAAATAATTTCAAAAAAAATCTGCAGTAGAGTTTACTAAAGTGGCATTTCCCTTCGAAACTCGAAAATGAAAGTCGATGATGCGGCCGTCATCACCGAAATTATTTTCCAGCGACAGAGAGGAAAGTACAAACTTATTTTCTTCAAAATCCTCTTTAAACCAATTCTTTCAAATTATACTAAATATTTATATAAGAAAATATTTATAAACCAAATCATTATATTTCATAAATCCTTTGAAAGAAGATTTCAAAAGTCCCGGACTTAAGTTCTAAAATCTCCAATTTGATTTATTAAAATTCAACTTAGCTTTAATTCATTACAAATATTTTTATTACCTAACACCCAACTATAGCAACCAAAATATATCTTTATAAAATATTTTTATATATAGAAAATATAATAGGCAAAATTATTTCATTCACCTATATTAAAAACAAATATTATGTCGGTCTGTCCTATTAAGTGTTTAGAAATCCCTATTGATGACATAGCGTCCCATGCATCAACCAGAATTTATAAATACAAAACGGAACAGATTAACACAATATCAAAATCTTTTTATAACACTAACAAATACGCTCTCTCATATATATACACTCAGCGACTCCCATGGGGTATAACTACCCTATTAACAAAGAGTCAAACCCCACAAAGCCAAAGTTTATCGCTAAACCAAAGCTCTGATACCAACTGTAACATCCAGCCTTTTCGCACACTTTAAACCGACACATGTGCCAATTCAAAGCATACGCAAGGGCGGATTGTTATGGGGTAAATAAGAAAAAAACAGAGAAGAAATAAAAAAAAATAGAATCTCACAGCGGAAGGATAAAATATAATAATCAATATACAGTTCATGATAACTGTTTACAAAATATTTATTTTACTTATACAATGAATATCAGAGTTACACATACCAATACAATTAATGCAATGGAAATTTAGAGTGTGGTGCAATACTATAAATAATATAATACGGATTCTTCGTCTTCGTCCTCCAAAGCTAAAATCTTCGATCCTGAAACGCTCGGACTGACCCTAGCGAATTTGAAAAGACAAAAACACTCGAGTCAGAACTAAAAGATCTTATGTGAGTTAAATTAACAGAAATAAATATGAGTACAGTAACTCAAGAGATGCTCGGGATTTACATCTCCTAAGGATCCGTTAAACTATTTACTATGTAGTATATTGCGCTATTATAGTAGTGTCTATTTATAAATAAACTTACTTTTAAATAGCGTTAAGGCTTTACATTTTCCACCTTAACACGTAAAATGCCAATAGTCTATACAGTACCGTAATACCTCCTGATCGGGAGGCTACCAGAGGATACTCCATAGGTACGACACAAATAGAAACTCGTAGTAAAGGCTCGGTATGGTAGGTGACACGGCACAACTAGGAAATGCCAGGGTAGATATACCAATTGCTATCCAGGCTGGTGGAAACGCGTAGCCGCAGTTACCGCCCACCTCGGACTAACTCCCCAAAATCAAAATATAGAAGTGGCCACTGAATCAATCCAAAATCAAAGTATAATATCGAAGAGGAGGGTCCGATCAGAGGAATGACCTCATTGGCCTGAGAATCGCTCCTGTTTTAGCCACCTTATGCCAACTCACGGGAGTCGGGTCCACGTATTTACCTTACAGGAAACGTCGCCACCACCTACTTCATTCTGGAATCTCCACCGCGTACACGGTTAGTCAAAGTGGTTTTCGGTATCGACAGAGAGTATGTCCATATCCGATCCCGGTCTCTTTGCCAACCCATCGTTATTATAACACCGCGGTCAATTAAAAATAGGTTATACTTTAAAAATCAGAATAAACATTCCATTTCATAACCATGAATACGATATCATTTCAAAACTCAAAACCATATTTTATCACTTATCCCAAATATAATTCTTTTCCAAAATCATAATGCTTTAACTTCATAACGTCTGAAAATCAAATATTTTCAAAGCATAATATTTTGAAAATCATAATTTAAAACCATAACTTCAAAAAAAAAAAAAAACTTGAATGGTTTGGACATTCAACGGTATATGAATTAAATGGTTTAACTTAAATGTTACTTTGTAAAAAAAATAGTTCTCATGGCTTTACAAATACATTTCTTTATTAAAGTCTAAACCAAAATTTATATTATCTCTCTCAAGTTCCAAAACCACTTCAATTTATTTATATATATGTATATCCATTTTGAGTATCAATATTTCAAACTAAAGTTGGATTTTATTCTTTCAACAAATCAATTGTTCTATTAATTAGTCTTGAATATTCATATAAAATCCATAAATAATAAGACTTCAATTTCTAGTAATAAAATATATATATTTTTCCCAATTCAAATTATACTAGAATATTCATTTCAATTTATTTTGGGAAAAATCCAATTATAAATATCATATCTTAAAATTTCCAAACTTAACATTTAAACATATGATATAAATTATTAAACTCCATTTTCTTAATTTTCTTCCATTTTTAATAAAGATTTTTATACACCTTTTAATTTCAAAATTTTCAACTTCATATGTATATATATATGGAAGAAAAATATTTATACAATATAAAATTTAAGATTATTATAAACCGTATTCCATCCAAACCATAGAAATCACATTTAAATAGTTATATATATACCGCGGTGCCTGTATATAATTTTCTATCCTATGGTCAAGTAATACGGATATTTATCATTTCAATCCGCAATTTAAAAGATATAAAATTTTGCGGTTATATATCATTTCAAACCACAATCCTGAATGAAATGAAATATGCATGATAATTTGCAATTTAATGATATATAATAGACATCCATTCATCAACATCATCCATCATCCAAATCGCAATCATCAATCAATATCAATCAATAACAATATTATTTTTGGTACTACATAACAGGTAATACTAGCAATTTTATTCAAATTAAATTTAACAGCTATTAATCTACAGTCTATATTCAGTAATAAATTATATAACTGTTAACTAGCAGTTCATATACAAACAAATAAATTTTAACTGTAAATTTATACGCAATAAATTAATTAAATTAACAGTTAAATTAAATAAATGCAATTCAACAGATATGAATAAAATAAACATGCCAAATACTCATAAATAAATTTCTATTCATTTCTAAAATAAATTTAAACAAACATAAAAGCTTCTAGTAGTTGTGAGTGGGTTAAAACACTCACCTTTTGAATTTAAATCGAATTTAAATTCGATTTAAACCCAAAAATTCGCCTGTCTCGGAATTCGTCCAAACCAGCGTCATCAAGTCCGAAATTAAATTATGATCCTAACAAAAAAAAATTCGTTCGAATCCGAGGTCGTATGAGAAAGTTATGGCGAAAAATGGTGATTGAATTTCAAATTATAATTTAATAAAAAGGGACACAATTCTCACCTTTATAAATTATTGCCTCGTCATCACAAAATATGCTCACGCACTGTTCATGCCTGGACAAAACAGAAACCGCGTTCGAACCACCTTCCGCTCAAAGGCTACAGGAACCATCGCGTGCAAATATCGAACGCCAACTCCTACCGGACACGCTCGGCCAAGCCAGACAAATCACGGCGCCGCCTCTACCGCCGAAGAGGCTGCCGACCTCGCCACAGTCCCCCCTTCAAACACCATCCTCCATGCAAAACTGGGCAGTAGCCATTTATTTTCGAAACCCTAATCAAATAAAACTCCCAATCTAACCGTTGAATCGACACAAAAACCATATAGATGCGATCCCCATCGTCCACTCTACAAAACCCAGAAAAGGTTTGACGATCCGACGAAGTTTGCGACGACGATGATGAATTGTCACGGACTGTTTGAATTAATTCTGGTCAAACGAATATTCAAAACAGAAAACGAATTGCACCAGTAGATTACGTGTCTCGAGAACTATGACATATATTTTTGTGGAATTTTTCTGAAGTGTTTGCATTTTCACTGAAATTTGGATTGGGGTAGATCTAGGTTGCATTCATTTGAGGAGGAGAAGGAGATGAAGAAATGAACGTACAGCAAAAGGGAAAATAAAATGGGGCTAGGGTTTATAACCGTGCTTATATAGGTAGACTAGAGATAGCGTAGATGGATCGGATAAGTGAACGTACGGAACAAACTATGGCCCAAAAGGCCCGCTATGCCTCCGGAACCGAATTTATTAAATCTATATATCCAAATAGGTATTTTAAGATATTCTGAACGCGATGGAAAAAGTTTCACGTCCAAATTTGATCGTATAAAGAAGTTATGCTAAAAACAAAATTTCCAAATTGATTTCAAATTGATTTTATTAAAATTGATTTCAAGGCGTTTCACGCCCGTACGATCAAACGACAAGTCCGATCGATACGAAACTTGAAACCCTATAATAATTCACCGATAGGATCCGATGAAACTGGTTTCGTCGAAATCCGAGTCCGTGGCCAAAATGGCTATTTTTAATATTCATTAAATAAATTAAATAAATTATAAAAATCCAATTTTTACATCTAAATTCAAAAATTGACCAAATTTTCTCCCTTTAAATTTTCTTAATTATTTACTCCAATTCTAAACAATTCAAGTGTCAATACATAGTTGTTCTATTCATCAATTTAGATGTTAATCGTTACTTAAAGGTTAAATTCCAATTTTTAATAAATTCAACATTATACGTTTGATTAAATTTATTAAATTCACCTTTTTTCTATTATTCAAAGTTATTGATGTCAATTTAATGAAACTAACATTGGCTCAATATCTATACATTAAAATCTCAATTCTAAACTTAGATCTCAACTTATGAAATAGTTAAATAATAAATTCCATCTAAATCTACATCTTCCTACTATCTAAATATTTAGAAAAATTACTTACCACTTTTTTTTGTAAATTTCTAAACTAGTAGATTTGTGTCATTTCTAGCCCTCTGGATATTTTAAATTAACTAAAAGCAAATTTACATATAATTTCCATCGTCAATTATTTTAGTGAATAAATCTTCAAAGGTTACTGCAATTAATCCCATAAATTGCAATAAATTCTAATAAATTTGACTCTATTTGATTACAACTCACAAATAAATCAATTATTCCCCAACTACAAAGTTACCGTTTCTTATATATATATCACTACAGTAATACTTCCAAATGTTCATCCTTTGTTTGCATAAATTACTGTATTCAATTGAATTGTAATATTGTTAACTTACACATAAATAAAACTTAACAACTAATAGAATAAATAACTTACAAAATTTGTTGTCATAAATATATTTTATAAGTCTACACTTAATTATTATCTTACAATACGTTTTTACGTTACTATAAAATTTATACACTCTTCCGTTACCATATTAATAATTACTAAAGTAACGTTCATTCTTAATAACAACGTTATACTATTAAACATATAAAAGGACTCCATTCCCCAAATACATTCATTTATATTTATTCCCTTAAAGTTCTCCTTTATTGACTAAACACATTAATTTAGATTCATTTACATCGAATGCCCTTCTTAGCTATATACTCAATACATGTTAAATCTACATAATTTTTATCTTTTATTCAAATTCACTTATACCATCAATAACAAAATGTTGCCCTAAATTTAGATTCAATTATATACATTAGATAAATGGGTAAACTTTTGTAATTATCCTATATATGAAAATATTTTTATGCATACATTTCCACTTACTTACTATGCATTCATTTATTAAATTACTAATTGCCTTAGTCAACTTATCCCCTATTTACTACCAAATTTCAAATTTAATTATGGCTTATCAATACATAAAATTTACATAGGCAAAACAAATTTTATTACTATCTTAAGTCCATTTATTATTGACAACATTCATTAAATTTCCTTATCAACACTTATTGCATTGATTTATTCAGCGGTCACCTTTTATTTAGTTACTATCCATTTTACAATCCAATGTAAGTCTTCCACTATTTATTTTATATTAAATGAATTCCATTCTACTTAATCTTTTTATTGATATTCACTAATTCAACCCTTATATCAGTTTCTTATATTTAACTTTAAATCAAATTGTGACAATCTACATTATTCAAATCTATTGTCATAAAATTTTATTGTTACACTAAATTACAACTACTATACCAAATTACTACGTTTTCTCAAATAAAATATTAAGGCTTTTATTTTATTCTAAATTAGATTAGAAATTATATTAAATTAATTCATTTAATATCATCAAATTTAACGGGTCGTTAAAAGAGAGGGGGGCTATTTATAGAAATCTATCGAACACTATTCATTCCGGAATTTCCAAACTCCGACTTACGCGCGGTGGCCAGAGTTTCTAGGGTTTATCCCGCGTTCCGGACACAATGGAACAGGTTTCGGAAGCTAATTCGGTCATCTGTGCAAGTTATGGCAATAAACGTTCAATTTAAAATTAAACCGATTAAACGATTTTCTAGGCGTTTTAGCTTGCACCGGACAAACGGTAAATCCGATTGACACGAAATTTGAAACCATACAATAACATCACATTACGGATCCGATGAAACTGGTTTCGTCGAAATCCGAGACTTTTTGAAAAATGGCTATTTTAACTCGCCAAATTAATATTAAAACAATTTCGATGCGTTTCGAGCTGCCACGATCAAAAGAAAACTCCGATTGCTACGAAAATTGAAATCCGATAATAACAAACTATTACGGATCCAATGGAACTAGTTTCGTCCAATTCTGAGACTGTTCAAAAATTGGCTATTTTACATTTAAAAGTTCTAAAACATCGTTCTAGCTCCAATATGATAAAATAAAATTTTACAAATCATTTTCAATCATATTTAACTCAATTTTCAATTATTTATGGAATTTTCAACTATTAAATTATCGATTTAATTAAATCCAATTAAATCCAATTATTCGAAATAAAATTTATTCGACTTATAAATTTCACTTATTAATATTTAAAATTAACTAAATATTCAAATTTTAATTAATTAAAATTCTGGGTCGTTACATACTTCCCCCCTTGAAAGAATTTCGTCCTCGAAATTATCAAGTAAGAAAAATTACAGAATCTATTAACTTTCCAAAATCCATAGTTAAACTTCCTACAATAAATTACTAAGTTTTCAAATCATACTTAGTTATCTTTCAAAACCAAACTATATCATTTAACTTTCAATTCCAAAATCAAAGTTATAGTTTTCACAAATTTCCCAAATTTTCTCAAAATTTTTCTAACGCCTTAAATTTTCGAAAAAATTCGCCATAGTCTCCTTTGCGCGGCTCGATCCGAAAAAAATGACAGTATATATATCACAAATATACATCTCATCAAGTGATGAGGCATCCCGCAGGGAAAAAAGTGTAAAAGTACGGTATGTAATCCGAGATATGTACCTTATTATATTATTAGCGAGCATATACGGCTAATATAGCACGAAAGCGAGCTCCAAAAGCGAAGCAAGCGCAATCCGCACCTACTAAATACTCAACAAACAACATGAGAATCATGCATATATGAAAATAGTATCAATATACAACATATAGCAACATAACAACTGCATGTGCCAACATAGCAATGCATTCAATAGAAATAAATGCAACTACCAAATCAATATAATTTATTTCTCATTAATATTTAATGAATTGGTTTTCCAATATAGATCACATTTGATTCATTAACATTGGATTTAACTAACATTCATTTGTTCATTTTTCAATTAGTATACATTCACTAATTTATTCACATTGATTCACTTCCAAATCAAATTCAATTCTATTCAAATTTACATATTATCCATTTGAATTTAATTACATAGCTTCCAATTTCGCTAATTCACTTTCATTAACACTTAATGAATTTATATACAATCAATCAACAATCAAATAACAACGAATGTTTATTCAACATAACCAAATTATTAAATTTACATTCGATTTGGTTCAACGCTTTTAATTCCAATTGATTTAACATTAAATTGATTTCCATTCCGATTTATTCAACTAGCCTTTTAATGAATTAATACTTCATCCATTTTTCCATATCAATTCTTTACATTCAATTGATTCACATTCAATTTATTCATTAGTTCAATAGCTAATTCCTTTATCCATATAAAGTTGAATTTCATTCATATAACTCAAGTTCAAATTCTTAATGACTTCACTCCATTAATTCACTTATTAATTTACTTCGATACCAAAATCAACTTTATTCAACATCACTTAAGTTATATTCCTTTTCAACCACCTTTTGTTTAACTTAACTTAAGTTTTCACTTATAAATCCAATTCAAATTCCAATCCTATTTAACTTTTCTTTAGTTAAATTTCAAATCACTTGTCTTTGATGACAACTCAAATTTATTTCAACTTGGATTTTATTGATTTACTTATACTTCCTTTAATTTAACTTCATCCTTTAAGTTAAATTTATTCTATCGAAATTCAAATTATATAAGTTATCAACTCATTTATCATTTCCATAATATTTAAATAGGATTCCAGAGTCCTTTCAATCTTTCAAAACCATTTTTGAAATCAATTCAATTATCTTTTGAATTTCAAAACCCAAACTCAAAATTTTCCAAACAACTTTTATTTAAAACAATTTGGCAGCAATTTCTCTTTTGGAAACCCGAAAATGAATTCTAATGATGTGGCCATCATCATCAGGATTATTTTCCAGCGACCGAAAAGAGTTTAGAGCTTTAATTTCTCCAAAATAATTTTTCAAATTATCAAATCCTTTCAAAACACTTCTCTGGAATTTTGTTTTCAGATTATAAATCACATTTATAAATCTTTTACTTATATAATTTCACTTCTTATATATAAGATTATTTCACAAGTGTAAATCATTTTAATTATAACTCCATACTTATAATTCAATTGCTTATACGATTATTCTTTTAAAAATTGTTGTTTTTATTCAACAACCAAACAATCAATTCATATACACTTTAATAATTCTGAAAAATTATCTTTTATATATAAAATATAATCAAGGTAAAATTATTTCATTTACCCAATTTTAAAACAATACTGTGTCGAATTGTTCTGTACAAGTGTTTATAAACCCCTTCGGCATAGTTGTACAGACCGTGCTGACGAAGGTTCATATGCCACTCAACAAACCAATCATCACAATATAAAACAAGTTTATATTCACTAACTAATACGCTCTCATAGCTATTATTACACTCAAACTCATTCTAGAGTACTACTGCCTCTATCTCTAATGAGTAATACCCAACAGAGCCATGGTCGTCGCTTAACCATAAGCTCTGATACCAAATGTAACGATTGCGACTTTTCATTGCCGAAAAACCGAAAGGTTAGGGTTTAAGAAGAAGAAAAAGATAGAAGAAGAGAGAAAAAGATAGAACAGAACAGAAACAACAGAACAATATTAGAATCTCACAATTCGCAGCGGAACAACATATAATAGATAAATGAATAATCTTTAAACAAAGAACTATATCAGTTATTACATTACATCATATTACATTACATTACATCATCAGAGTGTACAACAACAACATGCAGCAGAAAAGAAATATAATATACTAGTAATACGCCATGCCATCCACCTTGCTTCCAGCAACTTCTGAATTCCAGAATATCCTGATAAACCTTAACTCTTGACTGCCCGTGTGGAAATTGGTGGGCACCCAGAGTTTAGGAAGGAAAACAATAAACTCCGAGTCAGTCATGTGACTGGTGTGAGAACTAAAACAGTTTATTTTTTCTTTAAAATCAAAATAGAGGAATATTTGTAAAGTCAATTCGCAATGCTTCTAAAAATGAGACTACCATAAGGCCTCCCGCACACACACACAATGCAAACGCAGAATCGGAGGAGATTTCTCCTTATGATAGTCAAAGATGCTTGATACGCATTAAAAGAAACATTTGATATTATTACTAGTGCATAGTGTAGGAAAAATCATTTCGAAAATAAAGATATAAATCTTAGCCAGCATAGGCATTTCGCACTTATGCCTACTATAGCTACTATGTTCAATAGCAGGTTACTGCCACATTCCATAGCAGGTTCTACAACTAAAACCGTACAAGTCTCGTATTGTTTCTTTGGATTTCCAACAAATGGTCAGGCCAAGGAACTTCCCATTGCCACATGGAAACGCCTCTGGAAAGATGCCCCGAGAACCAAACCGGATCTCTGCCAACACAAGGCCGGGTTACCCCTAACTGGGTAACTACTGACACGAATATGTCATCCCCCGATCGTAACCGATCTATCCGAGGATCCTCGATTTCCAACAACCACAAAATATGCAGCAACAACATAGGTTAAATATCTGGGCTCCATACCATGATACCACCTCTATCCATAAGGAATGACATACACTAAAGGGGTGCTACCCCCTAATAACCTTGCTGCATCCTTCCTGTTTTTCCGGGGTGTGAGGTCCGACGAAGTCTCGTCCACAAAGCCACACTTTATACAAAAGTCGTGCTTTGGGTCAACAAATGATCATAGAAATGATCACCAAGATAAATGATCAAATAAATGATCCTACCAAGAATGATCAAACAATGATCATTTCACAGCAACACTCAGCATGCCACACTACCAAATTGGGAGTATATCACTAATAACCTTCAACTATATAACCTCTGAGCTCGTACGTCTCAGAGAAGGGTGTTAAGCTAAGAGAATAAATTCTCCGCCACCAACAGAAATATATTTGAAAGAAATCAGCTTTATATCTCAATTTGTAATGTCAGACATACAATCCATACAAGTCTGTTCTGAGCTCGAACAGAACCGAAGGCACTTCCAAAGAAGTCATTGCAATCCGGATATTCACTAATCACGACCGGACTTCCCGTCACTAAGGGTGATAAAACCTCTATATCGGAGATCAGCCGATGTAGAGTAACTCGACGGTAATCCTTCCGTTTTCACAAATATCCGGTCTTCAACACCGGTCATCAAATGCAATCCATTATGACGTATCACATACTCGGAAGGGATTATATGACCCCAAGGTCCTTTCCCGACTAACCCGAATAGTGAGCGCTTATTCAAAAATAAGTGTGGCATTCAAATTCAAGCAAATTACAACAAATACCTATTTAAAGGTAAATATTGATAGTCGGATTATTTAACTATCAATAGGCGTGTTCAACATCACCAAATTCCAAATAATTTACCAAATTATTTACTTTCCAAAATATCTTTACTAGATATATATATTTTCCACACTTCAACCATTTGAAAACAAATTTTCAAATCACTTTTCACCCTTATCACTTTTTGGAAACAAATTTAAACATTTTCCTTACGCGAAATACTTTCATTTCAACATGGTTCATTTAAACCAATTAAATAATTCCTTAACGATTTACTTTATATTTACGCTTCAAATCCGTAAATTAATTCCCAAACTTCAAAAATAAATCAACATTTATTTTTAAACAAATTCCCCTTTAAATTTATAAATTCCATAGTGAATTTACATTCCAAAATATTTATGAATATACGATTTCAATTATTCATTTTCAATTTATCTTCAAAAAGATAAATTCTCAAAACATTTCATTTCACATTGGAAAAACATTTCCATACTTATTTATAAATAAGTAATTCACAAATCCATTTATTTTCAATACTTAAAAAATATTCCATATACTTAATATCGAAATTAAGTATATATTTCATTCTTTAAGGAAAACATTCACTTAATACATTTATTTGGGCTAAAACGAATGTTGCATAAAACATCGTCACGACGACCCAAAATCACTAGTATAGGGATTCAAAATTTAGATAGATATATAAATCCCAATACTATACAAAACATTTCCTTTCGGAAACCATTTACTATAACAACAGTGTTATAGTCTACCATTTCCTTCTTTCTCGAAAACATCTATTTCAACAATAAATGTTGAAATCTATGGTTTCGATTCATAATACATTTTAAAACATCTTTAAAATAATTAACTTCATTCTATAATATTCCTTTTTGCCAAACATGACTATTTCATTCAATAATGTATTCACTGTCCAAAATCGGGAATATGTTTCCTTTAATAAACTTCACTATTCAATTTGTCAAATTAAATTGATTTCGAATTTATAAACAATGTTTATAAATTCCATTTCTATTTATAAGCTTCAATTTATAAATCTCATTATTAACAAATTCCATTTGTATCTCATTTAAATGCCAAATCCGATTTATAAGATAATTACTTATAAATCTTCTATTTTACAAAATCTATTTATTTTATATCTTCACGATTTACAAATCTATAATTTTCAATGAAATCCATTTTATTCTTCATTTTAACACTTAATAAACTTGTTTTATAATTCCAATATTTTTAATTTATAAATATCCATTTTATCAATCTTTTATAAAAATTGTTTGTAATAGTTCAAAAATTCTAATTTAAACCATTTTATAAGTTTATTAACTATTTATTTCAAAAATCACTTTTCGCTTTTATTCCATAAAAATCATACTTTTATATCATTAAAATTTTAATGTTTATTTATTTTAACAATTCAAAATTTAATAAAACGTATACTTTCGAAAATCACTTTAAAATTCCTTTTAAAAACCAAAATCATTATTTTAAAACTTCAGAAATGGATCCGATGATGCAACAGCACCAAATAGTCAATCACGACATCCAAATATCATATATCGATATGATAATCAACAAATATTAAAATATCTGTAAATAAATCAATACAGTTGAGGAATCTAGTTGGATCCCTCTAACCTGTTTCCCTGCATCCAAAAACATTAGCACAATACCAAGTCCGCTCCAGTACGGAATTATCGCGGTATATGGGATTTATAAAATATTATCCGCTTAATAGACGGCGTAATAGGGTCTCATCCGCTATAAAATGCGGGAAATCAACAACTGCAATATATACATATGCCAATATATATATTGTTATTATATATAATACCAATTTCACTGTTTATGAAATATTCGCGGTATATGTTTTTAATAAATAACATCCGCTTACTAACGGCGCATAATGTCTATTTTAACAATCAATAGATAACAATCATCATTCAAACATGCATTCAAGTATTTTAAATATAACTATTTAAAATTAAAATCGAAACCATTCGATTGAGTGAGAAGTTCTCACCTTGATTTCAATTCCGTTGTAGCCTTCTATTTCGAATAAAATTAAAAGAGCGTTTAATTTTATCCAAAATTTTCGCTTGCTCCAATCAACTCCAATCCAATTCCATAGCGTAGTGCTCGAAAAAACGAACCCGACACAAGTCGTTTCGTAATTTTTCAACCTCGTATCAACAAGTTATCGCATTTAGAAGTTAATACAATTTTTAAATACAATAATTTACACCTTTATTTAATTTAAAACCCTAAATCAAATCATAACCGTACATTTCCTTATTGAAAAATCTGGGCCGCACTTCATGTTCCTCTCCCCTCTCCAGAAACCACGTTCGAATACTACCCATAGCCGCCCCCAATCCTTCAATTAACGCACCAAGCTCGATGACTTCTACCTCGATCGAACACCTCCATCCTGACCCCCATCGCAAGAGCCACGCTCGGCTGCATTTTGGCCAGGCTCGGCCCCCTATTGAGCTCGAATTGCGTGCTTGAAAGGAGCTCAAACGGACTCCCCTAACTCCCACGTCCAGCCACCATATCCAATCACGACCGTTGAGCTTATAGTACTCGACACCCTCTCCAACTTTCATGTTGAAGATTTCTTGTAAAAGTTTATGGATTGGAAGATAAATAAGGAGGATTGAAACGAATTTCTGGCCTTCGGTTTCTGGTGGAGGCGGCTAGGGTTTTAAACCATATTTTTTTTTAATTTTGTGAAGAGAGGGGGGCTATTTATAGAAATCTATCGAACACTATTCATTCCGGAATTTCCAAACTCCGTTTTACGCGCGGTGACCGGTGTTTCTAGGGTTTATCCCGCGTTTCGGACACAATGGAACAGGTTTCAGAAGCTAATTCGGTCATCTGTGCAAGTTATGGCAATAAACGTTCAATTTAAAATTAAACCGATTAAACGATTTTCTAGGCGTTTTAGCTTGCACCGGACAAACGGTAAATCCGATTGACACGAAATTTGAAATCATACAATAATATCACACTACGGATCCGATGAAACTGGTTTCGTCGAAATCCGAGACTTTTTGAAAAATGGCTATTTTAACTCGCCAAATTAATATTAAAACAATTTCGATGCGTTTCGAGCTGCCACGATCAAATGAAAACACCGATTGCTACGAAAATTGAAATCCGATAATAACAAACTATTATGGATCCAATGGAACTACTTTTGTCTAATTCTGAGACTGTTCAAAAATTGGCTATTTTACAGTCGATAATTAAATATTAAAATATTCAATTTTCACAAATTAACTTTTAATTCGATTTTAAAAGTTCTAAAACGTTGTTCTAACTCCAATATGATAAAATAAAATTTTACAAATCATTTTCAATTATATTTAACTCAATATTCAATTATTTTTGGAATTTTCAACTATTAAATTATCGATTTAATTATTCAATTAAATCCAATTATTCGAAATAAAATTTATTCGACTTATAAATTTCACTTATTAATATTTAAAATTAATTAAATATTCAAATTTTAATTAATTAAAATTCTGGGTCATTACAGTATATATATCACAAATATACATCTCATCAAGTGATGAGGTATCCCGTAGGGAAAAAAAGTGTAAAAGTATGGTATGTAATCCGAGATATGTACCTTATATATTATTAGCGAGCATATACGGCTAATATAGAACGAAAGCGAGCTCCAAATGCGAAGCAAGCGCAATCCGCACCTACTAAACACTCAACAAACCATGAGAAACATGCATATATGAAAATAATATCAATATACACAATATAGCAACATAACAACTACATGTGCCAACGTAGCAAATGCAACAAAACAACAAATGCATCCACCAAATCAATTATCATCCAACTATCATCCAACAAATCCATAATCAATCAATATAAATTCACTTCTCATTAATATTTATTGACTTGGTTTTCAATTTTAATCACAGTTGATTCATTAATGTTGGATTTTACTAACATTCATTCTCAATTCAATTAGTTAACATTCACTAATTTATATTTACATTAGTTCACTTCCAATTTGAATCAAATTAAATTCTATTTAAATTCATTTAAATTCCAATTTGATTTCAATGATTTATAGCTTCCAATTTCATTAACACTTAATGAATTATATACAATCAACTAACAATCATATAACAACCAAAATCATACCCAACACAATCAAATTATAAATTTTACATTCAATTTGGTTTATCTCTTTTATATATACCAGTATATAATGCACGTACGTGCATTTAATATCCAAAGATGTTTACTTTGAATTTATGTGTGTTTTAAGTGCAAATGTTTTTGTAGTCGCAATACATTTCAAGTTGTTTTGTTGGTGATATTAAGAATAAATTAATAGTAAAATATGGGTAGTCGGAAAGAGCGCTAAGATTCCATTAACAAAGAGGGGTAATTTTAAAATTTTAAAAGGACGTCTATAAATCATGCTGATTGAATTTTCTTTATTAATATGAAATGAGAAATGAATAAGGGTAGAATGGAAATGATAATGCATGAACATGTGAAAAAAAACATGGGACGTTGATAGTAAAATTTGTGATGCAAATAGAATTAACCTTCTTAAACTTTAAAAAAAGTAGACGCATCAAAAGACTCCATCACTTGTACGTGTCAATCCATAAAAATGATCTCTTTCGCTAACAGTAATTATATTTTAATAATTACATATCTACATTCTACACAATCTCTCTTCCTTTATTATCTCATTCTATCCCGCTGCATCAAAAACATCGTCAAAACCCCTTTATATCACTTGAAATGTGTAAAGCTTTCTAATGACGATTTGTGGGATAAAATAGGTGCGGCGAAGGAGATTAGGAAAGTCGTTAAGGCTTCTGAGAAAGCTAGATCAGCTTTCGCGTTGTCTTCGATTGTGGATCCGCTTATTTCCATGTTATCTTTGATCGATTGGAGAGAGAAAGAGTCTTCTTTGCTCGTGCTCTTGAATCTGGCTGTCCGAAATGAACGGTCAGTTCTTTTCTTTTTTCCGGCTTATTCGGACTGTTTGTATTCTCGTAAACGGAAAGCAAGGGTATTTTTGGAATTTCAAAAAGACACCGAGTAAATTAGTTTAATGAATTTTCTTTATTAGTAGTAGAGATATCCTGTTATATAATTTTAAAGGAATCATTTTATATTTGGCATCTTAAATTTCCAATTAACTTTAATTAAGTCCGTAAGCCACACATATATCATCCGCGAGCAATATCAATCTAATCGCTTATTCGATCACATAATTTCACTTCCAACTAGTATCGTTCACCCGACTCTCTAGAGCGAACTCAGATTTGGTTCCTTGATTGAAAACTGTTACTCTCCTTGCATAGCCATATACTATGATAGAGAATTCCAGAATCAAATTAAAAATCCATATCTAGGGTTCGCCGTCGAAAATCGAGTGAAAAATCCTAACTTGGATCGATATAAATCATCTCGAAATTTTGTGCTCGAATTTGGATCAAATCGTTATGCGAATAAAATAATATATGTACAATCTCACGTATTACCTTCCAATGGATTTCTATCCAATTTGTCTATACTAAATTATTTTATTGAATCTATTTTTTTTAGTTAATTACTCACAATCCATTATTCAGTTAGTATATTCATTTCTTTACATAGCATATTCTTTCTTTTCTTACACATCATATCAAAGAATTTGCTTACTCAAGTTCATTTTAAACATTCTATATAATTTAATTAAACTAAATTTCTTTTCCCAATTGATTCTTAGCTATACCAAATTCTTTTGTTTACATTTACTTCATATTCATAGTTTCAGTTAATACAAATTTATTTGTGGAACATTTATTAATCATCACTTTAGTTTATTAATCATCCTATAAAAGTCTAACCTCTCATAAATGACTTTTCTTAGTTTACAGTTATCTTAAAGGTTACAAATTCAATTTTTTTTCAATCCCTTTGCAATTTATATTTATTTTTTAATAACCAATTTACAAAGATATAACACGATTCATTTATCTTCTTTCTTAAGTTCACTTACTTGTTCCATTTATCCATTCATCATTTCATACTATATTTAAGTATATATAATTTTTATCACAATCAAAAATTCCCATTTATATACATTTTAATTTCTTTTGAGTTTTCCTTACTTGTATATTTTAATTACTTTCAGGTTCAGTTTATTTGTACAATATCTCATTACAAATCCAAAACATCATTTTAACTTTTAACATTAGGTAAGTTTTGTTATATGTTATCAGAATGTAATTTGGTATTATACAAATTTACAGAATTTCATTTTACTTAATTAGAGTGTTCACAAATTTAATTTATTTAAATCCTCTTTACCTTTTAACTTTAAAGTTACCATACAACTCAAAATTTTCCCTAAAACATAAGCTTAGATATCTTAATCCTCTTATTTTATAAATTCTGGTTATTCACATTTCATTCAAATTATTTGAAAATTATTAATTAACAGAACTTAGAAATTTAAATTCCCGGTTCTTTTCAAATCATTTGAAATAAATATATATATGCTTATATCTTTTTTATATATCAAATCATGCCTTTGGAGTTTAAACCAAAACCCATTTACCCAAAATAATTTCGAAGAAAAGCAAAGCTTCTTAGAAGTCTCCCCCACTTTGAGACTCGAAAATGAACGTCGATGATGTTGCGTAGTCATCACCGAAATTATTTTCCAGCGACAGAAGAGAGGAGTACTTAATTCATTCCTTCTTAAAATCCTTTCAAAATATTTCCAATAAATATTTTCCAACTAATATCACAATATATTTTCTTTCAAGCTTTGAAAACCATTTTAAAACCTCAGGGTCTTAAATTCAATATTTTCCAATTTAAATCTATTTTAATTTATAAGTCACCTTTATAAAATATTCTTATAGGATTTTCTTTCTTAAAACATTTCACAAGTGTTTTACCATTGTTCATTTTGTAATTCACCTTATTTATTAATTTAAATATCCAATTAATGATAATAATCAATATTTTCATCCCTAACAACCAGGTAAGCTAGATAAGTCACGATAATTTTTGAAAATTTTCTTTATATACAAAATATAATTAGAGCAAAATTATTTCATTTACCCAATTTCAAAACAATACTATGTCGAATTGTTCTGTTTAAGTGTTTAGAGATCCCTATCGATGACGTTAATTACTCGTATTGACCAGAATCCATAAGCCACTCAACAAATCAACCGACACAATATAAAACATTTTATATCACTAAAAAATACGCTCTCTCATATATATACACTCAGCGACTCATCATAGGGTATTACTACCCTATTTATAAAGAGTCAGACCCCACAAAGCTAAGGTTATCGCTAAACCAAAGCTCTGATACCAAGTGTAACGACCCGCATTTTTGGACAGTTTTTAAACCGACGATCAAATACACATGCCGATTCCAAACCATTCAAAAGGGCAGATGGTTATTGGGGTAAATAAGAAAAGAAAAGAAAAAGAAATAAAGGAAATGAAACAACACAGAATCTCGCAGCGGAACGATAAAATATAATAGTCAAATAAACAGTTCATGAAGCTGTTTACTATACTTTGACAATTATTTATACAACATTTATCAGAGTTATACATATACAACAGAACAATTAAAATAATGCAGCAGATAGCATGATGCAAGGGTAATAATAGTAATAGTATACCAAATCTTCGTCTTCATCTTCCAGAATAGATCTTCAAAAATCTGAAAAACTCAGGACTGACCCGAGCGTAATGAAAAGACAAAACACTCGAGTCAGGACTAAAATATCCTTATGAAAGTTAAATCAATCGTAAATAAATATAAGTGTAACGGCGTCAGAGATGTTTATGGGATTTGACATCTCATATCCAGTGTCAACGTGCGTGCAATAACTTAAGAGATGTTACGGGATTTTCCATTTCTCAAGGATCCGTTAAACTATCTACTATGTAGTAATGTACGCTAAGTAGATAATGCCTATTAGTAATATAAAGTATCAAAATAGCGTTAAGGCGTTACCATAATCCCCCTTAACACATTTTTATAATGCCATAGTCTATATAGCACTATAAGCCCCACCGTAAACTGGTGGTTATCAGAGGGTACCCCATAGGTATAACACAAAACAAAAGGTAGTGGTCGCGAATAGGATAATCAGTATGACAAGGTACATGAGGCGATACCAACTAGGATACAAGTAGTTGCGTGATCCAGACTGATGTTGAGCATAGCCAGCAGCTACCCCAACACCGCGAAACAACATTCCCAAATCAAGGGGTGCACCCAAATCGAATCACAAATGTAATAGATATGGTATCGAAGAAGTGTGTCCGCTAGAGGTGGCGAACCTCAATGGCCCGGCGCGGCTCCTGTTTTAGTCATGTCAGGGGTCATCCAATATCTTTCTCTTTCTTCAATCAACGCATTCACCAAACCATCCACTTCATTCTGGATCAACACTTCGCGTATAATAGTTATTAAAGTGGTTTTCGGTATCGACAGAGAGTATGTCCATATCCGATCCCGGTCTCTTTAATAACTACGTATTATTACACCGTTGGCTCTTTTACATTTCAAATCGATTCATAATTGATATCAAAATATCATATTCGCTTCAAAAATCAAGTCCACTTCAAATATCATCGTATCTATTCAAATGTAAGATTCCGTTTCAAAAATCATTTTTCGCATCAATATCTCATTTCGATTTCAAAATCATTTCGAATTTCAATTTAGATTGCAACTTCATTTAACCCAATTCGTATTTAAATTCAAGATTTAAATATAAACATTTCACCTTTTTGACCAGCTTGAAATTTTAGAAAAATAGTTGTTTGCACAAAAAATGGGCAAACACCTCCAAGTCGTATTATTTAGTCGATCTTATATGGTTTTCAATGATTTGGGCGACTTATACAAATATGTAAAAAGCAGGGACTAAACTGTAAAAGACACACAGATTTATAGTGGTTCGGCCAGAACGTGTCTACATCCACTTTATATGTTATTATCCTTTTTCTTTTAGATTACAAGTACAAAGCTTTGCATACAAGTATATGAAAGTTGTTTGAAAGTTCCTTCCATGCTTGAGCTCTCTAACTTGTCTGCCATTGTTGTACCCCTGCCCTCTATTTATAGAGTGAGGTCGGGGGCAGGGGTCCTGGAAGTATATAGCAGCTGGCGGGCCTGGGCTGAAGCAATCTGGCCTGAAAGCGTTCTGGTTCGGCGAAGTTTGGTTCGGCCGTGCTTGGAGTGGTTGATCCGGAGGTTTATTCGGTAGAGGGTGGAAAGATGGTTGGCTCGGTAGGGAAGTGGAAAGATGTTGGTTTGGCATTGGCTTCTGGACCGGTGGTGTCGTTGGAAGTTGGTTCGGTGGGGGGTGTCTGGGAGCTGGTTCGGTGATGGAGTATTGTGGACCGGTAGTGAATGGACCGGTAGTAGGAGTATGGTGGACCGGTGATGGAGGGTGAGATGGGCTTTGGTTCGGCAGTGCCTGGGAGAGTCTGGTTCGGCAGGTAACGGGAGAAGGTGTTGGTTCGGTAGATAACGTCTTTCCTTTCTTTATTCGGTGGTAGGTGGAAAACTTGCCCAACATCTGCCCCCTAAAGTAGGGCATATGCCTGTATATGGCGTGCTTTGTTCTAAGTTGGACAATTTGGATAGCTTCATTCGGTTTGGAGAGTCGAACCGGTTGGTCCGGTTGTCCTGCGCTCTTCTATATATAGGGGCTACACCCCCCCTTTGTTATCCTTTACCGAATCAGAGAGAGCCGAATCACCTTGTACCGAATCGATCCCTTGCCAAATCTGTTTCGTACCGAACCAGGTATACATTTTCTCACCAAATGACCACGAATGGTTTTCAATGCCGAATGCTTCTTCGTGTTGCTCTACCGAATGAGCTTGTGCCGAATGAGTTTTGGTTTTGTTTTACCGAATGGGCTCTTTAATTCTGGGTGCTGAATGGACTTAATCCCGAATGAAACATGGAAACATTTGGCACCGAATGAACTTGATAACTATTCGTTTATATTCCCATACTCCTCGTTCCAATATCATGTTTTTCTTGTGCCGTGGATAAATGTCTCACAAAGCAGAAACTCGATCAGATAGAAAGAAGTCAAAGGACAGAGAAGAGACTTCTACTGTGCCCCCAGCCCAGTCAGGGCCGGCGCAACATGGACCTGCCCCGAGGTCGTTAGTGGATGGGTATGGTCCTCAGGAACTTCTGGTCTCCCCTCTTGACTACTTTCCTAGCTCCCTGAAGGAGGAGCAACTCGATGTTATATCTCGTTCCTTCGGAATAGATAGAGCGCTCATGGTGCTGCCGGGGGCTGGAGTTATGCCATATGACCCTCCTGAAGGGTATTTTGCGTATAGTAGGTACCACTGTATGTGCGGGGCCATTCCTCCCATCAACGCCTGGGTAGTCAGCTTCATCACTTATCTAAAGGTGGCTCCATTCCAACTCCAGCCCAACTCTTACGCCATCCTAGTGTGCTTGTACGCTATCTTTCAGGAGAGGTATGGGCGCGCTCCTTCCAACCTGGAGATACGGTATCTGTACAATCTGAGGGGATACAGAAAGGGATCCCCATATATTAGCTTGGAATCTGTTGTCTCTTTTAAGCCGGTTCTGGACCTCTATTCGAAGTACAGTATGTTCAAGAAGGAGTGGTTCTTCGTCAGAGATGACTCCGTCTCTATCCGTCGCTTCACCTCCGGATGTAAGTCAAAGTTTTATTTACATTCCTTGTCTTGACCGCAATTCTTTTCCTTATGTGTTTTCATTTCTTGCTAGCGACAGGTGGCTTTGTGGTTGTGGAGAACGATCGCCTAGTTCAGATGGCAGCTGAGATAGAAGCTATTTCAGAGAGAGACAGATCGGCTGCTTACCTAATCAGGAATGCTAGACTCTTGATGTACAACTTGATTCTTCCACATCAGTCCGTGGTTAAACAGAGAGATACGGCGGAAGAGAAAGCTGCCCAGACTACAGGAGGGGTCACGAAGAAGAGTGGCAAGAGGAAAACTTTTACAAAGCCTCCGGTTGTCGAGGGTAAGAAACTTAAGGAGTCTGACGGCCCCTCTCCTAGCACTTGCCCGATTATCCCGGAGGAGGAAGATGTGGAGGAGGATAGAGGCGAGGGCGAAGGAGACGATGTGGGAGAAGAGTCAGAGGGTGGAGGAGATGGTGATGGAGATGGAGAGGGCGGCAGTGGAGTTGGTGCCCTGACCTCCAGGCAAACGGGAGAGCTTCAGGAATGGACGGATGATGCTTTCCGTCAAGCTTTCGGTGAGTCGGAGGAAGAAACAGTCGTGGTGAAGGCGCTGGAGAAGGTGCCGGAGAAGACCGGCAAGGTCGTGGCTGGCGCCGATTCATCCCCTAAGAGCTCCTCAGCTGGGGTGACTCCGGCGGTGCAAGGTGAACTTTTGACTTCTGCAGATTCCATTTACGATAGGGACTTAGGAATATTTTATGGCTCGCTCCCGTCCTGGAATGAGATCCAGGACTTATTGCAGGATCCTACCTCTCCGTAGGGTTTGTATAGTAAAAGCGTCTTTTTCTGTTCTTCATTAACTCGATATATCTCTTGCCCTATGATTTGATGCATGCTTGTAACATTTGTCCTTTACTCCAGGGGCAGGCCAGGTGGCCAAAACGTCAGGTGTTCGACGCCGCCTCGAACAATTTAAGTTGACGAGAGCTTCTGCTAAGCCGAAGCCTCCTACTGGTCGTCCTGGGGACGTGGTCAGCTACCGCCCTCTCCTTGGAGTTATCGAGGAGGGCATCCAGCAGTGAAAGAGGAGGCGTTCCTTGTTTGATTCACCACCTGGTCCTCAGCCTCCTACTCAACCTTCCCGAGATACCACGGAGGAGACCATGGAGTTTGTCCCCTCTCCGCATCCTTCCGAGAATCCTACTGTTATCCGCATAAAACGTCCCGACGTGCCTCGCAATCCCTTTGCCGGCCACCCGGATTTGGACCCAAGCTCTCAGGATATTTTATTTGACAAGGCCACGGGCGAGCATCTTCTCCCCCGCAATCCCATGGTTCGGGATCTTGATGAGGCTAAGTCCACTACTCGGATAGCTGCTATGGGGACGAAGCCAAGGCCAACATCGACCGGGTCGCGGAGGAGGCCAAGAAGTTAATGGAACATCATGCCCGATTGGCCAAGGCCGGGGAGGATATAGGGAGTGCCAATATAAGGTTGCGGTTAGTGGTTGCTGATCAGGCCAAGCAACTTGCCGACCAGGCTATTCAGATTTCGCAGCATGAAGCCGACACCTAACGACTGAAGAAGGCCATGGAAGAGGCTAGCAGAGTTGAGTTGCGGAAATTGGAGGCCGCTTGCAAGAAACGCATTGACATGGCCATTACCACGGTTGATGAGGTTAGGAGGGCGGATCTCGAGCAGGTTGAAGAGATATCTGGGAGGCTTGAAGCTGCAGAACTTGCTCAAGCCAAGTTGAAAGAAGAGATGGAGGAGATGAGGAGATCCCTCCAGGCTGAGTGCTCAAGATACCGGCGGGAGAGGGATGCTGCTGCCACTAAGTTGCAGATTTCTGAGGCCCGGGTGAAGAGGTTTGAAGAGGATGAGGGGATGATGGACGATATGCTGCAGGACATGTACTTCCGCACTTGGAAGGATGGCAGCTTATCCTGGATGGATGACTATCCCCGGGTTATGGCCAAGGTATATCTTCGGGCTTTAGAGGAGGCCAGGGTTGATGCGGGTAAGAAAGGTGGAGCGGCCTTTAGTCTGGATGTAGTCACCGCTCAGTTTTCGAAGGAGGAGCAGGCGGCGGTGAAGGAGGGGATGCGACTGCTTGCTGCGGAGGAAGCGGGTGTGCAATTGGAGGATGAGGATCAAGCGGCGGACGCCGGTGAGTCTCTCTTCTCTTTCTCTTTTCTTTTTAGATTTTCATAACTTGATCGCTTACTGTTTGTTTAATGGACTCCTCTTCTGAATTGGACAGGTGGGGCTTCCGATCAACATGCTGGGAGCTCCGACCCTGCGGCTAAGTAGGCTTGGAGAGTTGGTAGGATGAGGGCGAAGCGTGGACGCAGCTGGTTCCTTGTCCGGATTCGGTCACCTTTTGATTTCTTTTTATTGCTGTTTATGTTAGTCCAAAACATTGATGTGACTGTAATAATATTGTTTGTGATGAATGGCTTTATGTAATTTCATGACGCGAGATGATTCCGTTATATTTTGTATGTTGTTATTATTTTGATGTGCAGTATAAGAAACATGGTTATGCATATGCCTGTGATTTGGTGCTAAGTTTCTGCTCAAAATATTATTTCTTGTAATGTCAATATGATGTGTGAATAAATTAACGCTACATATTGGTATACAAGAGAAGAGAGTACCTCCCTTCGTGTTTTAGTTGTAGGGGGTTGCTTTGAATGTCTTGCGTGACTGAGTATGGAATGTAGCTGGGTGTTCAGTCATCCGGATGTGAGTTCATATTTCCACAAGCGAGAGTTCCCCTATTTTGTGACCTGTACTTTAGGGATCGTTATAGAGGATAGAAGAAAAGTTTCTAGATGGAAATATAGGAAAAGTAAAACTTTCAGTTACGGAAGGCCGTTGGTGTGCTTAAGTTCGTGGCAAACGGGTTTTGTAGTCACTTTCCCTAACTGTGGGTCTTGGAGACATATGTCACTCATCTTACGCCTACTGCGGGGAGTTTTCTTTTTTACCACAGCCGCACTTAAGACACATCGGAGCCGATCGCGCACAGTAACTACCCGGGCCATTATGGCCCGTAATCGCGGGTATTATTCGATTTACTGTGGCCGGCTAGCGTGGGGGCCGATCGTCAACTGTGAACTGTCCCTGGCTGGCCACACCTTGTGTTGGGGCTTATGGTCGGTTCACAGTTGCCGGCGAGCCGAATCGCTGTAATGAGCTGCCATGGCATAATCGGCCTTCTCGGTGGCTTATACTCGGCTTATTACAGTCGGCTTTAAGGGCCGAGGCAAACAATGAGTTAACTCGCGGTAGAGGGATACCGGAGCAAAGTGTCTCATTGGCGAGGGCATAGGATCATAGCGTACCTGTTAGATTTTTTCCAGGTGGAGTTGTGCTGTGAAGCTCTAAATGGAAATGTCATTTGCAAAGGATTTTGTTCAACAGAAAAGGATAAAGCTTAACAAGTAGCCAAGATACAAAGGAACAAGTCAACAAGAGCCAAGGTTTTTAAAGTGGTTCGGCACGAAAATGCCTACGTCCACTGATTCTCTTTGTTAATTCACTTCATATGGGCAGTACAAGTTAAGAAAAGTATCGACAGAGGTGTCGGATGTTCCATGACCTCTGGAACACCTCTCCGTCCACTGTTGACAAAATATAAGCTCCGTTGTGGAGATCTTTATGAATTACATATGGTCCGTCCCAGATGGGGTCCAGTGCCCCGGGGCGCGGAAAGATTCGTTTGAGGACAAGATCTCCTTCTTGTAAGCTGCGATGCTTGACTTTGGAGTTGTACTGGGCTGCCACTTTTTGTTTGTGAGCTGCTACTTTGAGTGCTGCATCGTTTCTCCTTTCCTCAATCAGATCCAAATACAAGAGGAGGAGTTCTTCGTTTTCTTCTGGATTATAGTGAATCCTACGGTGGGAAGGCACAATGGTCTCAACTGGAAGCATTGCCTCCGATCCGTATGCCAAAGAGAAAGGAGTATGTCCTGTTGATTTTTTGAAAGATGTGCGGTAGGCCCAAAGTGCCGTAGAAAGTTGATCCACCCAAGCGCCTTTTGACTTTTCAAGCTTCTTCTTGATCGGCGTTTTGAGAATTTTGTTGACAGCTTCGACTTGGCCATTTGCCTGGGGATAAGCCATGAATGAGAAGCTTTTGTGAATCCCGTGCTCTTGGCACCAGTCGGTGAATTCCTCGCTGTCAAACTGAAGTCCATTGTCTGATATGATTTTGAGTGGTACTCCGTACCTGCACAGAACATTTTTGATCAAGAAGTTAATGATTTTTGTCGAAGATATTTTATTTAGAGGTTCTGCTTCCACCCATTTGGTGAAATAGTCGACTGCTACTATAGCATAGTTAGCTCCGCCTCGGCCCATTGGCAGTTCACCAATCAAGTCAATTCCCCATACTGCAAAGGGCCAAGGGCTAGTCATTTGAGTGATCTCATTTGTCGGTAGTCGAGGAATTTTGGCAAATTTCTGACATCTGTCACATTTTTTGACGAAGTCTAAGGCGTCTTTGTTCAAGGTGGGCCAGAAATATCCATATCGGAGTATCTTCTTTGCCAGAGTTTGCCCTCCAGTGTGATCTCCGCAGCTTCCCTGGTGGATGTTGGATAAGATTTCTTTGGCTTCCCTTCCAGCGACACATCGTAATAAGGGTTTAGAGAAGCCACACCGGTAGAGGATTCCTTCTTGCAGTGTGTAGCGGGAAGCATTCCTCAAGATTTTCCTGACTTCGCTACGCTCGCTGTGCAATGCGCCATCTTGTAAGTATTTTCGGATAGGAGCCATCCAAGTTTCTTCTTCAATCGCAGCTATCAGATCCTCTCGTTCGAAGCTCGGGGCTAGTTGTTTTGAGATGGCTATTGCTCCCGAAAAGGAGTTGTTCTTCATGCTGGCTTGTTTTGCCAGTTCGTCGGCCTCTTGATTCCCTCTCGAGGAATGTGTCTGATCAAATAGTGATCCAGTTGGTTAAGTAGCAGCTTGGTCTTCTTTAGGTATGTTGTGAGTCGTTCTCCTCGAGTCTGAAACTCTCCTAGTATTTGATTTACAATGAGTTGAGAATCACTATAAAGATATAAAGAACGGACTCCTATTTCCAAGGCAAGTTCTAATCCGGCGATTACTGCTTCATATTCTGCATCGTTATTGGTGGCGGCGAATTCCAACCTCAGGGCATAGTGCAGCTTCCTTCCCCTGGGGGTGACTATCACGATGCTTGCCCCCGAGCCTTGTTCGTTTGATGCTCCATCTACAAAGAGATTCCATTTAACGTCTTCTGACACCTCGGATTGCTCCCTACATTCACCGGTGGTGAATTCGACAATGAAATCGGCTATAGCTTGTCCCTTGATGGCGGTGCGGGGGTGGTAGGTGATATCATATTGACTCAATTCAATGCACCATTTAAGTAACCGCCCAGAAGTATCGGGACGATGAAGTATTTGCCTTAGTGGTTGATCGGTTAGAACTCGGATGGAATGAGACTGGAAGTAGTGTCGCAGCTTCCGTGATGTGATTAGTAAGCAGTACGCTAGCTTCTCAAGTTTAGGATATCTGGCTTCTGCCTCCGTAAACCTCTTACTTACGAAGTATACGGGCCGTTGCGTGCGGTTATCCTCCCTCACCAAAGCGGCGCTTAGAGCATGAGATGACACAGCAAGGTATAGGTATAACTCTTCGCCTTCACTAGGAGTTGAGAGTACCGGTGGTCTCTGGAGATGTTCGATTAGGTTATGGAAGGCCGTTAGGCATTCGTCAGTCCATTTGAACTTTCCTTTGTCTTTCTTTAGGGCTTCGAAGAAAGGGACACACTTGTCAGTTGCTTTGGAGATGAATCTGCTTAGGGCGGCCACCTTCCCGTTTAGGCTTTGCATTTCTTTCCGAGTGGATGGTAACTTGATATCTTGCAAGGCTCGGACTTGTTCGGGGTTTGCTTCGATCCCTCTGGCATGGACGATGAATCCCAAGAACTTCCCTGATGACACCCCGAAGGAGCACTTTAGAGGATTCAGCTTCATTCCATATTGGCGGAGTACTTGGAACATCTCATCCAGGTGGCTTACATGATCGTTGGCTTTTCTTGATTTAACCAGCATGTCATCCACATAGACCTCCATAGTTCGTCCCACCAATTCCGCAAACATCTTGTTGACGAGGCGCTGGTAAGTAGCTCCGGCGTTCTTAAGTCCGAAAGGCATTACTCTGTAGCAGTACAACCCCGGTCCGTGATGAAACTGGTGTGGTCCTGATCGGGGGCGTGCATAGGGATTTGGTTATATCCGGAGTAGGCATCCATGAAAGATAAGAGCTCGTGCCCGGCGGTACTGTCCACAAGTTGATCGATTCGGGGAAGTGGGAAGCAATCCTTTGGGCAAGCATCATTTAAGTTGGAGAAGTCAATGCATGTCCGCCACTTCCCATTAGCCTTCTTTACCAGTACCGGGTTAGCGATCCATTCTGGGTAGATGGCTTCTCGTATGAAGTTATTGGCAAGCAGGTTCTTTACCTCTTCTTCGAGGGCTGCCGATCGTTCTGCCCCCATACTTCTCTTCTTTTGCTTTACCGGTACCTTGGTAGGATCGATGTTTAGTGCGTGGCATGCTATGTCCGGGGAGATTCCAGTCATATCAGTGTGTGTCCATGCAAACACATCCAAGTTGTGGCGAAGGAAATCAATAAGTTGGTCTTTCAATTCTGTTTTTAACTGAGACCCGATTCTCTATAGTCTACTCGAGTCACATTTGTCCACAGATACAAACTCCATAGCCTCTGCGGGCTCGGCGGTGGCCTCCTCCTCTCTGTCCCTAGGGTCTAATTCATTAAAGGGATCACTGGTATATCGAGGAGGAGGGGCCTTCTTTAGTTGCTATGCTTCCACGTTTTTCTTGCAGAGAGCAGTCTCTGCATTCTTCCCTTTATCTCTCCTGCGATTATTGCGAAGTTCGGTTACATAGCAGTCCCGAGCGGCGTCTTGATCCCCTTCTACTTCTCCCACTCCATTATCCGTTGGGAACTTCATCTTCAGGCACCATGGGGCAAGGACAATTTGGAAGTCGGACAAGGCTGGTCTTCCTAAAAAGGCATTGTAGGCCGAGTGGTTGTCTATTAGCACGAATGTTTGTTTCCGAACGGCGGAGAGGGGATGACTTCCCAATTCAACAAAGAGATCCAATTGTCCGAGGGGCATCTTTGCTTCTCCAGTGAAACCGTGTAGCGGTTTGTTGCAGGGAGACACGTCCTTCATTGACAGCTTCATTTTGTCGAAAGCATGCTTGAACAGAATATTCACTGAGCTTCCAGTGTCTACTAGGATTCGAAAAACTTCAGCTGGGCCCAACCAGGCAGAGATGACCATAGGATCCATATGAGGGTATTGCCTTCCTTCTAGGTCGCGCCCACTGAATGTGATGTCATTATTTTCCTTCCGCTTAGGGTGGCGTTCTTCCATAACAGAATTGACGCAGTCTCCCTCGCTTCTGAGTGAGTTTCCATATCTTTCCATTTCTGCCCAGCTTTTGTCGACGATGTGTGGCCCCCCAGATATTGTATGAACCACTATCTTCTCTTGACTGGAACCGTTGGTGTTGCGGTTTCCTCCGCCTGTTTCTGGGTGGAGCTGCCCTGGGTTTTCCTTGGCGGGAGCTGGAGTCCTGTCCTGGCCCTTTACATAGCGTTCCAGCCTCTTTCTCCTGATGTGTTCTTCAATTAGGTCTCGGAGATGGCGGCATTCATTGGTATCGTGCCCATGCGACTCATGGAAACGGTAGAATTTTCCAGACTGGATTGCGCGATCTGACTCTTTCTTGTACAGGGGGCGCTTGTATGTAAGTTCATCCTGGGTGGCCAGGAAGATGTTCTCGACTGTTTCATTCAAGGGAGTGTAAGCGTCAAATCTCAGTCCTGGTCGGTACAAGCGCTTTTCTCCCTTCTTGCCCTCTGCATTGCCTCTGGAGTCGTTTCTCCGAATGTCCTTCGCTGCGGCGGGGGGGGGGGGGGGTTTCCATGAGCCGTCTTAGCCTGTGGTCCTGTCTGCCTTTCAGTGGCAGCCTCTTCGAGTCTCATGTACTTCCCAGCTTCATGGAAGAAATCGGGCAAGGTAGCTGGTTTTTCTTTAGTTAGTCTTCTAGCAAACTTGTTATCCGGATGCACGCCACTACAGAGGGCCATTAGGACAAGTTTCTCATCGACATCTTGAACTGCTGCCGCTGCGACATTGAACCGGGTTAGGTATTGCTGCAGTGTCTCTCCGGGCTTCTGTTTGACAGTAGATAGGGAGTAAGCATCCTTGGGTTGTTCCACATGAATGCGGAACTGGCTGATAAACTTCTCCTTCAACATTTCCCATGAACTGATGGATCCTTGGGGTAGATGGCAGAACCAGGAGGTAGCTAGATCTGCTAAAAATAGTGGAAAACATTTGCATAATACTCCTTCCGTTGCCCCGCTCATGAGCATATGTTGTGTGTATCTTTGCAGGTGTACAACGGGGTCAGAGGTTCCCTTGTATGGTTCCATTGTCGGCATTTTCCACTCTCGGGGGGTGATGGCAATTTCAATATCGCTGGTGAAAGGGCTGGTTACCCTAGCGCCTATCCCACGATCTCTTTGGTCCCGTTGGACGCATTCTCTGAACAATCGTGCCATCCTCTCATCAGAATATGGGGCAGATAAGAAAGAGCTTGGTTCTTCCCTGCGGGATCGATTCTGTCTGGATGGCCTGTAGGGGTGGTATAGTCTATCACTCCTAACGTTTCCCAGCGGCTGTCTTTGGCTGTCCGGATGCATGCTAGGTTCAGCTATAGTTGGCCCTTGCCTTGATCTTCCCCTGTGGGGTTCTGTTTTAAGCATTTCCTCGGGGTCAACTTCGGGCCGGATTCTAGCTCGGCTCTGTTCATTGGTGTTTCTCTGGCTAGGCAGCATGACCGGCTCAGCTACATCCGATCCTTACCTGGCACCTCCCCTGCGGGGTTCGGTTCCAAGCGTATCCTCGGGTCGGAGTTCGGGCTGAGTTCGGGCTCGGCTCCTACCATTGTTGTTTCTGTTAATAGCTTCTTCGAAGAAGGAAGACCTTTGTCGCCCCCCAGATCCTCTGGATTGGGATTCACCCCATGATTCAGTGTCGCGGTTGGATTCTTCAGCATCCCTTAAGCGTGACATGAGTTGGTCCACCAAAGCTTCTTGTTGGGATGTGAAGCGGTTAGTTACTTCAGCCACAACTCTGTCTAGATCTGCCCTAGTAATTGCTGCTGGTTGTTCTGTGGCAGGGGCTGTCGGGTTTGTCTGATCCTCGTTCGGTACTGCTGTTGGAATGGGATGATTTTCTTGATCTGTGATTACTGGATCCGGAATGCTGCTAGTTGCGATGTTCTTTCCCTTTCTCTGCCTGTAAGTCATGTTGTCCAGGCACCAAGCGATGATGTTAGGAAGAAGGCTGAGTGGGGGAAGCTTGAAGCTTTGGGTTCGAAGTTCTCAGTGAAAGCACCAAAAATGTTTGTACAAAAAAGGGCAAACACCTCCAAGTCGTATTATTTAGTCGATCTTATATTGTTTTCAATGATTTGGGCGACTTATGCAAATATGTAAAAAGCAGGGACTAAACTGTAAAAGACACACAGATTTATAGTGGTTCGGCCAGAACGTGCCTACATCCACTTTATATGTTATTATCCTTTTTCTTTCATATTACAAGTACAAAGCTTTGCATACAAGTATATGAAAGTTGTTTGAAAGTTCCTTCCATGCTTGAGCTCTCAAACTTGTCTGCCATTGTTGTACCCCTGCCCCTCTATTTATAGAGTGAGGTCGGGGGCAGGGGTCCTGGAAGTATATAGCAGCTGGCGGGCCTGGGCTGAAGCAATCTGGCCTGAAAGCGTTCTGGTTCGGCGAAGTTTGGTTCGGCCGTGCTTGGAGTGGTTGATCCGGAGGTTTATTCGGTAGAGGGTGGAAAGATGGTTGGCTCGGCAGGGAAGTGGAAAGATGTTGGTTCGGCATTGGCTTCTGGACCGGTGGTGTCGTTGGAAGTTGGTTCGGTGGGGGGTGTCTGGGAGTTGGTTCGGTGATGGAGTATTGTGGACCGGTAGTGAATGGACCGGTAGTAGGAGTATGGTGGACCGGTGATGGAGGGTGAGATGGGCTTTGGTTCGGCAGTGCCTGGGAGAGTCTGGTTCGGCAGGTAACGGGAGAAGGTGTTGGTTCGGTAGATAAGGTCTTTCCTTTCTTTATTCGGTGGTAGGTGGAAAACTTTCCCAACAATAGTTTTAAGTAGTTTAAAAGTAGTTTAAATAATTAAAGTAGTTAAAAATACTTAAAGTCTTAAAATGGATTTAAAATAGATAAATTAGTTTAAAATAATTTAAATTGGGTTAAGTAGATTTAAAATAGATTAAAATAGTTTAAGTATTTAAAAAAATGGTTTATATAACTGAGTAATTTGGAAAACAAAATAAAACAGCTTCAAAACCAAACCATTTCAATTATAACTTCCCAATTCAAAACAATTTCAATTTCCCTTCTACCGATTCAATTTCGATTCAATCAACGTCATACTTTGACTTCAAATTTATACAATTTTATATTCACTTTCAATTAATTCAATTTCAATTTATATCGATTTGGAGCTTGATTTTCAAAAATATCCATTTATAACACTTAACAGAATTTTCCATCAATATTCAAGTTTAAATCCAAATTTCAAATATGATTCAATTCCAAGCTCGATTTCAAAATATCATTTTTATATCACTTCTACTTAGTAATATTCAAAGCTCGAATTAAGGTTAAATCTTTAAACAAATCAATTTTCGAAATTCAATCATATCCCGATTTAAAATTCCAAAGTCTCCACTTTAAATTTTAATAATTTCTTTTAACCAAAATTTATTTCAACATTCCAAACAAATTTTTCGATAATTCGATTTCTATAAATTGATTTCTATTTATAACTTTTAAATCAAAACATTTAAATAAATTTCAAATCGATGATTTTAAAAATTATTAATTTAGCCAATTCGGTGTTCGTATATAATTTTCTATCCTATGGCCAAGTAATTATTTATTTCAATTAAATGTCAGGGACGAATACATATCACTTAAATCAAATCACAGTTTCATATGTATGCATCACAGGATATATATATAAGCAAATAAACATCCAAACATTTAAATATCAACCAATAACATCCATCGAAATACATCATCCAATAAACAATACAATTCATGGCAATTTCATAGTTATCAATGTCAAGTAATTTAATCGTAATTCAATTTTAATTTCAATTTAACTGTCAATCTAATTTTCAACGGTTAATTCAAATGACAATCCATATGATGATTAAATTTTATCAAACAACGACAAATAAAATTCATATCACTTCATATTATTAAACTTAACAACCATAAAGATATTCAGTACATTGTGAGCGTTATAAAACACTCACCTTGATTTCAATGTAGTTCCAGCGTTTTATTTCGAATAAAATTAAACGAGCGTTTAATTTTACTCGAAATTTTCACTAGCTCCAAACGATTCCAATCCAATTCCATAGCGTTGTGTTCGTCCATACAAACCCAATGCAACTGGTTTCGTGCGTTTTTGACCTCGTATGAAAAAGATATGAATTTTTAAACATTACACGAATTTAAAATAAACTAAATTAACATTTTCTTTATTTTTATATATACCCTAGCCAATCCTAGCCGTTAGATCCCTGCATCCAACGCATCAGGCCGCACCCCATCTCTTCTCCTTTCCCACGTTCACGCGCCCAGGTGATGAACACGCACGGCAAACCCATAGATCACGATTCTAGGGTTAACAATCGCGACCCCTACGATCGCTTACACCCTGATCAACAACCACCACTTCGAAGAGCATCTTCTACTCCATGCTCGGCCAGAACCAAGTGCAGCTCGGCCTCCCCTAGACCCTCGAAATTCGTGCCAAACTGCAGGCCTTTGGACGAGCTTTGGCGACAAACCGTAGCACTATTTTCCATCATCACCGTTGATCGCGTAGAGCTCGAGGAGATCTACAATCTTCTAGTTGAAGCCTTCTGGAAATAATCGATGGATTAGAAGAAAATTGAGGAGAAAGATCATTGTTTTTCAGCCATTGGTTATATTGGAGTGGCGGCTGAAGGTTCACACCCTGGCTTGTTTATTTTGCAAAATGAAATATCCAAGGCCTTTTATAGAAAAATTCTCAAACACTATTCACCCTGAATTCTTCGAACTTCAAACGAAGCGTGCCGGTTGGCGTTCCTAAGGTTTACCCCACGTTCGGATCACAATGGAACGTGTTTCGGGAGCTAATTCGATCATCTGTGCAAGTTATGGCAATAAACGATCGATTTTAAATTAAATCGATTAAACGAATTTCTAGGCGTTTTGGCTTGCCCCGGACAAACGATAAATCCGATTGACTTGAAATTTGAAATCCTACAATAATATCACATTACGGATCCGATGAAACTGGTTTCGTCGAAATCCGAGACTGTTTGAAAAATGGCTATTTGAACTCGTCGATTAAATATTAAAATATTCAATTTTCACAATTTAACTTTTAATTCGATTATAAAAGTTCTACAACATCATTCTAACTTTAATATGATAAAATAAAATTTCACAAATCATTTTTAATCATATTAAACCCATTATTCAATTATCCAATAAATTCCAATTTTAAAATCTTATTAACTCTATTATAATCCCGATATAACTTACATTCACTTCGGAAACCAATTTGAATCATATTAAATCAAATTTCAATTATTCGCTCTATTTTCATATATTAAATTTCAATATCAAATTAATCATATAAATTCGGAATTTAATCATTCAAACATTTGTAATATTAAATTTAAACAAGTTTGATTATTCTTAAATCACCATCTTTTGAAATATTCAAAACGAACTTATAAAATTAACAAATTCAAATTATAGAACAACCATTTTCATTAAAACAGTTATTCAATTCCCGTTATTCAATTATTCAATAAATTCCAAATATTAAATTTAAACAATTTAATTGTTCAATATTTGACGGATTCCAATATTGGATTTTTAAATAAAAATTTCTTTATCAGTCGATTTACTATATTACATCAAATGAATTCCACATTATTATTTAACTACAGTTAGAGATAATGCAATCAACTAATATATAAACTTTCATTTCAATTGCAATTGGTTCACAAATTCAATTCGACTAACTAAATGAATAGGTAACTTAAATAATCATCACCGTTAACTTTTAACTACTTATAAGTTTATTATTTTCAAACAAGTGTCACAATTACCTATACAATACAAATTCATTCAATTACCTTTGACTACATATTATTTCAATTGATTTGGTATTTCATTCAATTCATAAATAATAACTTAGATAAAATTTGTTGCATTTCATTCTAGTTATTATTATTCCAAACGACTTACAAAACTTTTTTTCTAACACTAAATCACGAAATCTTTTAAATTAGCTATTTTAATTATCGAAAATTTACGGGTCGTTACACTCTCTCCCACTCAAAACTTTTCGTCCCCGAAAAGGAAAAAGAAGGGAAAAGGAACTAAGTATAGAATTCAACATTAGATATATTTTATTCAAAGTTACCAACTTATAAAACAATGAAATTCCATTTATAAAGTCATAACTACGCTTCCACTAAGTTACTCCGAACGACTTTCCAACTTTAAAAGTTAGTTATCAAAACAAGTTATTAAAAAAAATTTAAAACTTGAAAAATTTTCTAACACCCAGATTTACGGGAAATTTCGGCAGAGTCTCCTTTGCGCGGCTCGATCGGAAAAAAAAATGACAGTATATATATCACAAATATACATCTCATCAAGTGATGAGGTATCCCGCAGGGAAAAAAACTGTAAAATTATGGTATGTAATCCGAGATATGTACCTTATATATTATTAGCGAGCATATATGGCTAATATAGCGCGAAAGCGAGCTCCAAATGCGAAGCAAGCGCAATCCGCACCTACTAAACACTCAACAAACCATGAGAAACATGCATATATGAAAATAATATCAATATACACAATATAGCAACATAACAACTACATGTGCCAACATAGCAAATGCAACAAAACAACAAATGCATCCACCAAATCAATTATCATCCGACTATCATCCAACAAATCCATAACCAATCAATATAAATTCACTTCTCATTAATATTTATTGACTTGGTTTTCAATTTCAATCACAGTTGATTCATTAATGTTGGATTTTACTAACATCCATTCTCAATTCAATTAGTTAACATTCACTAATTTATATTTACATTAGTTCACTTCCAATTTGAATCAAATTAAATTCTATTTAAATTCATTTAACTTCCAATTTGATTTCAATGTTTTATAGCTTCCAATTTCATTAACACTTAATGAATTATATACAATCAACTAACAATCATATAACAACCGAAATCATACCCAACATAATCAAATTATAAATTTTACATTTAATTTAGTTTATCTCTTTTATATATATATCCTGTTATATAATTTTAAAAGAATCATTTTATATTTGACATCTTAAATTTCCAATATTAACTTTAATTAAGTCCGTAAGCCCCACATATATCATCCGCGAGCAATATCAATCTAATCGCTTATTCGATCACACAATTTCACTTCCAACTAGTATCGTTCACCTGACTCTCTGGTGCGGACTCAGGTTTGGTTCCTTGATTGGAAACTGTTACTCTCCTTGCATAGCCATATACTATGATAGAGAATTCCAGAATCAAATTAAAAATCCATATCTAGGGTTCGCCGTCGAAAATCGAGTGAAAAATCCTAACTTGGATCGATATAAATTATCTCGAAATTTTGTGCTCGAATTTGGATCAAATCGTTATGCGAATAAAATAATATACGTACAATCTCACGTATTACCTTCCAATAGATTTCTATCCAATTTATCTATACTAAATTATTTTATTGAATCTATTTTTTTCACTTAATTACTCACAATCCATTATTCAGTTAGTATATTCATTTCTTTACATAGCATATTCTTTAACATTATCTTTTCTTACACATCATATCAAAGAATTTGCTTACTCAAGTTCATTTTAAACATTCTATATAATTTAATTAAACTCAATTTCTTTTCCTAATTGATTCTTAGCTATACCAAATTCTTTTGTTTACATTTACTTCATATTCATAGTTTCAGTTAGTACAAATTTATTTGTTGAACATTTTATTAATCATCACTTTAGTTTATTAATAATCCTATAAAAGTCTAACCTCTCATAATTGACTTTAAAGAAGGATGTCAAGCTAAGAGAATAAATTCTCCGCCACCAAACAGAAATGTATTTAATAGAAACCAGCTTTACATCTTAAAGTGTAATGTCAGACATACATCCATACATGTCCGTTCCGGGTTCGAATGGAACCAAAGGCACTTCAAAGAAGCCCTTGCAAATTCAGATAATCCCTAATCACGTCCGGATTCCCCATCGCACAGGGTGATCAAATCTCTATGCCGGGTCCATTCGATGCAATGACATTCGATAGGTAATCCTTTCGCTTTCAAAAATACCCGGTCTTCACCACCATCTTCAAATGTTATCCATTTCGTTGTATTACTATTCGGAATGGGTTTTATGACATAAAGTCCTCTCCCGGCTAAACTGAGTAATGAGCGCAAATTTTTAAATACATATGGATATATTGGGATCTTAATTAAGTCACAACTTTCAACACTTGTTTCCCAAAACCTTTCATTTTGAATGGTTTAAACAATTTTCCACTTTTAATCTTTCAAATAGAGATTCACCCTTTAAGATCACTTTCAACAAGTTTCACCAAAAGATTCATTTATAGCTTTCAAAACTATTTTCAATTTGTTTCATCCATAACTTGAAATTTTTTTCAACAATAATTGGAAATCCTTTCCTTATATGAAAGAAATTATAATTTTGGAAACAAATGCTTTTTGTTTCAGGAAAAACCGATTATATTTACTCAAGTTATAGCCTTTCAAAGTATACATTGCATAATCAATGAATCACCGTATTCCCAGCAAGTTCAATTTGAATTCAAGTCTCCAAAATAATTTATTTAATGTACTTTAAAAATGGTTTAAAAATTCACATATATATTTCATATAACTTGTATAACCCTTTCAACCCAAAATTTCTAAAATAATTTCAAAACTTAAATAACATACATTGTATTCAAACTAAATTAAATTTCAAAACTTCCTTTCCAAAAGCTTTACATATTCAATTCAATTTCATTTCCAAAACAATTGGATTCAAAATTCAACTTTTAAACAAAATAATATTTATATTCAAAATATCTGCGACTTAACCTATTCCTCGTGAAATCCATATTTGTGTGTGTGTGGTGTAGTCCAGGGGTTTTACACACAACAATAACATATCAAAACCATTATCAATTCAAGCACAACAATATCGATAAGCGGTATAATCCTATAACGCTTATCTTCCATTCAAAAATAAACAAGTAAATTTATCACAGATAAATAAATCATAGTTCAAAGCTCAATCCACAAAATTCATATCATGGAATATCACACATCAGAGATATCAAACAATTCAAAGCATCCAATACAATTCAAACATCCATAAGCAAGATCAATTAATAATCTGATTAATTTAAACCAGATTAATTACTTATGAATAAATTAATAATCCTGGTTAATTAACATTAATTAATTACAAGCCTTTAATTAATTAGTTAATCAATCTCAATTAATAAATCAATCAACCTTTGATTATTGAATAATTGACCTTAAATTATTTAATTATTCTTTAATTAATTATCCTCAATTAATATTAAATCATCCCTTAACCACTTTCATTAATTAATTAACCTTTAATTAATTAATTATCCTCAAATTAATTTCCTTAATTAATTAATCACATAAATTAATTATCCTTTAATTAATTATTCTTTAGTCACTTAATTAATCAACCTTTAATCATTAATTAATTATCCTTAATTACTTTCATTAAGTAATATCTTTAAGTAATTAACTACCTTTAATTACTTGCATTAATTAATCTAAACTAATTATCCTTTAATATAATTACACAAAGTAATTACCCCTTAATTACATTAAGTAATAATCTTTTATTAATTACATTAAGTAATTATACTTAATTAATTCATCAAATAATTATCCTTTAGTTACTCATCATTAATTACTTGACTCATAACAGATTAATTAATCCATAATTAATACTTAATTAACCTTTAATTAAGTAATTATCATTAAATTTCCAATTAATGATCCATTAATCTTAGGATAACCCATTTATCTTAATTAATTACATAATCATCATTTAAATTTTTATTTTAAATAACCTTTGGAAAAAAATTAACATAATTATACAATTTAACTTAAATCCTTTTAAGTTAATTTATAATCAAAATCATTATTCAAGATGAACCGTTTTATCTTTAAAATCTTATTTAAATAACCTTGAAAATAAATTATCATCAACATATAAATTAACTTGATATCTTTAAGTTAATTATAAATCAAAAACATCATTTAAGATGAAACATTTATCTCTTAAATCAGTTTCTTAATTTAAACTATTAAATTTTATTTTCAAAATAAACTTAAAAAAAGAAAACTTAATTTATTTTAAGTTAAATAAACTATCAACTTTCATTGACCCAAAATTTAAATAAACTTAATTTATTTTATTAATCATCCTATAAAATTCATAGTCATCTCTGACCAGCGCTGCAACCATCAACATGTCGACGACATCATCCTCGACCGACACGACCACCGGTTTTGTCGAATTTTTCTGGAGTCAAAATCGAGCACTCGAGCACTTCTTGGAATCAAACTTTAATCAACCAAATCATCCTCATGCCGACGATCCCTACCACCAGCAACCACGCCACCTTGACCGGAGCAGCTCCACTCGTCAACGCTTCAAGATTTTGAGATGAATTTGAACTTGGAAATAACGGAACATGATTTAGCTTCAGGTTTGATTTAAATTCTTATATTTTCTTTGCTATTTGAAAACTGGAACTTGAATTTATTTTGAACTTTGACCTGCTCTTTAATTTTTTTAGTTGAATCTGATCTTTATTTTAAACTGATCTGAATCTTGCTTCTTTGATTTTTTTTGTTGAACTTAGCCTACTCAAAGCTAAGATGATCTTTGCCTTGGTTTTCCAGGTTTGATTTTTGAATTTTGTTTTTTTGGTTTGTATGCTTTTTCTCTGGTTTTTTCTGATTCAGATTTTTTTCTTTAAGTTTTGAATAATTTGAGAAATGCAAAGTGGAGAAAGAAATGAGAATAGGATAATAGATGTGTATATGTAAATCTTGAAATTCTTTTTATTAATAATTTTTAAAAACAAAATAAATGTGACACTTGTTATTTTCATGAAATAATTGAATTACACTTGTATTTTGCATGTTTCAATTTGTTTACAAATGTTTAAATGCATTTAAAATAGATTACACTTGTAAATGTGTGTTCATTTTCTTTTACACTTGTTAAAACAATAAAAGTTATGTTTAAACCCCTACTTGATTTAATTTATAAATTTTATTTTAAACCCTTATGTTATTATAAATTATGTAATATGTTTTCTTATGTATGTATAATTTTAAAAGAAAGTATTTAACCCTTTTATTCATTTTCAAGCTATTATACTTTAAATAAATAAATTTGTATTATGTGTTTTAAAAGAAAATGTACATAAACCTTTTTTGTCAAATTTTATTTAAATCATACAAACCATATTTATTTCAAAAGATATATATATATATATATATATATTAAAGCTTGTAATTTATTTTAAAGAAAGCAAAAAGAATGAACCTTTTATATAATCTATGTTTATATCTTTAACTATATTTATGAAAGAAAAGTGTTTTTAACCTTCTACATACTTATAAACTATATTTAGTTACGTTTTATACATGTGTGTGTATATATATATGTATATTAAATTTAATACTTATTACTTTCGAAAGATATATACATACTAAAGCTTTATATTTATTTATACATATATACTAACAATGTATAAAAGAAAAGTATTTTAAATCTTTTATTTAAATCTCATTTTACAAACCAACTTTAGATATATGTAGATTAGTTCCTTTGAAATATAAAATTAATAAATCCAATTTATTTATAAGATATTTATTTTTGAATTTCAAAAATAAAATTTTATTTCAATCTATTTATATATATAAAAATATAAACACATATCTTATTTAATTTTGGAAAAATTCAGATTAATTCACAATTTAATCAAAAAATTTATATTAGTTACCAAATTAAATTTAACTCAAAACCGGGATCGTTACATAATTATTGATATATACTTATTGTAAATAAATAATGGTGTTTGTTTGATGTTATAAAAGCATACATCTTAAGTGTAGAATTAAGTTAATATTTAAATTAAACTAATAAAAATCTCTATTGAAATAAGTATACTAATAGTTTGTGAAAATAATTTTTATAGACATTTTTGAAATAAAACTTGTTGAGTGGTTTAAGAATTCTGGTCAATGTGTCTAGCCAACATTATCGATAGGAATTCCTAAACATTAGAATGAGATACCTGGACATAATGTTTTGAAATGACACAAACGATTTAAGGAAATTAAAGTATTTTGTCAAGGTTAAATATTTTAAATTATTTTATAGAATATTAGTTGTTTCGGAAAAAAGTGGTATACAAAGTTAATATTTGAAATTGCTTTACGAAATAAGAATTTATATTCGTTACTTTGGGAAATGTATTATGAAATGTCCTTTATACATATGGACATATTTTAAGCGGTTTTACAGCTATTGGACACTATTGAATATTTAAGATCACCAGCGAGGCAGCATTAATTACATAGTCAATATTATAGCCAATTGATAATAGTAAACCCTGTAAGAAATAGTGAGGCAACATCATTATATTTTATAGTGAATGCGAATTTGTGAATTTAGATATTTATATTGAATGACTTTTCATATAATTATTGTTACCCCGCCTTTTAGACAAGGCCGGGATATCAACAAATTAGCTAAAAAGGGATGAGTATCAGGATTAGATATCGATTGAAAAACATGGCTGTGAACGATACCATCAAAATTGGACCAAGCTACAATCAAGATGGGATCGATTGGGGACGGTGGACGAGGCTAGGAAAGGTTGTATTTCAAATTTTTGGTCAATCGGAGTTTGTGTGCTCTAGATATGGATGGATCAATGTTGAAGAGAAATGGTTTGCATCGATGTTTTTGGATCGATATGATTCGTATTGATCAACATGGATTATTTTTGATCGATGGATGTGGTTCGTATCGATATGTTTTGTATCGATACGAAGGATGAAGCAGCTTGATGGATACAAAGTCATATGACCTCACCAGGACGTTCGGGATCGATGCAAAGATAGGTGTGGAGCATGGATATGAGGCAATAGTTAAAGGGGTTTGGGAAAGAATCTTGTATCGATCCCCCACTGATCAATACAATGCAGACAAGGATGCAAGGCTTGGACCGATACGAAGGTGGTAGCTTTGGATGGATACGAAAGGCAATAGCTGATCGATATGAAGGAGTTAGTGGCGGATGGATACGAAGAAGAAAACATGTTGTGTAGATCGATACAAAGAGACAAAGGCTGTATTGATACGAACAACATGGGTACGAGCATAACTTGGATCGATATGAAGATGGGCACAAAGAATCGATACGAAGAAGGTGAGAGGGGATCTACACCTATAAATAGCGGTCCTATGACAACTAAAAGGGGATCTTCTTCTACTCTTTACGTCAAAACTCTGCTATTCTGTTAGTTGATGTTCAAAGGCATGTAATTGTAATTTCAACACAAAAGGAATAAAAGGATCGATTCAAAGGGGACGTAGGCCGGAGATAGCCGAACCACTATATATCCCGTGTTCTTTCTTGCTTTCTTACATTTTAATTTTGATATTTCTTCATTTTTATTCTCTACTTTATCTAGATTTAAGATCTGTGTTTGGATATTGTTGATGTATGTGTGAACACTGGTGCTTTCACTACTACTGGGGTTTATGGTCAATTTTGGCGCAAACAAATACAATGTTTAAATGTTATAGCGTTTTGCAATTCTGAGATGTAAGAATGTATATAATTTGAAGAATTGTTACTTTGAAATTTAGAATGGTATTAATTTACAAATGAATGGAAAGAAATATTATAAGTTTTACTTTTGAAACTAGATAGCTTAAATACTTTGATTATATGATTACGAGGTAGTATAGAAATACATATATATATATAGTTTTGATAAATTGTTTGAATAAAGGATAATGCAATTTCGAAAGATATTTTTGTATTTAATTTAAAAGATGAAGAATAAATGTACATTATTATGTATTACGTTGGAAAGAGTTATGCGGTTTTGGAATAAGTGAATGAGAGATGAAAAAGTTTATACTATAATAAAGTAATATGACATTATAAATATTGCTAAATTTATGAAATTAAAAGAAATCGACCAATTGAAGTTATTTTAGTAAGGGATATGCTTTGTTTTGACTTAATATATTTTGTAAATCTGTTTAAATTTTTCATGGAATTTACAAAGAGTTTAACAAGTGTGATATTTAATTTAAATGGTATGTGTTTTGTAAATATATGGAAAGAATTTGTTTAGCCAAGTTTTCAAATTATAAATAAGGATATTTGAAAATGTTTAGATATTATAAATCAATAATTTTGAGCTCGAAAATTATGTTGAGTAACAAAGATGTATTAATAAATTATTTTAGAAATAATGAATCGATGAGTTTTAATTTAATGAATTATAGAAAATGTAAATTTGGAGAAACTATATGTATATATAATACATGATAAGAAATTTTGAAGAATAGTATTTGAAAAGAATGTTTTTTATAATAAAAAGTTAAAATTAAGAAGTATATTGTAAGATATTTTTTTTAAATAGTGAAACAAAGTTTTATTATAAATTATATTGATAAGGTTTTGGCTTTTATTAGAATATTTTAAAGTTTTTGATGGAAACTTGAATCTAAATCAGGTTTGAATTATAAATGGAATCTTGAAATTATATATATATGTATATATATATATATATACACATATACATATATATGTATATATTTGAAAAGAGAATTATTTAAAATGAAGTGTTTTGTAATTCTAAAAAGTAATTTTCACTTTTTGAAATGTTGTCATACTTAAAGATAAATTAGAAATAATATGGTTAATTTTGGTTCTATTAATTAGTTCTAGATTTTTCCTAATAGGAAATTGTGAGGTTGGAATTTTCTTAAGGTGGATGTTTGTGAGAACTCAGATTTTTTATTAATAACAAGTAAATGTTAATAATAGTACTTCCGCTAATTAAATTGGAATTTGAGGATTTATTCAATAAATTGATTTAGAAATTATTTAATAAAAAGATTTGGATTATGAGATGGAGTATTTGAGTTAAAATAAGTTAGAAAATAATATTTTATAAAAGTAATATAATTAATGTAAAATATTGGTTTGGAAAAGAAGTGATTTTGAAATAGGAATTTGAATATATTTAAATTAAATAGAAATTGGTCTTAGAATAACAATAACGATAATTTGTTTATTAAATTAGGCTTAAGCCCGATTATTAGAGCCTAGTCCAGTTGACCAATTTTGAAAAGCTCGTCTACCTTAGAATTTTTTTGCCACATTAGGAATCCAGGCATGTAAGTTTCCTCTTCTCTATTTTCAATTTCCAGAAGCAAGAAAATCAATAATCCTCATCATTTTCTATTTAAAAAATAAACAAAAATATTAGGAATAAATCCCCATAAATTATCAAACTTATATAAGTGCAATTGAATAATGTTTAATATCAAAAGCTATGAAGGAATTGGGCTATCGATCGTGAGTTGTGGATCTAGAAGTGTGCACTAGGAAGAAACAGTGTACATGAAGCTTGAGGTGAGTTTTCATGCTCGCAATCTATACCAAATCACGTTAAATTATATATATATATATATATATATATATATAATTGTGTTTGGATTGTTATCATGGATATTGTATGCATCAAATTGAATGGAGTGCAGTAGGGAATGGTTTGAATTCAATCACAATTCGATCACAAAAACCAAAAATTGCTTCAATAAATCACGACCAGGTAGGTTTACCAGTCGACTGTTGGTCAACCGATAGCGAGCCTGATTAAAAAATTAAAAAATAGAATAAAATAAATAAAAATATATAAAAGTATAATATATTATATAAAATCAAAGTATAATAAAAATAAATCTATAAAATGGATTTGTGGAGTTTATATGGGAATTTATAAATGTAATCTTTATTAATTTTAAGAAATTAATTAATCAAAGAATAAATTAGATTTTTAAATTTAATAATCTATAAAATTTGAATATAAATTTAGAAAATTAATAAATAAAATCTTATTAACATATTTAGCATTTCAAGGTAATTTTGTAATCAATAAATTAAATTAGAGTTTTTTAATATATTTTCACATATTTAATAATCTAAATTATTTAAAAATTTAGTTTAATTCAAAAATAAGTATTATCGTTTACTTCTAACGTTTTCATTGATGTTAATATGAGTGGGACGTTGCGAATGATTCATTGCTAGATAACTTATACAATTTCTATATATGAGATTATGAAGTAATATTTTATTTTAAAATTGATATTAAATAATTTAATTATAAATCATATTTAATTCTAGAAAATTATGAAATGAGTGTTTAAGAGTTATTTTTGGTCTTATAAATTATTTCTGAGGATATAAAGTTTAGAAATGGCAATTTTGGAAGTAATTAATAAATATTAAAGCTTTATTTGATTTACTAAGAATTAGTAATTTCATATAAATAAGTTTATTAAAAGTTTTAGTAACTATAGTATACTGAATTAGAGTTATTTACTTATACTTGGCATAAATGATTAATCAAAATGTTTCACTTTATGTTTGATATATCTTTTAAGAGATTGATTTTAAATGATATGAGTGACTCACCGTTGATATATATTTGATTAGAAATTTTGATATGATACGGTGATGACACCCTTCTATATGATTTCATGATATTTAATTTTGTGTGACGAGAAATCTGAATAAATGGAGTTATAATATCATTTGACATGGAAACTTTGGTAATATTTCTTTAGTTATTCTTCGGATTCATTATATACAATATTGAGGAGATTGAGTGTAATTTATAAGTAGTGAATAAACGTTTGAGTATCATGCAGTGGTATGGGACGCTGTTATGATATTTATCTGATTATTCATTGTAAGTATATGACACTCACGTGACAAGAATAGTGTATGAGTGTGAGGTGATACACGTAGTGATGAGTATGGCTTCGTGTCCATAATTCAACGAGTATGGCTATGTGCCTAACGATAAGCATCACTTTATGTGATTATGTATTAATTATATATGAAACTATTATGATATACTCCCTTTATTAGCGTTGGAGAGAACCAAATGGCTAGAATCCACCATAATGGCCTGACCGTGAGGCCATACTCCATATCTGTGATACCCTATATTTATGTAGTTTTGTTCTTTCGCTTTGTGCATTCGCCCATATGTCACTTAGGTCAGTATTTTGTTACCTGTAGGGGCTAGACTCGGGCATGACTTCTGAGTCCTCGTGTAGACGAGCACACCGATGGATACTGCTGCGATATCATAAAGGTAACTAAGACTATAGGGACTTTGTGACTCTAGAACTTGCTTCATGATGTCAATCTTCCTTCTTGTACTAACGTAGTGGTAATTTGGCATATACTATTGATAAACTTCATTTTGGTATAGATAGGGGTTAGGAAACCCACATATTGATATGCATATAGATTGCCCTACTTAGGACTTCATATCTATCGTGTAGTCATTTATTGTCACAATATACTTTGATAGTTCATATGTGAGGAGATAAGATTATAAATGTGATAGATGTCTGAAGTATAGTGGATTCTCGTATTTTTATTAAATTGATAGGAAGCATATCATATCTTGCATATATTGATGATGCCTTATTATGAGATTGAGAGATATATTTAGGCAATGCTACGTGCTAGCCTGATTAACTTGGTGATATCTCATTTAATGATGTTTTTTGGATTTAAATCATGATTTTTAGATGTGTGATTCACCCATTTGTATTGTTCATGTGATTTCTAAGTTGTTGAGATTCTATTTGGGTGATGAATCTTTATGCGGTTTGGAGATATTTATGTGATGTGATGCATTGATGTTTATCTGTGGTATTATAATTATATTCCATGTAAATATATCCACAACTATATATATGCGTGTGTGTGTGTACGTATATGTATATATAGGTATATGTATATGTGTGTGTGTGTGTACGTATATGTGTGTGTGTGTATTGACATATTAACCGTTGACTCGAGTTTCTCCAGCGGTGTTATCATATTATTATTCCTACTTTATATTATGTCATCTAGATTCATATATCATTGATTTAGACATAGTTTGTCCTATGTGTTATTTATGTAATACTCGGGTTGGTCCGAGACATTTCAGGTGCAGGGACAGTAAACCGGCTTATGTTTTGTGCGCATAGTAGAGATATGATACTTAGGATTGTTGTATATTATTTGTAAGTAGTATTTAATTTGTGTGCATGTATTATGATGTATATATATCTTATATGCATTGTATTATATTGAGATAGTTGACATTTGAAATGTTTTGTATCTATATAGTCTTATATGCTACGTATTACATTTTATCACTGCGATTCTGAATTTGTATTCTTTGTTATGATTGCATGTTGTGTATTTTTCTATTTTGGAGGCCCACTTGTTTATCGCTCTGTACCGATAGTGTGTACGTATAAGCGAGGTATTTATTTGAAGTTTTAATACGTACAGAGTTAGTCCAAGATAATATTCACATATGTACTTATATAGCCCCATTCTCTATATTATCTGACAGTATTACTCAGTAATACTCTTGGATGGTACGGTATAGAAGTATTATGTTTTCAATATACTTACATAAACACAATCATACCATTATAATGCTTATATATATTACGGCCATAGTTTCTAAATAAAAAAATTATTCAAGATTAGTTTAGTTACTTATACATTTAAAAATGGTAATATATATTTAAAACATAAAACCATTTACATTTCTAATCTACAAACTTATGTTTGTATATACTATACCCATACTTATTTCCACACACACACACACACATACATATATTATAAACTTATTAGTTGCTACAACATACATAGAGTTAGGATTAGTAGCCCCCATTATTTAGCAACATTTGTATCCCTCTGATATTAGCCATAAGTTTATATATAAATATTCGGTCCATGTGATAGGAGAGAAAAAGAATAGATATTTAAATAGAAACTTATGGCTGATATTTGGAGGCTATGAAATGGTGCTAAATAAAGGGGGCTGTTGATCATAGCTCGATGTGTGTGTGTATGTATTCGTGCGTGTATATACATATATTTACATCTATTTATATAAATACATTATTACATATATTAATTAACTATCTTTTCAGATATTAATTTAAAATTTGAAATTAATAATTATTTCTAATCTGATATACATAATTTAATATAGATTTTTTTCAATTATTTTACCAAGTCAATTAATATTTAAATTTGAAAATGTCGAACTATCCAACATATAATTTTTTGACCCTAAATTATTTTAAAAAATATCTTTTGGCGGTTGAGTTATTTTATATAAGATAAATTTAATTTTAATAAGTCAAAGGTCTTAAAAATTAAATTTTATATTAATCAAGCAATCATAGCCAAAAATAAATATATATTATATATAAATATATAAATATTTTATAATATTTATTTAATAATTTTATATTATACAAAATTATATTTAATTATTTATATATTTTATACAAGCATATTTTCTATATGGATTTAAATATTTTATGATTTATGTATATGTTTAAATTTATATTGGCTAAAGTAAAAAAAGATTATTTTTGTTTCTAATACATATGTGTGCATGTATGTATGTATGTATGTATGTATGTATGTATGTATATATGTATGTATATGTATGTATGTAACTATGTATCTATGTGTATGTGACATTTTATGTTATATTACATATCACACTAGACATCTTGTTGACCGTAGGACAAGACAGTCAACTCTCCCATGAACCTTAGTAATTGGGATATATGTATGATGTATGTACGTATGTATGTATGGACTTTATGATGTTCACATTATGAATGTGGATATCATGATGTATTTACATTAATTAATTATAAATTGACTATAAATAAAGGAATTATTTAAATATTAATAATACAGAAATATTTTAATTAATAGAACTAAAGTAAAATATAAAACAATGTTTTATTAATCAAAATGCTAAATTTGATTTGGTATAAACAAATTGCTATATGCATAAACATTAATAAAAGATCGTATGTAAATTAATAAAAAAGATTTTTTTTTTAAATTTACCCCTTTAACCATGCAGCTATTGCGCCTGATCTAGCAGTATATTGCCCATACTACTAAGATAGAACATCTTCTACCTCTAAATCAATGTTGCCTTAACACAAAAAATCGAGGCAACAGCGCCTCATGCAATAAATGGTCTATTAATATCAACTCCATAGCCAAGGGACACTGGCTTCCTCTATATATGCAACATTTTATGGAATTGTGTATCGTAATAACCTAGTTATCTCCTCTCAAAGCCATAAGATATCTCTATAAAAATCACCATACGAATCGAATCACACCTCGAACCATCACCATATCCTCTATATCGCCTAGCGTCCATCAAACATTTCCTAAGACTATCTTCGAACTCATCATATTGCTCTATAATCACTTTGAACATTATAAGCATCAACAAGTCTCCAAAGAAAACTCAAACTCCAAAATCTCAACTTCACAAAACAAAAATCTCCACTGCTAATCACAGCCTAATTTAAATGTCTAACTAGGAGAGTCAGAGATCTAACTTTAATTTCAGATGTATGGTTAAGGAATCCAAATGTCTAAATTCTCCATTTTTACAATGAAATAATGTGGGATGTTTTTCGCTAAAATTCAAACATCTGAGATATAAGCCTAGAGTCTGAATGCTTGATGCGGTGAAGTTTGAACCTTGATGGAAGAACTACCTTTGTGGAAATTTCTTTCCACTTCTTGTTGTTTGTCTTTCATTCTCTAGTCTTTGACGTTTGATACCGTGTCATTAAGACATTTCATATTAATGTCTCTCGACTTGGATTGAAGCCCATGTTAAAAGGCGTTCGACATTCAGACGAGTATAACTTCATATAATATGAACGACATTGAGGTGGTTAATAGCATTTTAACAACTATTCGATTTTGGCCAATGATTATCATTCCAACGTCTAGCTCACTTAACAATGTCATTCACTAATGTACTAACTCATTCTTTACTCGTTCTATCATCTCCAAGCCAAGAACAATCAATACAATTACTAACAAATCACAAGAATTCACTACGTTCATTATTAAGCTATTAACACATTTATATTATGATTAAACACTCATAAACCTTCACTAAACCAAGGTTCTCATCTCTAAAATCCTAATTCAAATTCGTTTGTCAAGCCTTAACACAACAATCATAATTTAACACTAATAATGGCATAAATGGCGATCATATAATTTAAAGAACAGATCTCGCTCACTAAACATTAGGAAATCCAAGCTCCAATTTAACCCAACATTGAAGACTCTTGATTTTAAAAATCCAGCTTCAATCTTCTCCAAAATGCTAACTTGAAGGGCTAGAGAATCTTTTAATTTGAATTTAGATAATTGATTTAGAATTTTTCATTAGGATTCGAAAAAATTATGGTGGAAGTTAAGGAATCTAGTTTTATTACTTGAAGAAGAAGAAGAAAAAGAAGAAAAGGAAATGTAGGCACATTTCATATATAAGGTTAGTTCTAGCCAAGTTACTTTGTTTGCTATCTAAATAAGAAAGGCAGGATGGAATTGGTTTGGATAAAGGCTTAAGTAGCCTTATGAAAGCTTGGGAAAAATATGCAAGCCTGGTTTAAGTCCAAATGAAGTCGTATGCTTGTTTGCTATTTAAATTCAAGTTAAGAATATAGTCATATGCTTGTTGTAACATCCTGCTTTTTTGTATTTTAGGCAGACACACATGCCGACTCAAACCATACGGAAGGGATGATTGTTATTAGGGTGAATAAGAAAAAGCAGAGAAAGAAGAAAAACAAAACAGAATCTTGCAGCGGAATGAAAAAATATAATAATCAAATAAAACGTTCATGAAGTTGTTTTACAAATCATTTGATTATAGTTATACAACACAGATCAGAGTTACACATACCAGAGAATAATAAAAATGCAGTGAAACAATATGAATGTAGTGGAATAATAGAATAAATAATAACAGCAGTGCAATCTTCGTCTTCGTCCTCTAGAGATAATGTCTACAATTCCTGAAATGCTTGGGCTGACCCGAGCGAATTGAAAAGACAAAACACTCGAGTGAGAACAAAAAAAATCTTAATTAAGTTAAATCAATGGTAATAAATATGAGTGTAAGCGGCGTCGGAGATGTTTATGGGGTTTGACATCTCCTATCCAGTGTCTAACGTGAGTGCAGTAACTTAAGACAATGTTCGGGGTTCACAACTCCTAAGGATCCATTAAACTATGTAATATGTAGCGATACGCTTTTATAATATGTCTATAGTAAAGTAAACTATTAAAGTAGCATTAAGGCTTTACATTTTCCATCTTAACGCATTTTATATTTCTCATAGTCTATATAGTACCATAATCTCACCCGCACTGGGTGACGTCAGAGGGCACTCCGTAGGTATGGTACAAACCAAACTCGTAGAAGGCACGCTAGGGTAGATGACATGGCACAACTAGGCAATGCTAGGATAGATATACCAATTACACTTCTAGACTATTGGTAACGCATAGCCGCCACTACCGCCCAACTCGAAACATATTTCGAAGTAAAAATCGAACGGTGGCCACCGAATAAATCAAATGTCAAAATATAGAATCGATGGAATGTGTTCAATCAGAGGAGCTACCGTATTAGCCCATCAATTGCTCCGATTTGTGCCACCTTATGTCAACTCATGGGAGTCGGGTCCACGTAAATACCTCATATAGGATCGTCGCCACCATCCTACTTCATTCTGGAATCTCCACCACGTACAGTTTTCAAAGTGGTTTTCAGTATTAGCAGAGAGTATGACAACATCCAATCCAGGCCTCTTTGACAACCAATCGTTTATTTCACACCGGATGGTTCTTTTACATTTCCAAAATCATTTCATAATTGATATCAAAATATCATATTCGATTCAAAACCATGTCACTTTTGAAACCACTACTTACTTCGAAATCATACTTGCCTTTGAAATCATATCATGTTTGAAATCATGGTTCGATAATTATACTTCCTTTCAAAGTCAAATTCACGGTTTATATCGAAATATCGTATTCTTAAAATTTCATCACTTTCAAATCATTTCCCTTTGAAATCATGTCGTTTCAAAATCATAATTTCTTTCAAAATTCATATTTCCAAAACAGGTTAAGTCCTTGCTTCAAAATCATCATTTCAATTTATTATACATTCAAAATACCAAATTAGGTATAACATCTTTTAACCTTATTTTCTTTTAAAACCAAATTTAAATGAATATAATCTCTTCCACGTACTTAGTTGGAAATCTAGAAACTAATTTAAATAGTTCCAAATAGTTAAAATGCTCTAGAATAGTCTAAATTAGGTAAAATATTTTTAAATCCGTTTACGATAATTAAATAGATTTAATTTAGATTAAATATAATAAAATAGATTAAATAGCTTAAAATAGATTAATTAGATTTAATATAAATTAAAAGGGTTTAAGTAGTTTAAAATAAACTTAATTGGTTTAAAATAGATTTGTGATATCCCGGAAATTTGGGACAATATCAATTTAATAATCTACATTAAAAATTAAATTGATTTGATAATATTTGTCAATAATATATGGATTGATTTAATAATCTTCTTTTAAATAAATATTTAACTGATAATTTATCTTTTAAAAGTTAATCAAATTGCCTTCTATTTATAATGTATATATATATCTGTATATATATATATATATATATATTGTAAATGGAAAATCTTTTTTTTTTAATTTAATAAATAGACATGTTTCTAATTCTAATATTTTTGATAAATTAGAAATTGGATATTAAGCTATTTAATAAATGATTATATGATTTTAAATTACTCAAGATTTAAGTTTAGTTTGTTTAAAATAATTTTAGCTTACATTTAAATTTAGAAAAAGGTTTGTTTAATTGGTTTTAAAATTTAACTTGATAAAAATAAGTAGTTTATTAATAAAGAGATAAATTCTTTTATAAATCATTTTGACTTAATAATGAGCTCTATTAATATTGTAAATCTTTACAAATGAATTTTTAATAAAATTGTTATTTCAACTTTAATTATATATATGTGTGTTTGAATGAAAGTTATGATTTGGAAATTAAAAATAAAGGTTTAAGATGTTCAAATTAAAATAAACATTTATTAATATTAATATAAGTATAAAATAAAATAATAATAGGTAATCGAATATTTGTTAGTCTATGTTTAAAAATGAAAGAAAAATAAAAGTAAACACACATGTTAGGAATAGAAATAAATACCTAAGACTAAAGTCATAGCAAAGAAAAAAAAATAAGGCCTGTAAGTAATTTGTAGTTTAAGCTAATGCAAAGTAAAATTCAAAACACATGCTTGTAAGTATGCAAGACAAAATAATAGAAGTATGCAGGCAAGAATAGAAAAGAAAAAGACAAGTATGCAAAGCTAAATAAAATATCTTCATTCTAGTCAAATGGAAGTAGTCGAAGTATGAAAATAACAGTTCACTAAGATGTACATTATAGTTCGAACTAGAAACAATAAAACAAATATTTATAAACATGTAGCTTCATATACAAGCTAAATCTTGACCTGCAGGTTATATACTTACATGCATATCTTTTTGCAGCTGTACATAATTATACTTATGTCAGCTAATAGAGAAACCAAGTATTAATCACTATCATCTCAGCACATAATTTTGTCAATTCAAGTGAATATAAATCTGTACCTCTCAGATACAAAAATCTGCCCATATCAAAACAAGTGAAACTTGTACATATGGTAACCTACAGTTGTTCAACAGTTTTCCTATTTATATATCATGTTCTCTTTTATATTGTCATTCGTTCAACTCAACATAGCAAGCCTTTTTATTTTTAACTGAAGCTTTGTATAATAACAATACATCACTGCAAACAAGATGAATTTAACAGGAAAATCAAAGAAAACCATTTTCCAGTTTTGACATCCAAAGTTTTACAAATAAAAGTGCTCTGTCCATCTCCATCATCGGTGAGTAACACTTTTAAATTTCTTAAGTTTTTAAACCTGTTACATGCAAATATTTGAATGCTTGAATATATTGAATGAATATTTATATATTCATTTTTACTCTGGATTATTGTGAAATGAAAATTACTGTATGTTTTAAGCCTGCAAATCCAAACTGATTCATTATAAACTTGCTTTGTTTTCCCATTGCTGTGGGTAACTTATATCTTAAAATAACCTAAGTTAATTTAGTTTTATGAAGAATAGCAGAGATGCTTGTTTGTATATGCATTGCATTATATCACGATGAAATGAAGCATGCATGTCATCTGGAGTTTGCCTCTGTTTAAATTTTCAAAAGCCTGAGTTAATTCAAAAATATTTATTGATCAACCTATTGATTGTTAGGACAAAACATCTAAATAAAATATGCTTTGTTGATTATGAAGTAAATTTTAAAATTTAACTCATGCTAAACAAAATTGATTTGCTCTGTAAAACTTTAGGAGCAGTCTAAATCTAATACAAGTGATAATTTCGAATGTCTTAAATTATCCATTCCAGCTTATGAACTGATCACTAAATCAAAATTAGGATTTTTGAAACTAAAATTTTATTTGTTAGTTAAGGGTTGGTGGTGTAGTCATAAGTTGTTTTGTTTTTGGTTTCTGGGCGATTACTGATGATCTAAGCGGCTAGAGGAGTCGGGGTTCTTCAGATCGATGGAGGAGTGATTGATTATGCTAGGAAAAATATGTGGCGGTGATGAAGTTCATCAGGGGTGATGCGGTAGTGGGTTTTCTCCTAGAACCCTTAAGTTTTGCTGTGTATAAGGAAGCGATCGCCACGGCCCATGGTGGTGACCGAGTGCAGGGATGTTTGGGGTGGTGATAGTTGGGTTGGAGTCGAATAAAGTGCCGGAGTTGTAGACCCTCATATGGTCGGAGGGTGGAGAACTCGAGGGTGACAGGTTTGAAGTGGGGGGTGTTGGTGTTTCCAGGTTTTAGAGGGAAGGCTTGTTTTTGTTTTCGAGCGAGTGGTTAACTTCTGGGGGTTGTGTTAGGAACTGGAGGTGACTGGCGCCGTGTGGGGGTGCCAGGGGATGGCCGGAGTTGGCTGGGGCCACGGTGCACGTGCACCGTGCCATTGGAGGTCGGTTGAGTTTTGGGTGAGTGTGCAGTGGGTTAAACTCAGGGAATTCTCGAGTCATTCGAGTTGATTACTCGAAGCAAGGTAATGGAGAACTCGAAGCGGTGAATAGGGTTGTAAATTTAGATGGTTCCAGATTTGTATTGTCTCAGTTTTTAGTGTGCGGGTTTTGGGCTCGGGGAAAGTCTCGGGTTAATTGCATTTTTACTCGAAGTAGAGAGGCGGTTGACTCGAAGCAACTTTGCTTTGGTCTCAGGTGAAAGTTGAATTTGCTACAGGTTGTATAAACTGCCTGTAGATTTTAAATTAAAACTAAATTTAAAGCAAAATTCAATGTAAGTTAGTTGAAATCATGATGTAATTGAATTTAAGTTTGTCAACTAAGATTTAACAAAGTCTAAATCTAATTAGAAGTATGAATCCAAATTTATGTTTTAAATCTAAAATGCAGTTTTGAAATATTTAAATGAGTTTCAAATTTAAAACTTGATAAATTTCCAGAATTTAAAATTAGATCTGAAACAAAATGTTGCTGCAGATAAATTCGATTTTTGTTAAAGGTTTTGATTCAAATGGATATTTGAATCTTAAAGTTAAATGAATTTGGATTTAAAAATCGAGCTTTTGATTCTAGTTGTTAAAAGAAAGTTAAATCGAAATTTTTAAATCAAGATAAATTGAGAAATTCAAGTTTACTTAGAATTCAAAATCTGAAAGTTTAAATCAGTTTAAATATGAATGTTTTAAGAATGAGTTCAAATAAAATAGTTGACAAGTAATTTGTTTCAATAAAAATTAACTTGATTTTTGAGAATTCTTTGATTAAAGATTTTTGAATGAAAAATAAATAAATTGTTTAACTTGAGGTTTGCAAGTTAAATATTAAGGTAATTTGGAAATTTAAATTTGAATTAAAATTCAAGTAGTTTAATTTAAAAGATTTTCTTATGTAAGTTCATGTGTAAATGTTACTTACATTTATGTAAAAGATTTTAAATTGAATTTAAATTATAATCATTTTTGAAATCTTCAATCCAAATAATTTTTAAATTCAAAATGTAATGTTCATGAAGTCATTAATTAAGAAATAAATTATCTTAAGGATAATAGGGTAATTAAGGAATGACTTATGTATTAAAGTTAATAATTTAAATTGATTTATAACTAAAGATCAATTAAGAAGTAAATTAAGAAATGATCTTAAATGTAGACAATTAACTAAGGATTATTAATTAATTAAAGACTAATTACTTCTTGTAATTAGAAATGATTAATTTTGGATAATTAATTAGATTAATTAGATAATCTATTGTAAATTGTTAAATGTAATTACTTGATAAAAGAAATTAAGAGATTAATTACTTATGGTAATTAATTTTGATAAGATGACTAATTTAAGTTAGTTAATTTATTTTAATTAATTTAAGGAAATCATTTGATAAATTGATAAGTGTAATTACTTAGTATATGCAATGGAGCACAATTACTTAGGAAAGTAATTAATGTTAATTACTGAATGTAATTAGTGAAAGATGATGTGTTAATAAGTAATTTGGATAATTACTTTTGTAATTAATCAGAGGATTAATTAATGGAGATAATTAATTATGGAATAATTAATTTATTATTATGTAATTAAGGATAATTAATTACTGGTTGATATTAATCAAAGGTGATTAATAATTGTGTTTAATTAAGAATTAATCACTAAATGTGATTAATAAAGTAATTTAATATGAATTAGAGATCATTAATTAATATAATTAATGATGTAAATTAAGAATTGTTTAATTAAGAAATAATTAATAATGTGGAGATTAATTTATGTAATTAATTAAGAATAAATGTAATTAGTTTAAATAAAGTAATTAAAAGTTAATTACTACGAATAATTTAGAATAATTAATTTGTAAAACTAATTAAAGACTAATTACTTACTGTAATTAGAAAATGATTAATAGAGGAGTTAATCAAGATAAATATCTAGAGATAAATTAATTAATTTGTATAAATTTAATTATTGGTTGTATAAGCAGGAATTATAAATGGAGTAATTAATTTAATTTACTTTAAATTAATTAGAGATAGAAGTAGTTAATTTAATTCATTTTAAATTAATTACAAATGGTAAGATTATAAATCATTGCTTATGAATGAATGATATTGATATTTCATTTGATAATTGTGATCTCAGATATGAGATGAATAATATCTAGGTGACTTGGATGTTTGTTTAAGCATGATAGTATATTTTTATCTGATTGGGTTGATAATTTTGATTATCTGTTTATGATGATGATATGATTATCTACTGTGATATTATGAATTATCCATCTGTGTGTATATTGATTTTGAATTAAACTGTTAAGGCTAAATAGACAACTTGGCCCTAAAAGACACGTTTTGGATTTCGATGAGACCGGGATTGGTTTTCCTTATTTGGAACATCTGAATACCACATCGATTCCAAATTAACGATAGGCCGTGAATCTGAAGTGAAGATGAAGATTCAGAGTGCAAGGGTTATCGTCGTTAACTCTGAGGGTGATTCCAAAATGAGTGTAACGAGATAATGCCTTCGGTTTCGTTCGAACCCGGAACGAACTTGTATGGATTGAATGCTTTCAACACATCGTCGGTGGGCGATGAGCATTCTAAGAAATGTTTTCTATAAAGGTAATCGCAGTCTCAAGCCTCATCAACCGGGAATGGCTAAAACAGGGGAGGTGCAGCAAGGTTAGGTGGGTCATGCCCAAGCAAGACAAGATTTTCCCCTGTCTAGATGTCCTTTTTATTCGGCTTTGTGGGCAGTTGGATGTACACCAACTGCGGGGTTATCTTATTCGGGACTGTTCAGTAAGGAATGGTGCCGGCCTTGTGTTGCAGGGGGTCGGGAGTGATCCTCGGTACGTTAATCTAGGCCACGTACTGTGATGGGCGGTACCCCAGTAGTCCTGCCATTGTATGGAATCCACAATCCAATAAGTGCCAACGGTTTTGATTGTATTACCCACTTTTGTGGCTAGTAGCTGGAATTTAATAGATGTAACCATTTCGGCTATTTTCTATTTACTTGAAAACCCTAGACCTATTATAATATCACAGAATTTCCTATCAAATGTTTTGGTTAGCGTAAGGTAAAAACTTTTCCATGTTTATGTGTGGGGAGTCTTACGTGATACTTTTTGTTTTCAAAAGATTTTCAAAGTTAAGCAACTTTGACCTGTTACTCATACCAGACCCATGTCTGACCCGGAGTTTATTTTTGTTTTTCATAAACTCTCGGGTACCCAATTTTTTCCGGGTAGCCAAGAGATTCAGGTTAGCTTTGACGAACTCTGGAGGAGCAATGGAGCAGGTAGCTTCAGCGTTGTAGCTATATATATAGTTCCGCTGTGTTGGTATCTCTGAGTCTTATTGTTTGAGCTGTATTGTATTGAGTAGTACAACTAGACAGGTGTTTATAACTGTCTAGTATGTGTTGTATTATCTGTGTAGCTCTAATGTATATGATACTATATACTCTCTTATATGATATATTATATTTTATTCGTTCCGCTGTTAAGATTATGTTGTTTTTTCTTCTTCTTCTCTATCTTTTCTACTTTATCACCTCTTTCTTTTCTTAATAACGATATATCTTCCTGGGCGTAGAAAGTCGGGTCGTTGCAGTGGTATCAGAGCGCTAGGTTGAGTGAATACCTAGGCTCTTGAGTGTTTTCTTTTCGGAGAGAGCGTATTTGTAATTTTGGTATATATTTATATATTTGTTTCTACCTATTGTTGGGTTACCTGTTCAGGTTTTCCAATATGTTATAAAGGTAGATAGGTAGTGGTGTGTGTAACACAACTATCAATGGTTGGAAGTGTAATTGTCGAGACTGTAGGCCTAATACTGTCTCGAGTAAGTTTTGGACGGTGTAAGGATTTTATCGATCTCTGAAGGAAACCTGTTAAGGTTCGGAGTTCATCTTTGAAGTGTAGGAGTTTGGTTGAGCTAGAATTTGGATCTGTCGGTTGGGCAGAAGTAAGTCAAGATATTTTGATACATCATGGTGTAGCAGCTGTGTGATGAGACATAGTGACTATGGATATCTCCGACGATGTTTCTTTGGAATAAGTAAGGAAGAGTGACTGCTTCAGTGTTGTGGCTGTGCTCAGCTGGGTGTTTTGTTTGTTTTGAGGTCCGAGTTTCTCGAAGAGCTTTGGATAGGAAATCTTAGCATCTGTGGTAGCAATTCAGCTTGGGATGTTTTCCGTGTTGGCAAGAGATCTTCTGGCTTAGCAGTTTTTCTGTAATGGAATTCAGAAGTAATTATGTAGACCTGTTTCTATGATGGATTGGCTAATATAGCGTAGGCTGTCCGTTGGTAGAGAGAGAGCGGTATCTTTGGAATTTGGCTGGAGTGATCGCAAAAGTGACTTGTGATGGTTTGGATGTTCTTTTGGGGTTCAGAGATTTTTTTTCTAGATGTCTTCTGGAAGTTAGAGTTTTGTCAACATCTGGAAATTGAGTTTGGTGAAGCAGCTCAGAATTTTGGAGAAACTTCTGAGTTTTATTTTTTTGGAATGTGTTGACCAGTCTGTGCTTGAGATCATCATCAGCATTTTCATCTGTTCAGTCAGAGTTGCGCAGTGGAAGCATGGTGGCAGCTGTTTTAGTTTGGAAGCAATTGGATATTGCAGTGTTGGATTAGAGAGTTCTACAGGAAATTTTTCAGGATCTGAGACCAGATAGGAGTGCACCTGTTTTATCTCTCCGGACGAGAGATGTGAGTTCTGTTTTCTGATTTTGGAATAGAGTTGTGGTTGATCTTGGAAAGATCCATTTGTTGGATTGTCTTTGGTTCAGTTTGTTTCTAAGGGTATCAGCAAGATTGAGCTGATCAGGAAAGATGAAGGAAGCCCAGGATCGTCCGAAGAGTTTTGAGGATAAGAGACGAAGAAATTTGGAGGCCGTAATCGGGGATTTGTTTTTGGATAAGTGCTTGGTCTTCAGGATTGAATTGTCAGTTTAGTTAACTGGAATTCGGAGTGTTTCACGTATCTCTGAGGGAGTACGTGTAAGATCTATCTTTGATTTTAGAATCAGCAGTTCAGGGAATTTCGGTTGTTGGGTCAGACTTGAGTTTGGTCTGATATTTAGATTTGTTTTGTAGATTTAGATGAGTGAGAACTATGTAGTTTAGTAGTAGTATTGGATGTTTGGATTCTATAGGGCGAGTAACCCGGTATTTATACTTGGGGAAACTCAAGAAAATTCTATTTAGAATTTTGTCTGAATAGTCAGATTTGTTTGTTTGGATGAATTGGTTGCTATGATTGTTAGTTTATGTTGATATATACTTGTGTTTTGTATTTAAATTTTTAATTGGATTATTAAATTACCTTTGTTTTAAATTTGGGGACGAAATTCTTTTAAAGGGGGAAGAATGTGATATCCCGGAAATTTGGGACAATATCAATTTAATAATCTACATTAAAAATTAAATTGATTTGATAATATTTGTCAATAATATATGGATTGATTTAATAATCTTCTTTTAAATAAATATTTAACTGATAATTTATCTTTTAAAAGTTAATCAAATTGCCTTCTATTTATAATGTATATATATATATCTGTATATATATATATATTGTAAATGGAAAATCTTTTTTTTTAATTTAATAAATAGACATGTTTCTAATTCTAATATTTTTGATAAATTAGAAATTGGATATTAAGCTATTTAATAAATGATTATATGATTTTAAATTACTCAAGATTTAAGTTTAGTTTGTTTAAAATAATTTTAGCTTACATTTAAATTTAGAAAAAGGTTTGTTTAATTGGTTTTAAAATTTAACTTGATAAAAATAAGTAGTTTATTAATAAAGAGATAAATTCTTTTATAAATCATTTTGACTTAATAATGAGCTCTATTAATATTGTAAATCTTTACAAATGAATTTTTAATAAAATTGTTATTTCAACTTTAATTATATATATGTGTGTTTGAATGAAAGTTATGATTTGGAAATTAAAAATAAAGGTTTAAGATGTTCAAATTAAAATAAACATTTATTAATATTAATATAAGTATAAAATAAAATAATAATAGGTAATCGAATATTTGTTAGTCTATGTTTAAAAATGAAAGAAAAATAAAAGTAAACACACATGTTAGGAATAGAAATAAATACCTAACACAAAAGTCATAGCAAAGAAAAAAAAAATAAGGCCTGTAAGTAATTTGTAGTTTAAGCTAATGCAAAGTAAAATTCAAAACACATGCTTGTAAGTATGCAAGATAAAATAATAGAAGTATGCAGGCAAGAATAGAAAAGAAAAGGACAAGTATGCAAAGCTAAATAAAATATCTTCATTCTAGTCAAATGGAAGTAGTCGAAGTATGAAAATAACAGTTCATTAAGATGTACATTATAGTTCGAACTAGAAACAATAAAACAAATATTTATAAACATGTAGCTTCATATACAAGCTAAATCTTGACCTGCAGGTTATATACTTACATGCATATCTTTTTGCAGCTGTACATAATTATACTTATGTCAGCTAATAGAGAAACCAAGTATTAATCACTATCATCTCAGCACATAATTTTGTCAATTCAAGTGAATATAAATCTGTACCTCTCAGATACAAAAATCTGCCCATATCAAAACAAGTGAAACTTGTACATATGGTAACCTACAGCTTTTCAACATGTTTTCCTATTTATATATCATGTTCTCTTTTATATTGTCATTCGTTCAACACAACATAGCAAGCCTTTTTATTTTTAACTGAAGCTTTGTATAATAACAATACATCACTGCAAACAAGATGAATTTAACAGGAAAATCAAAGAAAACCATTTTCCAGTTTTGACATCCAAAGTTTTACAAATAAAAGTGCTCTGTCCATCTCCATCATCGGTGAGTAACACTTTTAAATTTCTTAAGTTTTTAAACCTGTTACATGCAAATATTTGAATGCTTGAATATATTGAATGAATATTTATATATTCATTTTTACTCTGGATTATTGTGAAATGAAAATTACTGTATGTTTTAAGCCTGCAAATCCAAACTGATTCATTATAAACTTGCTTTGTTTTCCCATTGCTGTGGGTAACTTATATCTTAAAATAACCTAAGTTAATTTAGTTTTATGAAGAATAGCAGAGATGCTTGTTTGTATATGCATTGCATTATATCACGATGAAATGAAGCATGCATGTCATCTGGTATTTGCCTCTGTTTAAATTTTCAAAAGCCTGAGTTAATTCAAAAATATTTATTGATCAACCTATTGATTGTTAGGACAAAACATCTAAATAAAATATGCTTTGTTGATTATGAAGTAAATTTTAAAATTTAACTCATGCTAAACAAAATTGATTTGCTCTGTAAAACTTTAGGAGCAGTCTAAATCTAATACAAGTGATAATTTCGAATGTCTTAAATTATCCATTCCAGCTTATGAACTGATCACTAAATCAAAATTAGGATTTTTGAAACTAAAATTTTATTTGTTAGTTAAGGGTTGGTGGTGTAGTCATAAGTTGTTTTGTTTTTGGTTTCTGGGCGATTACTGATGATCTAAGCGGCTAGAGGAGTCGGGGTTCTTCAGATCGATGGAGGAGTGATTGATTATGCTGGGAAAAATAGGTGGCGGTGATGAAGTTCATCAGGGGTGATGCGGTAGTGGGTTTTCTCCTAGAACCCTTAAGTTTTGATGTGTATAAGGAAGCGATCGCCATGGCCCATGGTGGTGATCGAGTGCAGGGATATTTGGGGTGGTGATAGTTGGGTTGGAGTCGAATAAGGTGCCGGAGTTGTAGACTCTCATATGGTTGGAGGGTGGAGAACTCGAGGGTGACAGGTTTGAAGTGGGGGGGGGGGTGTTGGTGTTTCCAGGTTTTAGAGGGAAGGCTTGTTTTTTTTTTTTCGAGCAAGTGGTTAACTTCTGGGGGTTGTGTTAGGAACTGGAGGTGACTGGCGTCGTGTGGGGGTGCCAGGGGATGGCCGGAGTTGGCTGGGGCCACGGTGCACGTGCACCGTGCCATTGGAGGTCGGTTGAGTTTTGGGTGAGTGTGCAGTGGGTTAAACTCAGGGAATTCTTGAGTCACTCGAGTTGATTACTCGAAGCAAGGTAATGGAGAACTCGAAGCAGTGAATAGGGTTGTAAATTTAGATGCTTCCAGATTTGTATTGTCTCAGTTTTTAGTGTGCGGGTTTTGGGCTCGGGGAAAGTCTCGGGTTAATTGCATTTTTACTCGAAGCAGAGAGGCAGTTGACCCGAAGCAACTTTGCTTTGGTCTCAGGTGAAAGTTGAATTTGCTACAGGTTGTATAAACTGCCTGTAGATTTTAAATTTAAACTAAATTTAAAGCAAAATTCAATGTAAGTTAGTTGAAATCATGATGTAATTGAATTTAAGTTTGTCAACTAAGATTTAACAAAGCCTAAATCTAATTAGAAGTATGAATTCAAATTTATGTTTTAAATCTAAAATGCAGTTTTGAAATATTTAAATGAGTTTTAGATTTAAAACTTGATAAATTTCCAGAATTTAAAATTAGATCTGAAACAAAATGTTGCTGCAGATAAATTCGATTTTTGTTAAATGTTTTGATTCAATGGATATTTGAATCTTAAAGTTAAATGAAGTTGGATTTAAAAATCGAGTTTCTGATTCTAGTTGTTAAAAGAAAGTTAAATCGAAGTTTTTAAATCAAGATAAATTGAGAAATTCAAGTTTACTTAGAATTCAAAATCTGACAGTTTAAATCAGTTTAAATATGAATGTTTTAAGAATGAGTTCAAATAAAATAGTTGACAAGTAATTTGTTTCAATAAAAATTAACTTGATTTTTGAGAATTCTTTGATTAAAGATTTTTGAATGAAAAATAAATAAATTGTTTAACTTGAGGTTTGCAAGTTAAATATTAAGGTAATTTGGAAATTTAAATTTGAATTAAAATTCAAGTAGTTTAATTTAAAAGATTTTCTTATGTAAGTTCATGTGTAAATGTTACTTACATTTATGTAAAAGATTTTAAATTGAATTTAAATTATAATCATTTTTGAAATCTTCAATCCAAATGATTTTTAAATTCAAAATGTAATGTTAATGAAGTCATTAATTAAGAAATAAATTATCTTAAGGATAATAGGGTAATTAAGGAATGACTTATGTATTAAAGTTAATAATTTAAATTGATTTATAACTAAAGATCAATTAAGAAGTAAATTAAGAAATGATATTAAATGTAGACAATTAACTAAGGATTATTAATTAATTAAAGACTAATTACTTCTTGTAATTAGAAATGATTAATTTTGGATAATTAATTAGATTAATTAGATAATCTATTGTAAATTGTTAAATGTAATTACTTGATAAAAGAAATTAAGAGATTAATTACTTATGGTAATTAATTTTGATAAGATGATTAATTTAAGTTAGTTAATTTATTTTAATTAATTTAAGGAAATCATTTGATAAATTGATAAGTGTAATTACTTAGTATATGCAATGGAGCACAATTACTTAGGAAAGTAATTAATGTTAATTACCGAATGTAGTTAGTGAAAGATGATGTGTTAATAAGTAATTTGGATAATTACTTTTGTAATTAATCAGAGGATTAATTAATGGAGATAATTAATTATGGAATAATTAATTTATTATTATGTAATTAAGGATAATTAATTACTGGTTGATATTAATCAAAGGTGATTAATAATTGTGTTTAATTAAGAATTAATCACTTAATGTGATTAATAAATCACTTAATGTGATTAATAAAGTAATTTAATATGAATTAGAGATCATTAATTAATATAATTAATGAGGTAAATTAAGAATTGTTTAATTAAGAAATAATTAATAATGTGGAGATTAATTTATGTAATTAATTAAGAATAAATGTAATTAGTTTAAATAAAGTAATTAAAAGTTAATTACTACGAATAATTTAGAATAATTAATTTGTAAAATTAATTAAAGACTAATTACTTACTGTAATTAGAAAATGATTAATTAGAGGAGTTAATCAAGATAAATATCTAGAGATAAATTAATTAATTTGTATAAATTTAATTATTGGTTGTATAAGTAGGATTTATAAATGGAGTAATTAATTTAATTTACTTTAAATTAATTAGAGATAGAAGTAGTTAATTTAATTCATTTTAAATTAATTACAAATGGTAAGATTATAAATCATTGCTTATGAATGAATGATATTGATATTTCATTTGATAATTGTGATCTCAGATATGAGATGAATAATATCTAGGTGACTTGGATGTTTGTTTAAGCATGATAGTATATTTTTATCTGATTGGGTTGATAATTTTGATTATCTGTTTATGATGATGATATGATTATCTACTGTGATATTATGAATTATCCATCTGTGTGTATATTGATTTTGAATTAAACTGTTAAGGCTAAATAGACAACTTGGCCCTAAAAGACACGTTTTGGATTTCGACGAGACCGGGATCGGTTTTCCTTATTTGGAACATCCGAAAACCACATCGATTCCAAATTAACGATAGGTCGTGAATCTGAAGTGAAGATGAAGATTCAGAGTGCAAGGGTTATCGTCGTTAACTCTGAGGGTGATTCCAAAATGAGTGTAACGAGATAATGCCTTCGGTTTCGTTCGAACCCGGAACGAACTTGTATGGATTGAATGCTTTCAACACATCGTCAGGTGGGCGATGAGCATTCTAAGAAATGTTTTCTATAAAGGTAATCGCAGCCTCAAGCCTCATCAACCGGGAATGGCTAAAATAGGGGAGGTGCAGCAAGGTTAGGTGGGTCATGCCCAATTGGGACAAGATTTTCCCCTGTCTAGATGTCCCTTTTATTCGGCTTTGTGGGCAGTTGGATGTACACCAACTGCGGGGTTATCTTGTTCGGGACTGTTCAGTAAGGAATGGTTCCGGCCTTGTGTTGCAGGGGGTCAGGAGTGATCCTCGGTACGTTGATCTAGGCCACGTACTGTGACGGGCGGTACCCCAGTAGCCCTGCCATTGTATGGAATCCACAATCCAATAAGTGCCAACGGTTTTGATTGTATTACCCACTTTTGTGGCTAGTAGCTGGAATTTAATAGATGTAACCATTTCGGCTATTTTCTATTTACTTGAAAACCCTAGACCTATTATAATATCACAGAATTTCCTATCAAATGTTTTGGTTAGCGTAAGGTAAAAACTTTTCCATGTTTATGTGTGGGGAGTCTTACGTGATACCTTTTGTTTTCAAAAGATTTTCAAAGTTAAGCAACTTTAACCTGTTACTCATACCAGACCCATGTCTGACCCGGAGTTTATTTTTGTTTTTCATAAACTCTCGGGTACCCAAATTTTTACGGGTAGCCAAGGGATTCAGGTTAGCTTTGACGAACCCTGGAGGAGCAATGGAGCAGGTGGCTTCAGCGTTGTAGATATATATATATATATAGTTCCGCTGTGTTGGTATCTCTGAGTCTTATTGTTTGAGTTGTATTGTATTGAGTTGTACAACTAGACAGATGTTTATAACTGTCTAGTATGTGTTGTATTATCTGTGTAGCTCTAATGTATATGATACTATGTACTCTCTTATATGATATATTATATTTTATTCGTTCCGCTGTTAAGATTCTGTTGTTGTTTCTTCTTCTTCTCTATCTTTTCTACTTTCTCACCTCTTTCTTTTCTTAATAACGATACGTCTTCCTGGGCGTAGGAAGTCGGGTCGTTACAAGATTAAAATAATATATATAGTCAATATTGGTTAACTAGTTCAATAGATTTGAAAATCTTAATAATTGCGTCCGCACACTTGGAGCAGTTGATAAGAGCAACGACCTCCCTCCTAAGAGGTGAGGAGTTCAATTACTGGAAACTGCTTCAAGCCACCGAAAGGTCTGGTCTAACTGGGAGCACGGTTGTGTCGGGCCAATCGTGTGTTTCCTCAGGTTTACTGTTCATGAGTCGCAATGTCGGCGATGATAGAATAGGTTTCCCTGGTTTCCAAAAAAAAATCTTAATAATTAAAAAAATTTAAACAATATATCTTTAAAACAGTTTATAATATATTATGAATTTTGAAATTAACATCAAATTAAACTATTCATTCCAAAGTTATGCGATTTCAAATCAATTTAAATTCAAAGGTGAGTGTTTTAACCCAGTCACAACTTCTAAAATTTCTTATGTTTGTTAAATTTAATTTATGATGTGATTAGGAATTTATTTATGGCTATTTGATATTTTTAAATTGCTATTCCTGTTAATTTGAATTTATTTTAAACTAAATCGTTATTTAATTTACCATTGAATATAAACTACTATTTAAATAATTGTTATCGATTATCAGTTCTATATCGACATTGATTGATTGTTTTGGATAATGATTGTGATGGATGTGTGATTTTGATAATGGATGAATGGATGTTTTATTTTATATCGTTATAAACTGCAAATTATAAACTGCAAGTTTGTTTTGGATTTTTCATTTATTTCGGGATTGCAGTTTGGAATGATATACAACCGTAAAATGTTTAAACTACGGATTGAAATGATAAATATCCGCATCACTTGACCCTAGGATAGAAAATTATATATGGACACATGATTGGTTAAATTAAATTATTTTAAATCCTCGATTTTTGAATATGATTAAATGATATTTTGAAACGGAAATTTAATTTATATAAATTGAAGTATTATTGGAAAATCAAGTTTTGCGTTAAATTATGGATTGGTTTAAAAAGGAATTTCTTTAAGAATTAAATCGAAAGTTTAAAGTTAGACTTTTATGTATTAATGAAATTCTATCGAAATTGAGTTATTGAATTTGTCTGAAAATAACATTGAAATATTTTGAAATTTGAGTAATCAGTATTGATTTTTGAACATGGATTGAAATGATTTGAAATTCGATAGTTTATTGAAACTTGGCTTGTCGATTTGGAAATTTGAAATGGTCCAAATATGTTAAAACGGAATGAATAGTTTAATTTGATGCTAATTTCAAAATTCATATTTTATTATAAACTTTTTAAAGATATTTTTTTTAAAAAAATTTCTAATTATTAAGATTTTCAAATCTATTAAACTATTTAACCAATATCGACTATATATATTATTTTAATCTATTTTAAACCAATTTAATTTATTTTAAAACTAATAAACCCTTTAAATTTATATTAAATCTAATTAATCTATTTTAAGCTATTTAATCTATTTTAATTATATTTAATCTAAATTAAATCTTTTAACTATCGTAAACCAATTAAAAAATATTTTACATAAATTTGGACTATTCTAGAGCATTTTAACTATTTGGAACTATTTAAATTAATTTCTAAATTTCCAAACTAAGTGCGTGGAAGAGATTATATTCATTTCAATATGGTTTTAAAAGAAAATAAGGTTAAAAGATATTATAACTTAATTTTTGGATTTTGGATGTATAATAAATTGAAATGATGATTTTAAAGCAAGGACTTAACATGTTTTAGAAATATGAATTTTGGAAGAAATTATGATTTTGAAACGATATAATTTCAAAGGGAAATGATTTGAAAGTGATAAAATTTTAAGAATACGATATTTCGATATAAACTGTGAACTTGACTTTGAAAGGAAGTATAATTATCAAACTATGATTTCAAACATGGTATGATTTCAAAGGCAAGCATGATTTCAAAAGTTAGTAATGGTTTCAAAAGTGATATGGTTTTGAATTGAATATGATATTTTGATATCAATTACGAAATGATTTTGGAAATGTAAAAGAACATCTGGTGTGAAATAAGCAATTGGTTGTCAAAATAATCGGGATCGGATGTTGTCATACTCTCTGCCAATACCGAAAACCACTTTGACAACTATGTACGCAGTGGAGATTCCAAAATGAAGTAGGATGGTGGCGACGATCCTATATGCGGTATTTACATGGACCTGACTCCCGTGAGTTGACATAAGGTTGCTAAAACAGGAGCAATTGACGGGCCAATGAGGTAGCTCTTCAGATCGCACACATTCCATCGATTCTATAATCTAACATTTGATTTATTCGGTGGCCACCCTTCGATTTTTACTTAGGAATCTGTTTCTAGTTGGGCGGTAGTTGCGGCTATACATTACCAATAGTCCGGAAGTGTAATTGGTATATCTACCATAGCATTGTCTAGTTTTGCCGTGTCACCTACCCTAGCATGCCTTCTACGAGTTTGGTTTGTACCATACCTATATAGTGCCCTCTGACGTCACCCAGTACGGGTGGGATTATGGTACTTTATAGACTATGGGAAATATAAAATGTGTAAAGGTTGAAAATGTAAAGCCTTGACGCTACTTTAATAGTTTACTTTACTATAGACATATTATACTAGCGTATTACTACATAATAAATAGTTTAACGGATCCTTAGGAGGTGTGAATCCCTAACATTCTCTTAAGTTACTGCACTCACATTAGACACTGGATAGGAGAAGTCAAACCCCGTAAACATTTCCGACGCCATTTACACTCATATTTATTACAGTTGATTTAACTTGCATAAAATCTTTTAGTTCAGACTCGAGTGTTTTGTCTTTTCAATTCGCTAGGGTCAGCCTGAGCATTTCGGGAATTGAAGACCATATCTATGGAGGACGAAGACGAGGACTGTATTACTATTATTATTTTGTTCTGTTATTCCAATGCATTCATATTGTTCTACTGCATTTTTATTATTCTCTGGCAAGTGTAACTCTGATTTCTGTTGTATGAGTAAAATCAAATGATTTGAAAAACAGCTTCATGAATTGTTTATTTGATTATTATATTTTGTCATTCCACTGCAAGATTCTGTTATGTTTTTCTTCTTTCTTTGCTTTTTCTTATTGACCCCAATACCACCCTTCTGTATAGTTTGAGTCGGCATGTGTGTCTGCCTAAAACGTACAAAAAGGCGGGTGTTACACTTGTCCATAATTCGTGAACAGTCAAATGTATTCATCCAAAAGAAGTATGCTCCGCAAAAAATTTATTATCCAACTCCTTATTCATGAAATTCGAAAGTTACAATCTTTCAAAAGAATATGCTACGCAATTGTTAAATGTACAATGTCTTATATTCAAATGTCACAAGAGTACAATAGGCTCTTAAATCCCTAAATCAATTTAGGATTTACAACTTTAAAAATGTAAAAACGAGGAAAGAAGAATTCACCTCTGTTGAATGGCCAAGGGGGTCTATTTATAGAGGTAAGTGGCATGGCTGCCGTGTGTCCATCATTCAGATATTTGACACCTCCTATTCGCTGTTGATATTCATCATCTCCTTTGCGTTGTTGATATTCGACATTGTCTCCTTTATTAATGAAATTCGTCATTATTGCTACTTGTAGAAGTTTGAAACCCACTTGTTGCTTTTATATTGTTACAGCAGCTATAGTTGTAAAGATTCGACAATGTTTAATGTCCCGGTATCTTTTCGACATTGATGAAGCTCAACACTACTTACTTTTATAAGTTCGACAGCATAATCTTCCTCTTTTTCTCACTCGACATTCATTATGGTAGGTATTTGACAGTAGCGTTGGTGTAGCGATTTGGTAGTAGTTGTTATGTCATGAGCTCAACATCTCTTAGAGTCTCGTCATCCTTATTCGTTGTATCCTATTCTATAATACTTCAGGTTGTAGTGGCTCAACACCTCCCCCGGTCTGTTTTTAGGTTTGATAGCCTTTTCAACACAAAAACTAGATATCTGTTGATGTTCGATACTACTTCAGCTTGTTATATGCTCGGCATACTTAGAAGTTTTTGGGATGTAATACCTCTTTTGCCTTACATGCTCGACAACCTTTATGGATGTTGATGCTCGATACCTTCTTGTTGTATTTACATTCGATATCCTTTATGTTTGCCAATTTATTGGAATTCGACATCCTTAGAGACCTGGCATTCTTTCTTTACTTAAGTGCTCGACATCCCTTGAATATGGACGTTCGACACCTTCTTAGGGCTGCTTGAAGTTTGTTACCCTTTATTGAATGCCTAATTTACTCCTCCTTCGTTATTCTAGAATTTGACAAGCTTTCCTTAGGTGTTTATCTTTATTTGCAGTAACATTTACCCCTACCTTGTATATAGGAGATTAATTATGCTTTAGTATAATCTGCCTTTTCAAGCTACTATCGTGATATTGACATTTGCTGCCTCAATATCCACATTGCCACCTATTAATATTCCACTTTGATCTCATTCGTCCATTTAAATTAGAATCAACTCTCCAGATTACTTCCCTTTTTCCTATAAATATCTGCTCATCTTCCTTCTTTACACTTTTAACTACCAACTAAACTTGAAACTCCAATTTTACTTTGTTCGTCTCAATCAAAAACTTATGATCTTCTCAGAATTCAAGCTCGATTCAAGGTGTGACTTCTATTTTTAATTAATTTAAACGAAAGACAAAGAGGGAATTTTCAAATTTTTGAAATTAGGGTTCTGATGAGATTGGGTTTTATACTTTTTTCAATTTTAAGAATTTATCAGATTCAAACGTCAATTGCAATACCTTATTTTTTGATAATTTGATAGCTATTGCGCATTTGACAACTTTTAGAAAATTTGATAGCTTTATGAAGCTTCAATGATACCTATTTAGAAATTCGATGCTTAATTAGAAATTTAATTAATTGTTAAAAGCTCGATATCCACCTGAATTCGATAGTTTATTGCTAATTAGCTACTAGTTTGCAAACTCATCAGTCATCTTTAGAACTCGACAACTAATTTGAAATTTGGTATCCTTTTAAGGTCTCACTAACTTGTAATAAACTCGAAAATAAGTTAAAAGTTAGACATCTATCTTGAAATTCGATAACCGATTCTGTTTAAAGGATTGTTATTCAGTTATAAAATCGACAACCTTATAGTGATTCATTATCCTTTTATAAATCTGGCAACTTCTTAAAGGGTTGTCATATAGTTAAAATTCGATATTTTGTAAAAGTTTGACATCTCACTATGATTTCGAAAAGTGGTATAGCATTTTCAATTAACTATGAATTCATTAACTATTTATACATTCGACATTAAACTCAATAACTAGTTAAAGTGCCTTTAAATGACTCCAAACTCATTAGCAATTTATTATATCGATACCTTGCCATGGAAATGATAACAAATCACAAGTTCGACACCCCGTTGTAAATTCAGCAACATGATCTAAGTTTGACCTAGTGGCTAGTTACGAACTTAATATCTCGCTATGAATTCAGTAATGAGTTTCTGATTTATTATAAAGGTGCTAGGTAGCTATGAGTTCGTCATCTCATTATAGGTTCAATATCTAGCAACAGACTTCTTAGAGAACTACCAAGCAGTTATAAATCCGATAACCGTTCATGGTCTTGGCATTTTATTATAAACTAAATAATTTCCATTTAATTAAGGATTTATAGGCTAGACATTTAATTGTTCACCTTTTTTTCATCTATATTTAGGAATTCCACTTATCCTTGGCTTTTCTTAAGTATTTCAAATTCTTATAAAATATATGATACTTCCTTGATCTTATGTAATATCATCTAGCGGATAAATGGATAGCAAGAAAGCTGGAAAAGGTTCAAATATCTCTTGCCTTAGAAAAAGGAGATTATATGCCTATCACATCTCTTATAACTTCCTAGGATGAAGTCAATACCATCCTGCAATAATTTAGGATATGTGATGTAGAGGTCGGAGTCGTAGGACCACCTGGCAAGGTACATAATACTTCGGATGGTTTATTTGCTTTCATGTTGATCCACATTTGGCATTCTTGTTATCTTCCTCTTTCTGACTTCTTTTTGTCTAGTACTTAGATCACCTAGGCATTGCCCTGATACAGTTCTACCCAATTCCAATGCTTATCTATGTTGTCTCAAGATCTTAGCTAGAGAAGCTGAACTTCCTTCTCTTGATGTTGATACCCTTCGCTTATTGGTAACTCCCATCAAAGTGGAAAATGGACTAGTGGATACTATGTATCATCTTCTCCCTCCGAAAATTCTGACCACCAACTTGATCACAGATCTAAAGATTGGAAGAACCAATTTTTCTATATTAAGAGCCACACTTCTAAAATTAGAAGGTCCTTCTCTGCTCTTGGTAAGTCTTGTCGCTTCTTCCTTTATTACTTATACTATATTCTAGTTATTGTCTTATGGTAGTTATCCCTTTTTCAGAACTTACTTCTAAGAGAAAAAAAAATTCTATTGCTAAAAGAATTGGTACTTTGAGTCTGACGTCTCAAACTATAAGAGACAGACGTAGGATTTTAACTGAGGTCAATCGTAGAAAATACTCCTTGATCTTAAAGAACCACAAGGTGCTTGGGGAACCCCTATGGTGAAGAAAGATGCTTATAGGAGACAAACCTTGGTTGGTAGTAAATAGGATTCCTTCTATAACTCTTTCCTCATTCACTATGAATCTTCTAGTAAGCTCTTATTGTGATTTCCACCAAAGCCTCTTGCATCACTATTTTATTATTTTTGCTCTGATTTAAGTTCTTCTATTATGGTTGCAGCCTCTAAATCCAAAAAATTAAGACTCGCATTTCTACATCGGCTGCCCTTACTACTGCTGCACCCATTGAGGACTCCATTCCTAAAGTGGTCGAAGATATTGACACTGAGAATCAATAAAATAAAAAGGGGCTCCGATGATTTGTCTGGTGACTTGAGCTGTTCGCCAAACAAGAGACCTCACCTCGAAGAAGGCCAAACCCTCATTGCTACCGAAGAAGGATCAAACATAGATGTGGTTGTAGGTAATCAAGGTATTGGTTTTGTTGGCTTAAGTGCGTTAGCTCAAAATCCTGAAAGAAAAATAAATGCTACTCAGACTCCAAGTCCTGCTATTGATATTTCAATTCCTTTGCCCGCAAGTGTCATACTACGTTTGTATCAGGATCTAGGCGTTACTCCTCCTCTCCTAAATCTCTTCCCTCTGATGTTCCAGTTCAAAATATTCCTTCCGATTTTAAGGGTTTGATTTTCTCAATTATTCAATCTCCATCAACGGCTTCTTTAGTGCTACTGTAATCTTCTACATTCTCTAAGGATCACCTCCACATTGTATTTCAACAACTCCTTATGGTATGTTTTTTTATGCACAAAATTTTGGTTCTATGTACCTTTATTTATTATATGCATGTTTCCTATTTTAGGTTGCCAAACATATGTTTTTCCTCCAACAATTCTCTTAAGAATATGTCAGCCAAGTTCTAGATCTTAAAGAGCAAATCTCTTCATGGATAACTAACGTTAAGTTCCTTGTGGACCAAGTATTTAATGTTGCAATGGAGAAAAATAATTCCATCTCAAAAAAGTATAAGTTTGCCTCTAACTTGGATGAGGAGAGAAAAACAAGGATAACAGTCGAGGAGAGGGTGAAGGCCATGGAGAAAGAGCTTGAGCAAGCCAGGAAAGAAAAAGCTCAAATAACTAGTCGGTTGGAAAGCAAAGATGCTATCCTTGTCCATGAAAAAAACATAGTCAAAGACGCTAAAATGAAAGTTTCTAACTTTATCAATCAAACCATCCCCAAAATTAGGGAACGATGCTACGAGAATCCCATCTTTGTTGCGTATCATGATAACATAGGGAAATGTTCAGGATTAGACTTCCCTTCGCTCTCGGATTTAAATGATAAATTTAAAAGGAAGTTTAACCTCAAACTATGAAGGGTTTCTGGGTCACTTCAAGATAAATTCCCAAAAGAGGCCCCTATCAACCCTCAAGTGTTGTTATCTTTTGATGATCCTTCACTTGACGAGGATGAAAATGATGAAGGAAAATGACGAGGAAGACGAAAATGATGACGATAACAATGATGACAAAGATAATGAGGATGGGGGTGATGATAACAAAGATCTTGAAGGACCATAAGATGGTGGTAGCGGATTGGGTGGTGATGACTTAGGCCTATCTTCACATGAAAGAGAGTGAACGGTTACTTAGGCGATTACACAATATATATTTAAATGATAATGGATCTGATCCTCATCCTGGGGAATGCTAGAACATTTCCAGGATTGAGGCTGCTCCACTTTCCTCATGCACTATTCCTCCTAAAAAAGTCAAGTTTAACAACGAGAAATTTATCTCTGAATTTTGTGAAGGGTTTATATTGTATGAAATCGAATGGTTTTGTTGTTGTGTTATGTAATCAAATAATCTTATCAGCATTAAAATTCTTATTTCTTTATAGCTCATTTTATTTTCCCTAAAATATATAGGTTAAGGAATCATTAGACACTTCCATTTCAAAAGAACTCTTACGTAAATTAATCAAGCTAAAAAGAGATTTTAAGGAGAAAACATTAACCCTCAAAATCTCTCAGCTAGCAAAATATTGCTTACTTAGGGACCTTGAGGAAGATTACATACAACCTCCCCATTTGTATCTTGATTTCTTAGGTGATGAATAAGATGGTTTTCTTAAGAAAATCCATCCTATTTATGCTAAATTATTAAGCGGTGATTCTAGCCACCCTGCTGAGAGATGGGAGTATCATCAATTTCCCCCAGTCATTACTCCTCCCGATTTTAATATCTCTTTTGACTCTACCTCCCCTATGTCCATGGGCGCATTCAGAAAGGCTCAAACAGCTGCTTCCAAATTTAAGGATTGAATGTATAAACTTGAATTCTTAATGTAATTTGAACTTGTTCATGATGTAAGCTCTGTTGTTATTAATAAAGAACATATTTTCCCTACGTGTTGATTTTTCTTTTATCTTTTCTTACTAGGAATGTCAACTCACGATTCTCTATTCTTACTAGAAATCAGAGGGATATTATTGCAGTGAAAATGATAGTTACAGTCCTTCAAACAAATATATTATGCAATTGTTAAATGTCCAAAATCTTATATGCAAATGTCATAAAAGTACAATAAACTCTAAAATCCTAAAATCAATTTAGGGTTTACAACTTTAAAAATGTAAGAAATGAGGAAAGAAGAATTCGTCCCCATTTGAATGGCCAAAGGGGTTTATTTATAGTGGTAGGCGGCATAACTGCCACATGTCCATCAGTCAGATATTTGACACCTTCGATGCACTATTGATAATTTTTGTCTCCTTTGCACTTTGATTTTCAACATTCCCACCTTTGTTGATGAAATTCGTCATCATTTGCTACTTGTAGAAGTTCAAAACCCACTTGCCGCTTTTATATGTTTTACGAGGGCTATAGTAGTAAAGGCTCGACATTGTTTATAGTCCCAATATCTTTTCGATACTGATGAAGCTCAACACTGCTTACCTTTACAAGTTCGACAACATACTCTTCCTCTTTGTATTCACTCCACAACATTCATTGTGATAAGTATTTGACAATAGCGCCGGGGTAGCGGTTTAGTAGCACTTGTTATATCGCAGGCTCAACATCTCCTAGAAGCTCAATATCCTCATTCTTTGACTAGGTGCAGCATTCTCCTATTCTATAATACTTCAGGTTGTAGCGGCTCGACATCTCCCCTTGGCTGTTTTTTGGTCTGATAGCCTTTTCATCACAAAAATTCAATATCTGTTGATATCGATACTACTTTAGCTTATTATACGCTCGACATCTTTAGAAGTTGTTGCGATGCAATATATTTTTGTCTTACATGCTCGACAACTTTTATGGTTGTCGAGGCTCGATACCTTCTTACTGTGTTCACATTAGATATTTTTTTTTATTTGACAATTGCTTGAAATTCGACATCCTTAAAGACCTAACATTCCTTCTATACTTAAGAACTCATCATCCCTTGACTATAAAAGTACGACAGCATCTTGAAGCTGTTGGAAGTTTGCTGCCTTTAGTGAATGCCTGATTTATTCCTCCTTCGTTACTCTAGAATTCAATATGTTTTTCCTAGGTGTCCGACATTTTTTTTGCAGTAACATTCAAATACTTTATATTTTTTTCATATATAAACGATAATACAAACGTAGAGGAATAGGTCTCGAGTCCTAATTTATCCATCTTTATAAATACAGGTTGTCACATTTTGAAGACCTATTCCATTTTGGGTTTATTTAAAATTTGATGGACTCGTTTCATTTCTTTACAAATCCCACTGTACTCATTCATATTTAAAAAAATGCAAACTCGAGACTTATTCCATTGCATTCCAAAAATCACACTACCTACAAGGAATGGACTTCAAAAGTGAAGCATGTTATTCAGCAAAACTGTGTACTATGCAAGCTGTGACGACCCAAAAATATGTACCCTTTGAATAGACAATAATCCACACATGTACAACCCAAAAAGCACAAACTGACAGAAAATCAAGAGAAAGAAAAGTAGAGAGAAGAAGAGAAGAGAAGAAAGAGAGAAGACAGAACCAAACAGAACAATACAGAATCTCACATCGCAGCGGAAAATATATAATATCATATCAATGATCTTTACAAAATAGAAATTGTATATACATACATCGATCAGAGTTCAACAATCAACAGAGTTATCAGCTTGAACAGTTATAATAATCTGTCCTCACAAATGCTGATAATAACAACAGTTAAGCACAGCGGATAATCAATAATCAAAACAGATACGCATATACGAAATGAAGATCTCCAGCTCTCCTGCTGAAGCTCCAAAGGCATCTAACCTAGACCTGTAAATATACTCGGTCTGACCCAGGCATAGAAAGGGAAGAACACCCGGATCAGTCTGGTAAACCAGCGTGAGAAACACACTCAACTGAATTTATTAAATTACCAAAACTTTTCCTTTATCAAAACAAAAGTATCTCGTAAGACAAGTCCACACATAAACACGGACATGTTTTTACCTTACGATAACTAAAACATTTCATATCAACTCATGTGATATTACACTAGTGTTTAGTATACAAATAATATTCAAAATAGCCGAAATTATCACCATTATTAAATTCCAGCATATTAGGCTCTAGAAATAAAATGGCAGGTACGTAGTGGAGTTTGGATTTCCATACAAATGACCAGGTGAAAGGACTACCTTCCGGCAGTACATCTCTAGAAGAATGTATCGAGGACCATCACAAAGGATCCTCTACCAACACAAGACCGGCCCACCTCTATAAGTAGATGGTACCGAATATACCATCCTCTGGTCGTTACTGACCTTTACCGAGGGCCCTTATAGCATAAAAACCACAATAATCAGATACACGACATCATAGCGTGTAAAGATATATCTAGAAGAGGACGATCATATCCTAATGGGAATGACCCACTTAGCCTTGTCGCATATAACCATGTTTTGGTCATTTCCGGTTGATGAGGCTAGAGGTAACGATTACCTTTCACAAAGCACAATCACATCACTTAGATTGCCACAGAAAAATACAACCCTTAAGCTCATACGTCTCAAGGAGGGTGTTAAGCTAAGAGAAGTTGCCTTCTCCGCCACCGCTGATGTACGTTTGTAAAACCCAATGTACGTAATCTATAGAAATGCAATGTCAGACAAACATCCGTACACGTTGTCCAAGAACAGGACAAACCGAAGGTACTTTCCTACCACATCCTATCGAGAAATCCCTAGGATTAGTAGCGAATAGTCCTTGCATTGGATATTTCATAAATGAAGAAACCACTGCTATTGAATTTATATTAGGATTTTAACCCCACACGATCAACAAGCAGTCCCCCACTCTGAAAATCCAGAATAACAATATCATCACAAACAACCTGCACAATCATCGCATATAAGTTGGTCCAAAGTGGTTTTCGGATAAACCGATCCCGGTCTCTTCGCACCAACAACGCAAAAGCGTTTCTCAACCCCACATTGCAACTAAGTCTCATAGACTTATCACGTCTCCAACTTTCAACTTGCTATCCTTCGGGCCAAGAAGGAAGCTCGATAGATTGGAGTAATACTCCGCACTATACGAATCGACATCCTCAACACAAACGATAATCAAGCCTACACAGAAGGCTACGTACTAAGTGTATGACTAAGTTGTTCCCACATCAAGTCGAGGAACTAAAATTTTGGCAAAGCTTGATAGTCGGTTATTTAACTATCAAAGCAAACAAACAAATATTTAGCACCATATACAATCACTGAGCCCTTTTAATTAATCTTTTATTAATTAAACCATTTGCCAAATATTCACTTCAAATTATCTTTAAAAATGATATATCTTCAAAACCATTTCAACTTCTATATTGGAAAATATTTCCATATACTTATTTAGTAATAAGTAATTCACAATTCAATTTATTTTCAACACTTAGAAAATATTCAATATACTTAAAACACGATTAAGTATATATTTTATTATATAAGGAAAACATTCTCTTTAAACACATTTATTTGGGTCAAAACGAATATTGCGTAAAACATCGTTACGACAACCCAAAATCACTAGTATAGGGATTCGAAATAAAGATAGATATATAAATCCCAACACTATACAAAATATTTCCTTTCGAAAATCATTTACTATAACAACAGTGTTATAGTCCATCATTTCCTTACTTCTCGGAAACGTCTATTTCAACAATGAATGTTGAAATCTGTGGTTTCGATCCTTAACACATTTTAAAACATCTTTTGATCATTTTGTTCCATTTAATAATATTCACTTTCCGAAAATATTTATTTATTTTCAAAAGATTATTCGCTGTCCAAAATCGTGAATATACTTCTCTAACCAAAATTCATTATTTCTACACATTTTATTTTCAAGGATAATCCACTGACCAAAATTGTGAATATAATCCCTTTATCAAATTCATTACTATAGAACATTTAAATTAAAGGATTATCCACTGTCCAAAATCGTGGATATATCTCCTTTAATAACTTCCAAATCTAACTTATCAATTTCAATCGATTTTGAAATTATAAAACAATGTTTATAAATTTCATTTATATTATGAAAGCTTCCATTTATAACTTCATTTTAACACTTATAAAATTCGTTTTATGATTCTAATATTTTAATTTCTAAAATATCAATTTTATAAATCCCTTATATAAACCATTTAATATAATTCAAAAACTCAGTTTAAACTATTTACCAAATCATTAACTCAATATTTCAAAATTCACATTCTGGTTATATTTCACAAAAATCATAATTTTTATAACAATAAAGATTATAACTTCTATTTATTCAAAATAAATTCAATTCCTTTAACACTTCAAAATTCAACAAAACGTATATTTTCAAAATCACTTGAAAATCCTTTTTTAATTTGAAAATCATCGCTTTAATATTTTTAAATTATTATAATAGGCCCAACGCTGCAACAGCACCAAATACAACAATCACGGCATCTAAAACATCATATATCATATGATAACAGAATATATAACAATATCTGTAAATAAATCAATACTGGTGAGGAATCCAGTTGGATCCCTCCAACTTATCACCTGCAACAAATATACATATTAGAATATGTGTACAATGTCCGCTTCGAGCCAGACACGCGTACAAAGGGTCATCTGCTCATACACGGGAACGTATAGGGTCATCTGCTCCACTAGGCAGGAATATATATCCAAATACCAATCAATATATCATATATCATCCAAACAATCATAAACCGTCATATAATAAATTATTTCTCACTTATATAAAAATGTCGGTGAGTCAGAAAGAGTGAGTTGTACTCACATTGCTTGTAGTCGCGATTTCAGCGTTTTATTTTGAATAGAATTAAACAAGCCTTTAATTTTACCCAAAATTCACACTATCTCCAATCAACTCCAAACTAGCTCCATCGCGTAGTGTTCGCGAATATGAACCGAACGCAATTCGTTTCGTGCGAAACGGACCTCGTATGACAAACTTATGATATTTAGAAGTTAATACGAATTTTAATATAATTAAATTAATCACAAATTTATTTTATTTTTTCAACCTTTAATCTGGGCCGTTCAATTTCTTTTCCCAGATTTGGCCCGTGCGATTCCTTCTTCCCAGACGATCGCGTTCAATCGAAACCCATAACCGTCCTCTAACCCTAATTATCGCGACCCATATACTCGACTTCACGACGATCAGAAGATGCCGTTCGAAGCGCCACTACGAACTCCACTTATAGCACGTACAAGGCGAAGCTCGGTCTCCTTCTCGAGTTGAAAAACGTGCGTGAACACCAGGCATTCGAGATCGATTTGTCGTTGACCGTTGCGTTATTTGCGATCGTAGCCGTTGGATTGAAAGTTCTCGATGTGCTCTACACGTTTGTAGTTGAAACATTTTGCTAAATGTCGATGGATCATGAGATATTTGAGGAAGAAGATGGCGATTTGCTGGCCATTGAAATAGAGGGTGGCGGCTAGCCCTAATGCTCTAGGGTTTTGATGCAAATGAAGAAAAACATGTCCTTATATAGAAAATTGCAAAACACTATTCATCTCGAAAATTTTCGAACTCCAATCGAAGCGTGTCACCTGACGTTCATAATGTTTTACCCCTATTTCGAACACCATGGAATATATATCGGGAGCCAATTCGATCGTATTTGAAAGATAGGTTTTCAAGTCGACTATTTTAAATTAAAAATTCACTTAAAACATTTCTACGCGTTTTAGCTTCCTCCGGAAAAACCGTAAATCCGACTGACACGAAATTTTAAATATTAAAATAATTTAACATTACGGATCCAATGAAACTGGTTTTGTCGAAATCCGAGACTGTTTGAAAAATGACCATTTTCACTTGTCAATTTAAATATAAAAATATTTAATTTCTACAATTTAACTTTTAATTCAATTTTAAAAGTTCTCTAACATCATTCTAATTCAAATATGATTTAATTCAACTTTATAAATCATTTTTATTCATATTAAATCCAATTTCTAATTATTTTCTCAATTTCAAAAATTAAATTAACAATTTAATTATCCAATTAAGTCACTATATTCGAATATTTTTTATTCAGCTTATAAACTTAACTTTTAAATAATCTAAAATTAATTAAATATAGGAATTTCAAATGACTGAAATTCTCTGGGTCGTTACATTCTCCCCTACTTAAAAGAATTTCGTCCTCGAAATTACCAAGCAAGAAAAAGTCACAAAATCCATTAACCAAACTCTTATAAAAACTTTTCTAAGTTTTCCAAATCCATTCTTAGTTATCTTTTCAAAACCAACTAATATCGTTTAACTTTCAACTCAATATCAAAATTTTAGTTATCACAAATTTTCCCCAAAATTTTCTAACGCTTTAAATTTCAGAAAAATTCGCCATAGCCTCCTTTGCGCGGTTCGATCGGAAAAAAATAACTATATATATATATATATATATATATATCACAAATATATATCTCATCATCAAGGATGAGGCATCTCGAAGGGAAAAAAGTGTAAAAGTACGATATGTAATCCGAGATATGTACCTTATATATTATTAGCGAGCATATACGACTAATATGGCATGAAAGCGAGCTCCAAATGCGAAGCAAGCGCAATCCGCACCTACTAAACACTCAGTAAACAATGAGAAACATGTGTATATGGAAAGTAATATCAATATACAACATATACTAATACAACAACTATATATGCAAATATAGCAAATGCAATCAATAGCAACAAATCCAATCATCAAACCACTGTCATCCAACTAACATCCAACAACTCCATAACCAAATCAATATGCATTCACTTCTTATTAATATTCATTGAATTGATTTTCAATTTAATCATATTTGTTTCATTAACATTGGATTTTTCTAACATTCATTTATTCATATTCAATTAGAATTACATTCACTAATTCATATTCAAGTTTGTTTACTTCCAAATCAAATAAATTCAATTCTATTTAGATTCACTTAACTTCCAATTCCAATTTGGATTCTATTATTTATCTTTCAATTTTATTAGTTCAATTTCATATGAATTTATATACAATCAATTAACATTCATCTAACAACCAATGTATAACCAACATTACCAAATTAATTTAATTCACATTCATTCAATTTGGTTCAACACTTTTAAATTTCAAATTGGTTTAATATCTAATTGACTTTCATTCAATTATTTAATTCTCAATTTCATTAGCTTTTAATGAATTAACATTTACATCCCTTACCTTATTAATTCATTTACATTAGATTGATTAACATTCAATCCATATTTCATTATTTCAATTGCTAATTCAATCTACAAATAAAGTTGAATTTCTTTATATAACTCAAATTAACATTAATCACTTCATTTTATTAATTCACATTATTAATTTACTTTGATACCAAAAACAACTTCATTTAACATCACTTAAGTTATGTTTCATTTCAATTTCATTTACCTTCACTTTCACTATACAACCTAAGTTCATCTCTAATTCATTTCAAATTCTATTTTATTTAACTTTTAATTAAGTCAAATTTCATCTCACTATTCAAATTCATATCTTGCTTTACTTAACAAAATAGTTTAACCATTTTAATATTTGTTTTTTCTTATATTTTCTCATTTTATAAGTTACACAACTTCTTATTTAAACTTTCAAATTCAATTATATAATCACTTAACAACTTACGTTTAATTTCAAATCATATATCTAATATGCTAACTCAAATTTATTTCAACTTTTCTAAAGCTAAATCTTTATTATCTCATATATTATAAGTCCAAAGCTTATTTTACTTATATTTATCAATTACAACATGGATTTAATCAAAAAAATTAATTACAACAAAACTTCAATTTCAATTTACTGTTGATAGCAAATCCATTACACAGAAACTCGAAAATGATACTGATGATGCTACAGTCATCACCCTTATTATTTTCCAGCAATAGTAGTGAATTCAGTGCTTTCTATTCTTTTATAAAAATTCTTTTATTTATAAATCTTTCACTTATATAATTTTACTATTTTACTTCACTTGCATAATATTCGTTTCAAATTTATTTATCTTATATAGATTTATAACAAAATAACTCATTAACTTCTGAAAAACAACTTTCAAAATAAATGGGATTAAAATTTTCAAATAATTAGTCTAAATCAATTTTTATTTATAACTCATATTTATAAATATATTCATGTTGTTTCATTTTTTATATATAAGATTATTTCACAATTGCAAATCATATTAATTATAATTCCATACTTATGATTCTTTTGCTCATATAATTTTTTCTTTTACAACTGTTGTTTTTATTTAGATTATTCAAACAACTTCCACTAACTTATATATATATTTACATTTTCAACAACCAAACAATCAATTTATTTACACTATAATAATTCCTGAAAAATTGTTTCTTTATATATAAAATATGATCGAGGTAAAATTATTTAATTTACCCAATTTAAAATAATACTATGTCGACTTTCCTCGTTTAAGTGTATGGAAATCCCTATCGACAATATGGCGTCCCACATGCCGACCAGAATTCACAAACAGCTCAACGGATAAGCAAACACAATATAAAACATTTTATATTCACTAACAAATGCACGCTCATATATATAGTACACTCAAACTCAATCTAGGATGCTACTGTCCCCATCTATACTGAGTACACATCAAAGCTTAGGAATATACAAAATCTAAGCTATGATACCAGCTGTAACGACCCGAAAATCCATACCATTTGAATCAACAATAATCCACACATGTACGACCCAAAAAGCACAAATTGATGGATCAAGAGAAAGAAAAGGAGAGAGAAGAAGAGAAGAGAAGAAAGAGAGAAGATAGAACCAAACAGAACAATACAGAATCTCACATCGCAGTGGAAAATATATAATATCATATCAATGATCTTTACAAAACAGAAACTGTATATACATACATCAATCAGAGTTCAACAAGTAACCAGATTTATCAGCTTGAACAGTTATAATAATCTGTCCTCACAAATACTGATAATAACAATAGCTAAGCACAGCGGATAATCAATAATCAAAACAGATACGCGTATACGAAATGAAGATCTCCAGCTCCCCTGCTGAAGCTCCAAAGGCATCAAATCTAGACCTGTAAATATACTTGGTCTGACCCAGCATTGAAAGGAAAGAACGCCCGGATCAGTCTGGTAAGCCAGCGTGAGAAACACACTCAACTGAATTTATTAAATTACCAAAACTTTTTCTTTATCAAAACAAAAGTATCTCATAAGACAAGTCCACACATAAACAAGGACATGTTTTTACCTTACGATAACTAAAACATTTCATATCAAACTCATGTGATATTACACTAGTGTCTAGTATACAAATAATATTCAAAATAGCCGAAATTGTTACCATTATTAAATTCCAGCATACTAGGCTCTACAAATAAAATGGCAGGTACATAGTGGAGTTTGGATTTCCATACAAATGACCAGGTGAAAGGACTACCTTCCGGCAGTACATCTCTAGAAGAATGCACCAAGGACCATCACAAAAGATCCTCTACCAATATAAGACCGGCCCACCTCTATAACTAGATGGTATTGAATATATCATCCTCCAGTCGTTACCGACCTTTACAGAGGGCCCTCATAGCATACAAACCACAATAATCAGATACACGACGTCATAGCATGTAAAGATATATCTAGAAGAGGATGATCATATCCAAATGGGAATGACCCACTTAGCCTTGCCGTATCTAACCATGTTTTGGTCATTTCCGATTGATGTGGCTAGAGGTAACGATTACTTTTCACAAAGCACAATCACATCACTTAGAATGCCACATGACCATTTCCGTTGACTACTAATTGCCTTCAACAAAAATACAACCCTTAAGCTCATACGTCTCAAGAAGGGTGTTAAGCCAAGAGAAGTTGTCTTCTCCGCCACCAATGATGTACATTTGTAAAAACTAATGTACGTAATCTATAGAAATATAATGTCAGACAAACATCCATACAAGTTATCCAGGAACAAGACAAACCGAAGGTACTTTCCTACCACATCCTGTCGGGAAATCCCTATGATTAGTAGCGAATAGTCCTCGCATTGGATATTTCATAAATGAAGAAACCACTGCTACTGGATTTATATTAGGATTTTTAACCCCAAACGATCAACAAGCAGTCCCCCACTATGAAAATCCAGAATAACAATATCATCACAAGCAACCTGCACAATTATCGCATATATGTTGGTCCAAAGTGGTTTCCGGATAAACCGATCCCGGTCTCTTCGCACCAACAACGCAAAAGCGTTTCTCAACCCCATACAGAAACTAAGTCTCATAGACTTACCACGTCTCCAACTTTCAACTTGCTATCCTTCGGCCAAGAAGGAAGCTCAATAGATTGGAGTAATACTCTGCACTATACGAATCAACATCCTCAACACAAACGATAATCAAGCCTATACAGAAGGCTACATACTAAGTGTATGATTAAGTAGTTCCCACATCAAGTCGAGGAACTAAAATTTTGACAAAGCTTGATAGTCGGTTATCTAACTATCAAAGCAAACAAACAAATATTTAGCACCATATACAATCACTGAGCTCTTTTAATTAATCTTATATTAATTAAACCATTTGTCAAATATTCACTTCAAATTATCTTTAAAAAGGATATATCTTCAAAACCATTTCAACTTCTATATTGGAAAACATTTCCATATGCTTACTTGGTAATAAGTAATTCACAATTCAATTTGTTTTCAACACTTAGAAAATATTCAATATATTTAAAACATGATTAAGTATATATTTTATTATATAAGGAAAATATTCTCTTTAAACACATTTATTTGGGTCAAAACGAATATTGCGTAAAACATCATTATGACAACCCAAAAATACTAGTATAGGGATTCGAAATAAAGATATATATATATATATATATCCCAACACTATACAAAATATTTCCTTTCGAAAATCATTTACTATAACAACAGTGTTATAGTCCATCATTTCCTTACTTCTCGAAAACGTCTATTTGAACAATGAATGTTGAAATCTACGGTTTCGATCCTTAACACATTTTAAAACATCTTTTAATCATTTTGTTTCATTTAATAATATTCACTTTCCAAAAATTTATTTATTTTCAAAAGATTACTCACTGTTCAAAATCCTGAATATACTTCTCTAACCCAAATTCATTATTTCTACACATTTTATTCTAAAGGATAATCCACTGTCCAAAATCGTGAATATAATCCCTTTATCAAATTCATTACTATAGCATATTTAAATTAAAGGATTATCCATTGTTCAAAATCCTGAATATATCTCCTTTAATAATTTCTAAATTTAACTTATCAATTTTAATTGATTTTGGAATTATAAAACAATGTTTATAAATGCCATTTATATTATAAAAACTTCCATTTATAACTTCATTTTAACACTTACAAAATTCGTTTTATAATTCTAATATTTTAATTTGTAAAATATCAATTTTATAAATCTCTTATATAAACCATTTAATATAATTCAAAAACTCAATTTAAACTATTTACCAAACCATTAACTCAATATTTCAAAAATCCCATTCTGATTATATTTCACAAAAATCATAATTTTTATAACAATAAAAATTATAACATCGATTTATTCAAAATAAATTCAATTCCTTTAACACTTCAAAATTCAACAAAACGTATATTTTCAAAATCACTTGAAAATCCTTTTACATTTTAAAAATCATCACTTTTATATTTATAAATTATTAAAATAGGCCCAATGCTGCAACAGCACTAAATACAACAATCACGGCATCCAAAACATCATATATCATATGATAACAGAATATATAACAATATCTGTAAATAAATCAATACTGGTGAGGAATCTAGTTGGATCCCTCCAACCTGTCACCTGCAACAAATATACATATTAGAAAATGTGTACAATGTCCGCTTCGAGGCAGACGCGCGTATAAAGGGTCGTCCGCTCATACACGGGAACGTATAGGGTCATCTGCTCCACTAGGCAGGAATATATATCCAAATACCAACCAATATATCATATATCATCCAAACAATCATCAATCATCATTTAATAAATTATTTCTCACTTAGATAAAAATATCAGTAAGTGAAAAGTGAGTTGTACTCACATTGCTTGTAGTCGCGATTTCAACGTTTTATTTTGAATAAAATTAAACAAACGTTTAATTTTATCCAAAATTCATAATATATCCAATCAACTCCAATCTAGCTCCATCGCCCAGTGTTCGCGAATACGAACCCAATGCAATTCGTTTCGTGTGAAACGGACCTCGTATGACAAAGTTATGATATTTAGAAGTTAATACGAATTTTAATATAATTAAATTAATCACAAATTTATTTTATTTTTTCAACCTTTAATCTAGGCCATTCGATTTCTTTTCCTAGATCTGGCCCGTGCGATTCCTTCTTTCCAGATGATCGCATTCAATCGAAATCCATGACCGTCCTCTAACCCTAATTATCGCAACCCATATACTCGACTTCACGACGATCAGAGGATGTCGTTCGAAGCGCCACTACGAACTCCACTTCTAGAACGAATGAGGCAAAGCTAGTCTCCCTCTCGAGTTGAAAAACGTGCGCGAACGCCAGGCATTCGAACTCGATTTGTCGTTGATCTGTTGCGTTATTTACGATCGTAGCCGTTGGATTGAAAGTTCTCGCTGTGCTCTACACGTTTGTTGTTGAAACATTTTGCTAAATGTCGACGGATCGTGAGATATTTGGGAAAGAATATGGCGATTTGCTGGCCATTGAAATAGAAGGTGGCGGCTAGCCATAATGCTCCAGGGTTTTGATGCAAATGAAGAAAAATAGGTCCTTATATAGAAAATAGCAAAGCACTATTCATCTCGAAAATTTTCGAACTCCAATCGAAGCATGTCGCCTAGCGTTTATAATGTTTTACCCATATTCCAAACGCAATGGAATATATATCGGGATCCAATTCAATCGTATTTGAAAGATAGGTTTTCGAATCGACTATTTTAAATTCAAAATTCACTTAAACCGATTTCTACGCGTTTTAGCTTCCCCGGGACAAACAGTAAATCCGATTGAAACGAAATTTAAAATCTTACAATAATTTAACATTACGTTTCCAGTGAAACTGGTTTCGTCGAAATTCGAGACTGTTTGAAAATGATAATTTTCACTTGTCAATTTAAATATTAAAATGTTCAATTTCTACAATTTAACTTTTAATTCAATTTTAAAAGTTCTCTAACATCATTCTAATTCAAATATGATTTAATTCAACTTTATAAATCATTTTTATTCATATTAAATCCAATTTTTAATTATTTTCTCAATTTCAAATATTAAATTAACAATTTAATTATCCAATTAAGTCACTATATTCGAAATATTATTTATTCAGCTTATAAACTTAACTTTTAAATGATCTAAAATTAATTAAATGTATGAATTTCAAATGACTGAAATTCTGTGTCGTTACACTAACAACAATAGAAAATCACTAAGTATTTATTTTTTGAATGCCAATACACAGATGAAATATAAACTATATTACTAACAACCTGAAATGCAGAACTCAAAATACGAAACTAAGACACAGTAAAATACATGAAGAAACTGGATGTTGAAAAGCCTAAGGTCCAAAATAGTCACTGTGGCTCTGACCACATCGATTTGACACATTTGAAAAGAAAGAAACCACATGATATTACAAAACAACCGTAGAAGCAAAGAATAAGTCAACTCGATGACTTATAGAGACATTCAAATTGCTTCAAGATGAAGAAGTAAGAAAGTTCTTACCTTACTTAAAGATAGTGAGATCCTCTACCAAACAAGTTTTGAACCACCATGACGTTGATGAAGAAGACGAACAGAGATTTGGGGACAGAAGAAGGAAAAGTAATCTGGTTTTTGTTTTTCTTACAGGTATAAGCCCACCATATGGGCCGAATGATAACAAATTGTACTTGTCAAGGATCTCTAACTCAAATGGTTAGGATATGACGCTTTAGACAAGGGTTCTAAAGGTCATGGGTTCGAGCCCCCAAGACATCAAAAAAAGAATGTTCTGCTCATATGTACGTATATACATACACATACATACATATACACACACACAGATTTACCATTACTTACACACAATGATATATATATATATATATATATATATATATATCATTGTGTGTAAGTAATGGTAAATCTGTGTGTGTGTGTATGTAGAATATATGTGTGTGTGTGTCTATGTATATATATGCATGCATGCATGTATAAGGCACGATCATGTCTCATTGATATCAACCATAAGATCCGAGTTAAATAATATATTTTTTCTCTCAGAACTTGTGGCTGATATCAAATGATATCAAAGGAGATTTGAAGTGTAACAAAAATGAGGTTGGCCAATCCTTGTCCCTCCACCCCCTACCCCTCCTCTCACACACAACACACATATATGTAAATAAAACAAAGAATGGATTTTTCTCAATACGAAGGTTCGAACCTGAAATCTCATTTATACAACTTGAACATTTTAGAAAGTCTATAATCTATGTAGTAAAACAAATATTAGGAAAGATTACTAAATATAACGTATATAAATGATATAATAGAACAAAAAAATGATGACTTAGTCAACAAATCCAATAAATATTTTGGAGTTTATACATAATTACAACAGGGTCCCAAGGCGTAATTTACAAATATGCTTCCGATGGTGAGTAAAATTATCATAGCTACTATGCTTGCAAGTTGCGTGCATTATGCGCAGCTTCCTGCAGACTTTTCACAGCGCTGTCGTAGATCACAAAACCCATGAACCAAAATTCATGGTTGTCGATGGAGATGATCTGTATGTACTTCTCCGCAGGGTTTGTTTTATTTGTTGAAGGATTCACTGCTTTGAGCTGATGAAGAGGAATGACTATCTGTTCGACCAAGACGTTACTAAAAAAAACTTCAAGAAGCAAAATGTGAATAAGAGAGTAAAAATCCAACACAACCAACAGCAAGTTATGTGCATTATACATTTCGTTAGTTTTTCAACTCAACAGAGAGCATGGTATGCTGCTTAAGTGATTAATGATTCATCTCAGACTGACAATAAGCAAATTTGTAATAATCCCTTTACGGTATTAATCCAACGTTGCCTGGCATTTCAAGGAAACATATGCATTTTGTGTTTATTTCCAAAAAATCTAAGGTAACCTCAAAAATAAAACAACAAAAACAAATTAAGATGTCATGTTACGTATCATCACTTAACGATGATTGGATATTATTCTTCTGGTGTTTCAGAGCATCCCAATAGGAATAACATGGTGAGTATTCATCCATTTTCCAACTTTGACAAAGAAATTTTACTGAGGAGAATGTTAAAATAACGTGGTTCAAACATGAAGTGATGAAAAGGCTGTTTAAAAACATTGGAGTGAAAACAAAGTGAATGAACCAACCATGTAGCGTGGAGCAAGAAGAAATAGTCTACAATTACATACACACCAACCAGTTACATGCAACCATCAACCAATTGGTTACAGTACAGTAAGTTGAGTGTAGGGAGTAGTCGATCGCTCCCACTGTTATTGAAAAAAAAAAAAAAAAAAAACTGTCTACATGCTAACTGATGTCAACAACAATGAAAGAACTATAAACTAATGCCCAAACAATATCAATTTAATTACCACCGCAAACAAATGATGAAATAAATGAGACAACAACATAGCAAACAAATGAAGAAATAATGGAAAGGCGATCAGGTAAGCTATCTCAGATCGAACAATGACAATCAATTCACTGACTGGTGCAAGTCTAAGGTTATTATCCTATATTTTGCTACACCAAATGGTCTGCTGTCTGATGGTATTGAAGAGCATATTAGTCATGAATCATCAGAGAGATTGAGGTTATTTGCTTTATTGCAGGAGTTTAAACTGAAGTTTTACCTTATGATAAGGTTTCAAACAAATGGCACATTTTTTATTGCCATATACATAACGATCCCAAAGAAATATAGAAAGGTGAGCATTGAGTTATTTATTTCTTATCCAACTTATGTTCATGAAAGCAAGAATAAATTAAAATCAGAGTGAGCAAGCCTGTATTTTTCGGCTATAAGTGAAAAAGTAAAGGATGTGATGTCATGCAACTTTTGTAGGTAAAGCCCTGCTAAAATCCAGCTAAAGGGCTTAGCACTTTTCAACCATTCCACTTTTACATCTTAGCATTCTAAAATAGTGGATCCGCTTAAAGTTTAGCTATTTACCGCTAAGTCCACTAAATCATGGTTTTTTTTACATCCGTTTTAGTAGTTTTGATAACTAAAAACTAATTTAACTCAATCAATAAGGTTATGGTATATGTCTAAGTTTAAAACTCAAGCCCTCAACATAAGTTAGAACACTATTTTCAGCACGAAGTTCGAACTGCATCAACCAACACACTCTTGAATTTTGTTACATAGGAGTAATCAACGGTTCGTTTTCCTATACCAATAATAAACACATTTTACCAATGGAATTTTACTGCAATATATCATTTTGCACCTTTGTTATTTTTTGTCTTATTCTCGTTTTATCCACATTATAACATTTTGCATCTCCACCATTATAGAACACTAAGCTCTTTAGTTGCACAACAAACTACTAAGTGGCTTGTGAACGGTAGGCATGTGACTTCTAATGAGAATGTTATGTGTTACGTGATGCCCTCAACAAGTAATGATAATTCGAGGATAAACAGTTAAGTATTAAACATAGTCAAAGTCATCATATTCTTTCTATATGTGGACATAATCTGTTATTTCCAATAAAACAATGGTTGATGAGAGAGACACAAGATTCAGACTCAAGATCTAGGACTCATTAAGGTCAGTTTTAGAGCAAAAGAAGTTTAGAAGTCTTAATGATCTTATGGAACTCAATATTGAGGAACTTAAATTTCAATGATAAAACGACTTATGCATTCAGTATCACCAATGATGAGCCTAGAAATATTAAAGTGCTAACCTTCACTTAATTATGCTCCTTTAAAGATTGGTTGTGGAGGAAGAAATGAAGTGTATACAAAAATCACACTTGTGATTTAATGCCTCTTTTTTAAGCGAGCGAGTGACCAATTACAATAGATCTCCAAGATTAAGGATGATGGTGATGGTGACTTGAGACACAAGACAACATTGACTTTGCCAACTGGTATGCACATTGAAAGGATGAGAAGTTTCATGAAATATTCTCTCTTGTTGCTCGAAATACTTCAATTCATACTTTATTGGCATTAGTTTACTACGATATGGCGCTTGAGCAATCAAATGTTAAGATCTCATACTTGCACATTGACCTTGAGAAGAATATTTATATTAATTGGCTAGAGGGGTTCAAGGACTTGGGTGAGCCAAGCCTGTTTTCTGAAAGCTACATAAATCAGTGTTTTCATTACAAGAGATCTGAAGATGTTTGACTTACTTTCTGCTTTCTGTTGATTGCATCTAAGTTTATGACTAGAATTATGAGGTTGAAAACAAAGCTTATTAGAATGTTTGGTATGAAGGACTTGAAGAAGATACAAAAATTCCTTGGGGTAATGACTGTTTGAGATAATAGTATAGAGGGTAGTGGCTATCTCAGTCATATTATCAAGAAAGTTTATCTCGATATAGAATGGAAAAGGCAAGACTGGTTAATGTTGGAATTCCTAATGTAAGTGTAAATGAAATATACTTGTCTCACATTGTCAAAACTAAAAAACAAAGCTAAGTATATGAATAGCTTTCTCATAAGGAGGTTGGGTACTTGTGGCTCCCAAATGTGTGCTTTATTGTGAGGAGTGAGGTCACCTTCACCATGCGTGCGTCGCTGTCCGTTTGACCAAACCGGGCTCATGTTTGGGTCTAGTACGATCCTATTTTTATTTAAAACTGGGCCGGGGTTTTTAAAACAATATCAGAAACGGGTGCGGCCCGTTAACTAACAGCAGCAATGAACGGGTGTAACTCGTCACGCAACGCGACAATTCGAAGGGGTGCAGACGAAAATATTAATAGGAGGAATACTGATCACATTCTGAATCGAATTCAATTTAGATTTTTTCTTCTGCTTCTCTCTCCTACTGCTATCTTAATTATTAATCACAGAGTGACATATTCGCCACAATCTCAAGCAGCTTACGTCTATTGTATCTTAAAAGAATTTTTAAATAAAATTTTGAAGGAAATTGTTACGACAAACCTCAGACGTTATCTGAATTCCAGAATAGTGGAAATTTGATTTATAAACTTGCGAGACGAGTTTATGATTGTTTATTCTCTGTTTTGGTATACATGATGTATAACAGTTAATTCTTCATTAAGCTCCTAGTTCAAGCTATGGAAAGTTGCATTTGTTGAAAGAAAATGAGAGATTTATAATTGATATTTTATATGCTAGTGTCGTCCGTGGTTTGATGTATACAACGTGTAGATGGCTAGATTTTGTTGGAGTTGTGAGTAGTAGGCAGTGATTGGATTCTTCAGTATTTAAGAGTGCTTCTGAAGTTGGCATGTTATAGGATGAAATTTATGGCAACATTATTCAAATGTTTTTGTCATTCAGATTATGCTAAGAACATTATATGATGAAGTTTATGGTAACATTATTCTAAAATGTTATTGTCATTCGGGTTATGTTGAGGACAAAGACCGTCAGAAATCAGTTTCAAACTATGTTTATACGATACCATGAAGATCAAACCTACGTTCTATAGCGGTTTTGCTCACTAACGAGGCATAATTGAGTACGATAATGAAAGTGATAGTTGAGGTGCTGCATTTGATGCACTTATCAAAGGATTTCAGTGTGTTAAGAAGAGGAAAGAAATTTGGTTGAGATAGTATGTGTTTCACTTAATACAACAACAACTAAGTTATTATTTTCAAATGAGTTGGGGTCCGATGGAGATGTAAGAAACTAAATGAAAAAGTCAGTTTAAAAGTAATAACAGCAACAACAACAACAATAATAAATGATGATAATAATAATAAAATAAAGTACAATAATTAAACAAATAATAATAACAAAGATAAATAAAAATAAAAATATATAAAGAAATTTAAGAAACCACGATGATAATTTTAATAATAATAATGACACAAATAGTAATAGGGGCCAAAGACCAAACAATACATCTTAGACTTCTATTCACTAGTCCTACAATCTAAAACTTATAACAATACCCTTTAAATCAACCTTAAGCAAAAAAAAAAACAGAAGAAAAAAAACTCTTAACTTATAATTCTGGTACATATATCGCTAACTTCCACGCGCTCATATTCGACATTAGCTTTTCAGATATATTTCAACTTTTCAACTCCATTTTTACTACTTCCTCCTATGCCAACCTTGGTCGACCTCTACCTTTCTTTAAGCATTCGATGCGACCTATAATTCCAACGTGCGCAGGTGCCTCAAGAGGCCTCCGTTGATGATGTTCAAACCATCTTAAGCGATGTTGGACTGGCTTCTCTTTAATTGGTGCTACTTCAAGTTTGTCACGTATATCATCGTTTCTAATTCGGTTTCATATTGTATGACTACAGCTTCATCGCAGCATATGCATCTCTTCTACACTTATCTTCTGGACATGTTGTCTTTTAATAGGCCAATATTTTGTACCATACAACATCGCAGGCCTGATTGTCTTTCCATGGAACTTTCCTGTCACAGAGAACGTCAAACGCTAGCCGCCATTTCACACATCCCGCTCGAATTCTAAAACTAACATCTTCATCAATCTCACTATCATATAGTGATCCTAAATATCGAAAAGATTAATTCTTGGCCACTACTTATCCGGCCAGAGTGACATCTTCATCCGCTGGTCTGACTCCACTGAACTTGCACTTCATATACTCTGTTTTAGTTCTGCTAATCCTATGATTCTAAAGTCTGCCTCCACAGCTCCAGTTTTCTATCAACTCATATCCTACTTTCGTTAATTGGCACAACATCATCAGCAAAGAGCATACACCAAGAAATTTCACCTTGTATATCCTTCGTAATCTCATCCATCACTAAGGAAAAAATGTAGAAGCTCAAAGCTGACTCTTGATATAATCATATGTTAATGAGAAAGTCACTGATCTTCACTATCGCATGTTTTGACACTAGCCACCACATCGTCGTACGTATCTTTGATAAGGGTGATGTTCTTTGTTTGGACTCTTTTATTTTCCAGAGCCCACCACTTAAACTTTCTCGGTACTTTGTCATAAGATTTCTTCAAATCGATAAATACCATGTGTAGATTCTTTTTTTGCTCCCTAAATCTCTCCATAAGTTGTCTTATCAAGAAAATCACATTAGTGGTCAACCTCTAGGCATGAAACCAAATTGATTTTTTTGAAATGTCTATCATCCTTCTTAATCGATATTCAATGACTCTCTTCCAAAGCTTCCTTGTATCTCATAAGCTTGATTCTTATTTACTTTGTGCAACTTTGAGTATCTCCTTTATTCTTGAAAATTGAAACTAATATGCTTCTCCTTTACTCATCTGGCATCTTATTTGATTTGAAAATATTATTGAACTACTTAGTTAGTCGGGTTATTCCTACATCTCCAAGGCATTTCTACACCTCAGTTGGGATGTCATTAGGCACCAAAGCATTGCCTGTTTTCATCCATTTTAGCGCCTCCTTTACCTCGTACCCTTGAATTCTCCGGAAAAAAAGTCTACTGGTGTCATCAAAAGAGTCGTTCAACTCGAACGTAGTGCTGTCACCTTCTTCATTAAATAGCTTGTCGAAGTATTCTCTCCGTTTATTTTTTATCTCACCTCCTTCACCAAACGTCTATTATTCTCATCTGTGATGCATTTTAACTTGGATGAAATCCCTAATCTTCCTCTCGCGGAGTTTAGCTATGCTATAGACATTTTTTCACCATTTTTTATACTTAGCTTTTGATATAGATCTTCATACGACAAACCCCTTGCTTCACTCACTGCTCTTTTTGCGTTCTTTGCCGCTTTGTAATTTTGCATTTTGTCCTCGCTCCTGTGATGATGAAAGCATTTATGGAGATATAGATCTTTAGGTTCACATTTATTTTCTTTTGTTATCCCAAAGTAGTCACTTTTCGAATGCGTATTGTCATCCCATCCCACATGGCATTTGCTTCTCCTTTCATATTCCATGCTTCATCTCCAATCACTCTATCCTTGAACATCTGTGAGACGTCTCATTTGAGCTTCCACCATTTCGTCCGATTAATCTTAACTCCTTTATCTTATCGAACACTATCCGAAGACGAAATTCGGAGATCAAAAGCTAATGTTGTGAAACGACACATTCTCTGGGTATAACTTTGCAATCGATACAAGCTCGTTTGTCATCTCTTCTAGTAAGGACAAATTCAATCTGGTTAGAGTGTTGGCCACTACTGAAAGTAACTGAATTCGATTGTCGCTTTCTAAAGAAGATATTAGCTATCATAAGGTCGTAAGAAATAGAGAAATTCAATATTTCTTGTCCTTCTTGGTTCCTATCGCCATATCCAAAACCACCATGCACTCTCTTATACCCTCCACCAGTCGTACCAACATGGCCTTAAAATCTCCTCATATAAAAAGTTTCTCGCTACTAGACACATTTCTAGCCATGACATCTAGCTTTTCCCAGAAATTCCTCTTGGTGGCTTCACTTAGACCTAATTATGAAGCATAGACACTATGATGTTTAGACCATATTACCGACTAGCAGCTTGACTAGGATGATCATGTCCTCCTTGTCTCCTAACGTTGACCACTCTGTTTTTAAGGTTCTTGTCAATTAAGATTCCTACACCATTCTTGTTACGTTCTTTTTCCATGTACCATAACTTGAAGCATGCGTTCTCCACCTCCTTCGCCATCTGGCTCGTCCATTTGGACTCCTAAATGCAAAAGATATTTAAACATCTCCTAGTCATAATATCAACTATCTCTCTTAACTTTTCTATTAAGGACCCTACACTCCAACTACGTAACTGAATCTTACTTCCAACGACTAGCTTTCTTGCCCCTCACATCCTTGGAGTAAAGCGCGAAGACCTTTGCTCACTTATCACTATATCCGGGTGTCCATGTAGCACACCGCTAAGGGATTGACGATCCAGCCCCTTGCATATTTATCACCATACCCGAACCTCGATATTATGCGTCACCAATGGAGTGGTGACACAGCCCTTGCTTGTTTATCACCATACCCGAGTCTAGATATGGCACGTCGCTAAAGGGTTACCCCCTAACAAAATATAATAAGGTTTCATTTTCATAAGAGAGACTATGGTTTTTATGTTGACTCGCTAAACCTATCACAACCCTCCTCCTTCATCCTGCTTTGGGATAGACTGCATAGAAACTACACAGGCTTAATAAGGAATAAAATTTCTAGTACCCATGTTAACCATATTGATGTTGTGGTTTCCCATGCTTGACAAAAAAACAAGACAAGATATGTAGTCAGGTTCGATTTCGAAGGATAAGTTGGAGTATTTCTTAAAATTGTTTATCTTAATGATGAACTTCGGTGCAATGGAGTGCAGATTCAATAGTCAAGATTGTTAAGACTAGAGATGAGCATAGGTAGAGATAAGAGGATATTTTATTCTAGATAAGAAGTTGTTCAAAGAAATAGAAGTGTTAACCCAATTTCTACAAAAGATAAAAATGGAAAAGGTTCCCAAGTAAAAATCGAAGGAACATTAATAAAGCCGTTAAGATGCAAAATGATCGTTGGTAAGGAATGAATATATTAAAGGCACAATGAGATCAACAAAAATAGTCACTATTGAAGATATGAAACATGGTCGTTGGCAGAGTTACGAAGAAGGAAAACTATCGACATTATCAAATTTGAAAGCTATCGGAGTTATAAAGTACAAAAGCTATTGAAGCGATTAAATGAAAGAGCTATCCGAGATATAAGGTGGAAGCTACCGGAGCTATGAAGTACAAAAGATATTAAAATGGTGAAATGAAAGAGCTATCAAAGATATAAAGACGGAAAGCTATTGGAGTTATGAAGTATAAAAGCTATTGAAGTGATTAAATGAAAGAGCTATCAGAATAAAGGTGGAAAGCAACTGGAGTTATAAAGCATAAAAGCTATTGAAGTGATGAAATGAAAGAGTTAGTTTTAAATCTCAGATTTCGATCACATTTTGTCTCAAAGAATTTTGAGAGTCGATCTCATATCAAAGGAGATACCGGACGAGATGAATGCATCGTGGGCGTCCATATCAGATTTATATCTCGGATCTTAAAGTTCATCTCAGGGATATGTCGAAGTATATGCCTTAAATTTGATTTAATTTTACAATAGTGTTTTATAAATACTTCCATAATTAATTTAACCAACTTGATTTGCATAAGCATACTCTTGTCATCCATAGCTAAAGTGAACATCCATACAATACTTGAATTAAAATATGTATATTAATCTAAACCTACTCTAATTATTCGGTATATTCTAAGACTACATATATGAAAACTTCATAAGACTACATATTCAAATTGCTATATTCATTTACAGCATGTGCATAAAATTGCATTTTCAAAGCTATTTAAGCATAAAAACTGCGTACTTATTTACCGCAATTCATAAAACTAGATATTCATAAAACCGCATATACATTTACTAAATTCATAAAACTGCAGATTCTAAAACTTCATTTCCTCCATATACTAAAACTATATTTACTAGCGTTAGTTTGTTTCAATTTAGTTACTACTTATTAATATTATTTGATACTGCAGCTAAAGTACATAGCTTAAGAATTTAAAGAAACTTAAAATATGAAAGTTCACAACTTATAGCATCACTTTTAGGAATAAAGGTTAAAAGAGAGAAATAAAGTATGAACTAACAAAGATGAACTAAGTCAATAAACAAACTAGCAAAAATGGACTAATAGTCAATAAAAACCACTAACGAGCCTAAATAAATTTCAAAAAAATAGAACACGTTTCTCAAAAAAAAAGATTAATATTGGCTAAGATATTGCAAAATCATATCGGCCGAGATATTGGCCGATATTTACATATCTCGGTCGATACATTCAAAACGAGATTTCCTTCGATTTTTGTTTCGTTTCATGAGAATAAACTAAGATCTCAGCCAATCTTTTTGAGATTTGAAACAGTGTCAAAGATATAAATGTGTAAAACACTAGAGTTATGAAATATGAAAGATATCGAAACTATGAAACTAAAGAGCTACCGGAGATAAAAGGTTGGAAAGCTACTAGAGTTATGAAATATAAAAGCTTTCGAAGTTATGAAATGAAAATGCAACTGGAAATATGAAGATGGAAAGCTGCCATAGTTATGAAGTAAGGAAGTTATCGAAGTTATAAAGTGTGAGAGCTATCAGAGTTATGAAGAAAAGAAGCTGACAACGTTATAAAATATAAAATCCATCGAATTATAAGAAGTATTAAGCCAAAAACTCATCCCAACTTTTAAGAGTTGAAATAGAAGCTAGATGGCGAATGTGCACAAAGAAGTCATCATGATCAAATGTGCAAATATAGTCTTTGTTTATCCTTAATTACAATTTAATGATTTCAGTTTGTCCTAATGGACCATTAAATTTCCAATCAAGCTTTCATAAGTTTTGGAATTTCAAACTAGACTGAAGAAGAAAATTCTGAAAAATGTCTCTTTCTGTGGGTCCACGCCTCTATTTATAGTAAAATTACACACTTTAACATTTGAAATATAGCATGTTGTGGTTATTTGAGCGGTCAGGATTCTTCGGCATGATGATGATGATGCACTTTAAGGAGGTGATATGTGGCATTCTTGAAATGGTATCTACATCACTGTAACACTTTTTACTTTTGCTAACATTGCGTAGGTTGCATAATGGAATGTTGACATGTGGAATAATGCATAGCTTTGATTGAATATTTTCTTCATGCCTCCAGTAGCTCTTTGTATTTCATATCTCCAATAGCTTTGCAACTTCGATAGCTTTACAACTTCGATAGTTTTACAACTGTGACAGCTTTTATATCTTTGATAACTTTACAACTACAATAGCTCTTATCTCTTCGACAATTTTATAACTCTGATAGCTCTACACTCCGATAACCTTATATCTTCGATAGTTTTGTATTTTGGGTAGATTTATAACTCCGACAGGCCTTATATCTTCGCTAGCTTTATAATCCTGATGACTCTTATATCTTCGATTGTTTTATAGCTCGGATAGCTCTTATATCTCATACCCTTGGTAGCCTCCATTGCTCCGCTAGCTTACATATTCACATCTCTGATAGCTCTTTCATCTCACTGTTTTGATAGCTTTCATAACTCCGGTAACGATCATGCTTCAAATCTTCAACGGTGACTCTATTTTTGTTAATTTCATTATGCCCTTGATCTATCATTCATTGCTAACTATCATTTTGCATCTTAATAGCTCCATCAATGCCCCATTGATTTTCATATAGTGATTTTTATTTCTTTTGTCTTTTGGAGGAAATGGATATAACATATGCCCCAAGCTCCTCAGTCAAAGAGTTTGCTTATGCTTTACCTTAAGAAAGCTCTTTGATGCTTTCGGGTTTTCTTTCTAAGTATGATTTCCCTCTTGCCCTTGCTGCTTAATTGTAGCTAATTTTCCCTTTTGGACGTTCTCTTCTGATTTCTATCAATTCTGGAATTTTATTTATTGTATGAGTAAAAGTTTGACTAATATTGAAATTTATTTTTGTTCGTGCAGACTATTCTTTGTTGACTTTGGTTGTTTAGGACTAACTCTAGACTTTTTCCAAGAAGTGACCACTTCACTAACACTCGATTTATAGATTTGGTAAACTTTACACTTACAATTTTTTCATATATCTAATCAATCGTTAATTGGTAAATTTTGATATACTTGAACAATTTTTCCATGATTGATTAATTGGCAAATCAATTTTCAACATATGTCTCTTTGATCAACCGGTAATTGGTGAAATTTTTTCTTTATGATTACTTGTCACTCATGCTCTCTCTTTTGATTAGTTGTTTTGACGATACACAAGCTACAGGACCAAAGGCTTGCTTGGACCGCTGTTAGTGGTCTCCTTTGGCCATTCGAACGGTTGTCTTAGCATTGACGTTTAAGGTCTTCCCAACTCCACTGTTGGGTGTCTTGGAACATGTCCAAGAGCATAATACTACTATATGAAAGGGTTGCCCTTGTCTAAAGACTCTTCTACTTCACTGGACCGGGAGTTTCATTAGATACAATGCATCTTGAGTCAAGAGTCACCTCATCATGTAGTTAACCATTGACTGAAGGAATAAGCTGATCTTTGCTAACATCCTTTTTCGGCATGGTTCTCGGTCGATTAACTAAGAAATGTTTTTTGAAACAGATTTTTCCACGGATCAATTCTCAACACGGCTCTTTGTCGATAAAGCGAGAAAGGTTTTTGGAAAATCATTTATTCAATGATCCTTTCTCAGCATGGTACTAAGTCGATAAATTAAAAAAGATTTTGAAAATTGATTTTTTTTAAAGAAAAATCCTTTTTGAGCACGGTTCTTAGGAGATACGAATAGAAAAGTTTATGAAAATTGGTTTTTTTTTTTTGAAAAATCCTTTCTCAGCAAAATTCTTAATCGACAAACCAAGAAAGATTTTTGAAAATTGATTTTTTTTTTGAAGATCTTTTCTCCGCATGGATCTTTACTGTACCAACCCGCGGTTCCGTACCCTTTGAGTTGATAATGATTCACTCATGTTCAACCCAAATTGTACGAAAGAGCGAATCTATTAAATAATAGTAGAAGAAATTCTAGCTCTCACATTAATTCTAGCGTTTTCCTCAACTCTCCTTACTTGCTCTAGATATTTATTAATATTTTATTTTAAAGACCTAATACAATTTATTATTTTTTGATTGTTTATAAAATTTTATTAATATTACACTGTCATTTTACATTCAAAAACCTAACCTTTTTTCTTTCTACTATCAATTTCAATGTTCTCAATTTTTATATACAATTTACATTTAAATCTGTATATTTTACTTAAATAAATAATTTAACTATAAACTATTAAACAAAATTAATGAACTACTATTTATTAATTTGTCTAATAAATAATACATATCACAAGGTAAACAAGTATATCACGCTCATTGTAACAAAATGTATAAACTAAAATTTCATTTAGATTAAAAAAATATGGATCACATAAAGAACAATAAGAATATCTTTAATATATAATTATATATTTTAATAAATTATCAGTTAAATGGTAGAACGGTTCAAAAATTTCACCCCACTTCTCGGTTCCCTTCGATTTTTTGTGAATCCGTACAAATTTATCATTTTATAGTTATCCAAAATATTACATTAATTTTTTCGATAATTTTATATTCATATACCGAGATTTTATAATTTTCTCGTCACTTGCAAAGTTTTTATCAGTTTTCTCTTATTATTTTACACTCAAATCCACATATTTAAACAAACGCTATAAATCCTTACTATATAAATAGATTCAAGTAATTAATACTCAATAAGTTCTTTGATATTTTATAAATAAAATGACAATTTCAATTTATATACCACATTCGTAGTAACAAAATGGTAAAAAAGATATCTCTTTCAAATATAAAAATATATGAATCGCTAACAAAAATTATATGCATGAACAATAATAAAAAGAATATCGAGCATTGCATAACAAAATCTTCTTTTAATAATATTTAAAGTATGAGTACCATGATTTTACAATACTAGCGTGAACGATGCATGTGATACATTCTTTTACTTTATTATTATTATAATCCACAATTTTAGTAAATTAAAAATATTTTTCCCTTAATTATCTTATATAACACTTAAAATTCTTATTAGTAACGATTTTGCTATTTAACATCCAAAACCCATCATCATACATTTGTGTTGGGGTGCATAAGCATAAATACACACTAGATCATGAAGTTATTTAATATTCCTTTAAAAACGAAAATATTATATCAATATTTTTCTTTAAAATTTATTACATAAATAAATACCTATAATTGTTTCACATTTACATGTATATCAGTCATATTTAACGTATGGTTTCTTAATTTCAAAATATAAATTAAATTTATTTTAAAATTAGATAAAATACTTTAACACATAAAATTTTGAAAATAACAATAATGTATCATTATTTATTTACATTTTTAATTCTATAAATTAGTAAAATAATAAGTTTAACATATAATTTTCTTAAACTTTAGAAATATTATTATAAAACTAATTTGAAACAAAATATATCATTTTAAATAGTTAGAATATGAAAATAATGAATATATGTTTCTTTTTAACTATTTAAAAATAATATTCTAATATACTTGACTACATGCTAAAATCAACAAAAAATAATGATAATTTTTCTGTAAACCCATCTATATTTATTTAACAAATATAAATCGGTGAAGTATTCTACCTAATGTTAAAAATTTCAAAATTATTTTATAATCCTAATATATTATTTTAGATATTTACAATCTCAAAAAATTATAGGTATTTATAATCTATTTTGGTAATATATTAAATTAATATATATATATATATATATATATATATATATATATGTTTATCTATGCATTGATTTATTAAATAATAGTAAAATAGAAGAAAAAAATTCCTCCTTAATTCTCACTTTTTAAGATTTCTTCTTTATTCTCTCTATTAATTTGTCATGAAGCATCTCACGATTTCAATAAGTCAAAAATAAATAATATCATTCTTGGTTATCTTTTATTACACACACATATATATACATACATATATATATGTATATAAACAAACATAGACGCACGCGTGCGCGTACACACACACATATACATATATATTAAATTTTATACTCTCATTTAAATCTAATCTGAATATCTCATATAATCTAAAATATAACTTAATAAAACTTTAAAATATAATGTTATTTTGAAACTAATTTAAAACTCTATATTTCACCGTGAATATTTAGAATCGAAAAATAATATTATCCATAACTATTCAAACGTATAAATTTTTTAAGTATGATATTTAAAATGTAACTGCTTAATTTGAGAAATATTATTTTAAATTATTTTACAAAAACAAAATCATTCTGTTAACACAAAAATATGAAAATAGTAATATAAGTTTTCTAATATATTTCTATGCTCATTTACTGTACATATAAATTAATTATATACCATACATAATGTTTAATTTATTTAAATTTCAAAAACATTTTTGTAAAATTATTTTAAATTTAGACACATATATTTATATAATCTAAAATTATAATATATATAATTTTCGGTAATTTATTCTTATGTAAATTAAATTATTGATAGAATTATTTATGAAATATATTCTATTAAATAATAGTAAGGTAGAAGGAATTATATCTCATTTATGAATTTTGAGAATTAAAATCTATTATTATTTCGATTTTGTATTTTATATAAAGATAAATATTTTTTGGAGTTTATGATTTTTATGATGATTAATAAATCTTTCTGTATTTCTGACCTACCATTTAGTTAGGTATAAATTCTATCATTGTTTAATTAACTTCAACTATTTTACATTCAAATTTGTGTTAATATTTTCTTTCTTAAATGATATATAGTAATACTAAACATGCATAATAATGAAGCCTCCATTTATTCTTCGTTACCACTTTATATAAAAGTATAATTTACAAATTATTTAGGATATTTTCTTTAATTCCATTTAACTTAGCTACATTTAAGTTTATATTTTAATTTTTCTTTCAAAATTGGTATTTTATTATGGACTAACAAATACACAATAATTAAAACATACGACTTGCATAAATATATGTTTAACATTAGCATGTTACATCGTACGACAACTATTTAACTATGTATATTTGACAATTTCTTTTACAACACTAACGTGTGCAACGCACGGGTTACACACTAGTAACTAGGGTAAAGAAGAAGAAAAAAGATAGAAGAAAATAGAACCACAACACCGAATCTCACAGTCGTAGGGGAATAAAATATAATATTTAATAACACACTTTTATACAAAATAATCTGTAACTGTTATATACTTACAATCATCAGAGTACGATAATCTATACATCAATCTGGACAGTTATAATAACTTGTCCCCATACAGCGGAAATACAAATCAAGTACGAAAATACATCTCTATCATCTAGTTATTCTCCTGAGCTCCATAGCATTCTAACCTGAATCTGTAATACTCGGTCGGACCCGAACATTATAATAAAATAACACCCGAGTCAATCTGGAAAACAAGCGTGAGAGAACACACTTAATTTGAATTATTTCTATTATTTTCAAAACCCTTTGAAAAACAAATGTATCTCGTAAGATCACGTCACACATAAACACGACGGGTTTTTACCTTACGATAAACAAAACATTTTTATCAAAATGTCAGATATTATAATAGTGTCTAAACCAAATAAATAGAAAATAGCTGAAATGCTTGCATCTCACGTTTCAGCATGGTTGGGCACAATCAAAACCGTACGACGCTTATTGGAGAATGGATTTCATACCATGACTAGGCCACTAAGGTACCGCCCATCATAGTACACCTCTAGAACAATATACCGAGGACTTCGTCGGGATCATCTACTACACAAGACCGACCTACCCCTAACCTGAATAGACCGAATATGTTATCACCCCGGGTATTCCCACCCTTACAATCGAGCGCTCCTTCTTTCATGCACAACCATATCCATAATATATGGGTTTTCGAGGATATTTAAAATAGTGATAACATACCCTAATTGGATGCGGCCCACTTAGTCCTGCTGTATTTCTTCTATTTTAGCCATTCCCGGTTGATGAGACTAGAGGCTAAGCGTTACCTTTCAAGAAACAATTCTACTTAGAATGCTCATCGTCCTCCAATGACGATGTTCAGATAGCATTCATCTATACAAGTTGTCCTGGGTCTGGACAAACCGGATCACCGCCTTCATCATCTTCACGGTATTCATTCGTAATGCTCAAACTGGATCGATGTGCTTTTCGAATTATTCAATCTGATCCCGATCTCTTCGAAACGATTAACGAAATTGGCCAATATTGACAGTCGGTTATTTAACTATCAATAGAACATCCATAAGTAGACATCAGGCCTTATTATACATTTTCTTAAAAATATTCTTTCTCAAATACCTTTACAAGTTATATATTCCAATTCCTTTCCATATTCAAATATTTGAAAATAATTTTCAATATTTAAATCCATAATAGGATATCCTAAAACATTTCAACACTTAAGAAAATATTCTAAGTCCATTTTCCAAAATCATCTCAAGCATCAAAACTTAAGAATTTTTCTTAGCTTATCTCCTGCATTTCTGAAACTATTAATAAACTTCTTCTTAAAATTTCCAAACCGATTATATTTATTTATAATCCCATCTAACTATTTATAACTTCTTTATTTAACTCGAATTCATTTTTTTTTCAAGTTTCGGTATCCCATCGTTTAAAAATGTCTTAAGTTCCCAGCATCCCGTTATAAAACTTCCCTTATAAAACCTTCTCTTAGATAAATCGGCCTACAAATTTCGAGAGAATAAAGTAAAAATCATCTCAAACTCTTATATATATAATAAGTATTTTTAAAGAATAATAATCTATTTTTAAAACATGTTCAATCAATTTATTTAAGACAGCGAAACACTTTTATAGTCTTCAATAACTCATTTTTAGATAAACAAATCAATTTTCACAACTGATTTTTAAAAGTTAGAATTTACTAAAATAGATACTTAGTATTTGAAAATCTACTTACCAAAGTAGTTCAATCCTAATTAGTTTAAAATTTCATAGTTTTAAATAATAAAATTTTCCTTTAAAAACAAACTTAACTTCTTAAAATTCAAAGTATATTTTTTAAAAACCTCAACAACCAATTCAATTATATAAATTCCTCTCGAATCACATCACCTCCATCCCGATCCCCTTAACCATTTTTCACTTTTCAAAGATAGTATCCACTATTTTTCTCACCCTATTTTCATATTCTAATATAAATTCACCCATGAATTTTATACTCCCAATTTTAGCAATTGATATCGCTTACCTTATTTATAAACATCGTTTATAAATTCTTATAGTCCTTTGAATTTTACTTGTTTATAAAAACAATTTTATTTATAAAATTCCATTTTATAAATCTTTTTTTATAAATCCCATTTATAACTTCTTTTATATAATTCATTTTTAAAATCTCTATTTAAAAATTTACAATAGTTAAGTATAACCTAAATCAGATATATTTCTCTAATTCAATTTTCTTTAAAATAAACCTAATTATAATATAAATATTTTTATATCAAAAAATTCCTTTTATCCCTTAAATTTTAAAAATATATTTATGATATTTAAAATATCAAAATTCAGGCCAGTGCTACTACAACATCCAATAATTCAAATTACAACAATAATCTATAACAGTTTATTATCACTATATATAAAAAATAAACAATATATTTGAGGAATCCTGTTGGATCCCTCCAACCTATTTTCCTTCATTCATAGATGTTAACGCAACATAAAAATATCATCCCACTTCGAGGGGGATATCGCGGTATATAGGGTCATCCGCTATTATGCGTAGCGCATAGGTTCTCATCCGCTATAGTGTGCGGGAATATCAATCCAAGTACTAATATATATACTACTGTACATTATATAATCATCCAACAGATAATTAAAATTATCAAATCATTCAACCAACCAATAATTTAAATTTTCAACATTTTAAATTAAACTGTGGCAATCCAAATGAGTGAGAAATTCTCAGCTTCAATTTTATTTGCAAACCATTCCCATCGCGACTTGTTTTTTTTCAATTTTTAGATACCATATGAATAGTTATAAAATTTTATAAGCATTCAAATTTGATAAATAAATTATTTAAACTAATTAAAATCATTATCAGAAGCTTATCACCTTCATCCGCCTTCTCTGATTACCCACCCACTCACGACCAAACCCAACGGCCTCTTCCCATCGCCTTCAACGCTGCGCCTCTATCGTCATGGTAACCTTCTCCCAAACAACACCTCTGATCACCCTCCTCGCTCGCGTTTTCCATCGAGCTCGAATCCATCCACGACCGCGACTCCCTTTCCAACCCCTTTCGCTGCGACTCCCCTCGCTTCCCCCGGCCTCTCGATTTCCAGGCGACCAATCGCCACAATCGCGATTCACGTCGCGCCTCCCTAGGCCTCGCGTGCTCACGCCTCGATTTGATTTGAAGGGGACAAAGATTGTCGTGAATTTGAATTGAAAGAGAAAAGGGGAATGTCCTGATTTGATTTTTTGAACTGCAGGGAGAAGAAGTGATTTAAAGTTGAGGGAACGGCGTGTAGTAGAAGGTAGGGTCTTGTCTTTAACAGATTAAAATATTATTTAATTATGAATATCCCACTTTAATGTGACTTAGAATTCCGATATGCTATCGAGACGTGCCGCTAGGCGTTCATAATGTTATACTCTTATTTCAAATGCAATGGAAAATGTTTCGAGTCCTAATTCGATGGTATTGAGAAGATAGCTTTTTAGACCCAATTATTATATTGAATTTCGATATTAAACTCAACGCGTTTGTATCCCGTACGATCAAACGATAACTCCAAACACTACGAAATTTATGATTCAATAATAATACACTATTACAGATCTATTGAAACTAGTTTCTTTAAATTTCGAGACTGTGCCCCGGATCACTATTTTAACGCGTCGATTAAATCGACAATTTTAACAATTTACAAATCGCTTGAAATTTCAATTTTAAAATCTTACTAAATTATAATTTAAAATCCAATATTTGAAATCATTTAAATATTCAAAATTAAACATCGAAAAATCCGGGTCGTTTCGTTTACCGATAAAATGAGAAAGTTCTCTAGAAATTTGATTTTTTTGCAAAGATCCTTTCTCAAATCAAGGATTGCTTTGATGTTTTGAAGATGAGTTCGAAGTTGTACTTATTGCCAAAAGCTTGAGAATCAATATATTTCCTCATTCTTCCAAATGAATATAATTGGCAACTTCTATTTCTACTCCCGTATCTAGATAAATTTCAAAATTTGAGAATAATTCATCACATATGCTCCTTATGATGCTTCGTGGGCCATTAGGGTGGTATTTTTATAACAAGAGTGATACTTTATTCAAACAGATCGTTAATTATGATGCCTAAGGAGCTCAAATCCATGATCTTTAGAACTTTTGTCTAAAGCATCATGTCTCTTATCACTTGAGCTAGAGGTCCTTAACAGATGGTTTTCCATTCATCATTCATCCAATGATGTAAAGCATAGTTTTAAATATTCGATATCTCATGTTTTAGCTATGATATTGTCATCTGGTCAACTCAATCGGTAGGTCCCAGGAGAAATGATTTCATGAACGACTAAGTTATTTTCCCAATTTGATCCTAAGGCTCATACTGTCAGTACTCTTATGAGCACTAAATCTCTTATCTAAAATGTTATTCCCTTCACTCTAGAGTTATATTACTTGGAGACTCTACGATGATATTCCATTGTTCTCAATGCGGTTTCATCTCAACCCATTGATTAAATCTAAAGAATCATTTTCAACTTTTGGTTTAACCCTATGCGTAAGCAATTCTTCGATGTGAAAAAAGTTCAACTTATACTGGTAACATAGCTTTGAATCCATACATCAAGGAAATGATGTATGTCTGGTTTTCGTTTTGCCCGAAGTCCTATACGATTATAGATACATGGAAAAAATTCTATCCAATTCCCTTTACCTCGATCAGGGCGTTTTTTGAGGGTATTTTTAATATTTTTATTTGCGGCCTTAACTACTCCATTGACCTTAGGATAGGCTTATAAAAGAAAGACTCTTTATGAGACCATTATTTAAAAAAACAAATAAATTCTTCGCCTTTCTGTTGAGATTCATTTTCCAAAATAAGCTTGTTTAGTGAGCCAAAAAGTTACAATATTCTTAATAACGAACTTCAAGACTCTATTTGCGGTTATGTTAGGCGATGATTTAGATACTACCCATTTAGTAAAGTAATCAATGGCACAATCGCAAATTTGGCATCACTTTTTAAGATTTGTTATAGGTAAAGGTCTAACTAAGCTAGTCCCTCATACATTACAAAGCCAGCAATTTGTTATAGGTGTTAGCTCAGTTATGGATAATCAAGGAATTCTTTAAAACTGCTTGCATTTGTCGCAATTTTTTACATAAGCTATGACATCCTCACTCATTTGAGGTCAATAGCATAATTGTCTTATCAACTTTCTAGATAGTTTCATTCCGCTAGAATGGTCTCCGCGGAATCCTTCATGTACCTCATTCAATAGCTTTATTTCTTTCTCTGTCGTTATGCATTGTAGATATGGAACTAAGTTCCATACCCTTTCTTATATAACATATATCCATCGTTATAAATGAACGTGTTTGGTACCTTACCTATTTAGTCTCATTTCTATCTTGCGACAATACCCCTCTTTCCAATTATTCTACTATATTAATGCCATATGGCTGTTTTTATATAAATCATCCTTAATATTCTCACTTACGCCCCTCAGATCACCATTATTTGATCTTTAATCATCATTTTCTTCGAATTGATTTCTAACTGTTCACAGTTGGCAAGCCTGAGAATGCATTATTACCAATATATGTGTACTTAATTCTTTATCCTTTCATTGTATGCTAGGATTTTTTTTAAAGCCCTATCAGGTCAATTTTCACTTCGAGAGCTCATCTAGAACCAGCTAATTTTGTTAAGGAATCCACTTGAGCATTCTTTTCTCTTGGTATTTTGATGAAGTAGAAAGAATGCCAACATTTCTTGGACATTCTTCATACATTGAGATAATAGGGAATCCATTGATATACTTTGTTCACCCAGTTTACCATTAGTTAACAATCATTAAATATTTCGATTCTACGGATTTTTAATTATCATGCTAAAGTTATCTCAGCTATCATTATTTATATTCAACAACGTTATTTGTTAAAGAGAAATCTAACTTCGTAGTTGTAATTGCAAACGATGTCCATCTAGGGTTATTATCATGCATCCAACAATCACTCTGTATTCATTGGAGGCTCCGTCTACAAATAGTTGTCACTTTTGCTTATTGTCGTTTCCTTTTCTGCCTATTGTTCGATGAACCATGTGCATTACGCTATAAAATTAGCTAATGCTTGGACTTTTATTGCAAATTTTGGAAAATACGTTATGTCATGCTAAATTAATTTCATTTCTTATTTTATTAATCATCCAAAAGTTTGTCTTAGTAAATACTTATTTTAGTGGACGATTAGTCAAATCTTTACATGATGTATTTGGAAGTAAAATTTTATTTTTCAAGCTATTAATAACAAACAATAAGCAAGTTTGTCCATGACTTGATATTTGATTTCTGCATCCTTCAATCTCTTACTGCTATAATACATAGACAGTAGTACACCATTTTCCTCTCTTATCAATACCAAGCTTATTGCATGTTCAAATACTGCCATATACAAAAATAAATCTTCATCTCCCTCGGACTACATCAAATTCTAGGTTTTTAAAGTTATATTTCAACTCTTTGAAGGCCATTTTGCGCTTTTCGATCCATTCAAATGTTCTACACTTCTTGATTGCATAAAAGAAAGACATACACTTATCTATCACCCTTGAAAGGAATCGACTGAGTACGGCCACTCTTCCATTCAAACTCATCACATCCTTATTGGTTTTTGATTTCGCCATATCCCCAGCTGTTCTTATTTGCTCGAGATTGGCCTTTATCCACACGTGCTAACTATATACGCTAAGAACATTCCCAATTGTATCCCGAAAGAACATTTTTGGATTTAGCTTCATATTATATTTTTGCAAAATCCCGAACATCTCATTTAAATTTTTTATACGACCGATTTTTTCCTTTGATTTAACCAACATGTCATCTATGTAGACTTACACGTTTATCCCAATCTAATTCCTGGACATCCTAACTAACCGCTTATAAGTAGCACCAGCATTTTTGAGTCCAAAAGACAGGATTTTATAACACTATGTTTCCCAATCGGCTATAAAGCTATTGTGCTCCTCATCTGATTTGAAATTGGAATTTGGTAATACCCCGGATACGTATCTATAAAAGATAAGAGTTTGTGCTCACTAGTGGCATCAACTAACTGGTTGGATCTTTGTAGCGGATCACAATTTTTTTGGAAAAGCTTTGTTCAAATCTGTGCAGTTAAAACGCTCGGTAGATTCTATGCGGCGGAAATGCAAAAAGTCATAGTGGGGATACAACGAAGATATAGCGGGATATAGAAAATGACTCTAAAACAGTATTTAAACTCGCACTTAATGTTTTTACAAATATATGAATTGTAACAAAATGAAAAATCAACATTCAATTGAATTATAATTAATACATAAATAATTTCAAATAAAAACATGTGTGAATATACTGTAAATAAACGTAATACTATTTTATAACATAATCAAATTTAATAGAATATTAGACTATTTTTGTTTCTGAAAATATATTAAAAAATTCAATGAAATAAATTGATTTCATAATTTTTATAATGTATAAATGTAATTTTTCAACTCATTTCTTTTAAAGAAGATATAGAGGAACATAGCGGGAATAACGGGATATAGCGGAAATAGCGGGGTTTAAAGCGGAAAGGCTATATTTGAGGCTATATGAAAAAATCGTAGCGGTATAAATCCGCTATGAGATATAACAGGTAATAGCGGGGCATTAACTGCACATGTTCAAATACATAAAATTAATACACATTCTTCATTTTCATTGGACTTTTTAACTAGTCCTCGGTTTGTCAACTACCTTGGATAATAAACTTCTCAAACAAATCTATTTTCCAATAATCTTTCGACTTCTTACCGTAAGGCAAAAAACCACCGAACTCCATCTAATTGTTTTTATTTTTGTCTAATCAAAGTAAAATTCGGATCTATATTTAAGACATGATAGGTTATAGAAGGATTAATTAAGATCATATCAATCGAGTCCAAACAAAGACTTCCTTATTTGATTGAAGAAATTCTTTTTAGTTTCTCTCTCATATTCCCCCACTTTCCCTTTCCCCATTTTTATAGTTTTTTGTTAAATCTTGATGGTCTATAGAAACTTCCTTTAGAATTTGAGTCCACTTAACACAACTTTGAGTGTCCTAAGAATCAATTTCAAAAATCATCTTTTCCAGCTCTTCTTCTTCATGACTCATTCTTTTAGCTTTTCTCTGTCATCCCATCAAAATATCGTTTCATTTTTGTTTCATTTATCTTTTCATTTAACGATGAATTTTTTGCTTATTTGCCTCTGGTCATCATTTCTGAACATGTTTGGTAGTGACCAAGGTATCTTCAACTTTTTTTGACTCAAATATTAAAAAAAAATTTATTAAACTTTAAGTATGTACAATTATACATACATATTCAATATTTACATCATTTTATCATAGCACCGGCATTCATTCATGAAACCCTATTTTTTTCCATCTATGGTGCCATCTTCTTTCCTCTCTTGCTTATAATTTATTTTTCATATTCCCTGAACTTTTACTTGCTCCACGCAATAACTTATTTGCATCATCGTGCTCAGCATACATTTTATCTATCAATTCTCGGAGTATTGATTTTAATAAAAGCAATCATATAAATTTACTGCCAACGTTTCTTTAAGTTGTACGGTATTTTTAGATGTATTATGAAAACATTTAACAAAGATAAACAAGAAAAATCAGTGTAGGCAAACGAATTATACATGTGAAAATTCATCGGAGCAAATGAAAAAGCTAAATGGACTCAAGACAGATGGAGCACAAGCGCTTCAACGACAAAGATATTTGAAGTATTCAGTGAGTCAGTTTAAGTCTTAGAATTTTGTTAAAGGTCTTATAGCAAATATCCTTGAAATTCTTCTTTTATTTAACTCTATTTTAATTCCTACCGTCTTTATATTTAGTTTTAAGACGTGCAAGTCTCTATTTGAATTTTAGATAAAGAAAACCAAAATTGCACCGAATATGCTAACATACTCATGTGGTTTATGTTGACATATAGACATATATGTTAACATATCCCTTGTGACTATGTCGACATAGAGGCATGTATGTCGACGTATCCATCAACTATGTGTCAACATACTAGCCATTGGAGAGTTTTTCAAATTTAAACGAATGTACACTTCTCTTCGTTCTTTCGCCAAAAGTCATGTTTCTTTATTTTTTATATTAAGGCTCTGAAAAACGAATTTTAACAACTAATTCTCTCATTTTCTCTTGCTCTTTCGTTTCTATGCTTCGGTGAGAAAGATCCATTAATATACTTTACTCTCTTTACAAATCCATATTATTTCACTCATATTCTTCAAGGATTTGCATATCATACAAGATTAGAAAATGATACTCGAATTATCAATCATTCTCTCTTTGATCTCATATATTCCTCATTGATCATATTCCTCATTGATTTCAAAAAAATATTACTATTGAAGGCATATATCATCATTATACTGAATCTACAAAAATATGTATTGGAGATACAACTACTTGTCATACTTTATTGTTGATTGTAAAGAGAAATGTGTTCTTACCGCTCGAGGAAAGTCAAGAGGAAAGGTATATCCAACCATCTGAGAAAATTCAAGATTCTAAAGGTGTATTTGACGCCCGTAAAAAACGAGTTGTGATGGTGAAAATTCTATATATGGGGTGTGGACATAGGATTATGAATCCAAAGCAGTATACAAATTTCTAATGCCATTTACTTTACTGATTTTACTTTATATTTGTTCTCTGATTATCTACTTTATTTGTGATTTGATTACTGATCCAAGTAGATCGACTTTAAATTTACAAATTAACATTTGAATAGTGATATACATTATTCACCCCTTTAGTGTATTGACAGGCTTAAGATCTATTCCATATAAGAGCGTTGGGGAAACCCACATATTCCACATTTGGCTTTAAAAAAATTCATTGTGAAAGAACTCACATTTAAGGACCTCACATTTGATATCAGAGTCAGACATTCTACCAGTCATAACAACATCATAGGCCAATGGATAAAATAAGGTCTGATCAAGATACTATCAGTAAGAGAAAAAATATTGCTATAAAACAACTATAAAATAGGATAAGATATATAGTGATTCATATGTTCAATTATATGGCCAATATCATATATTATCTAATAAATTTGAAGTATCAAAACTTAATTTTATTATATTGGAAAAATTAAAAGCTTGTGAAAAGAAGATTGCAGAGCTAGAAAATGTAAATTCTAAATTGAAAAATAATGTTTTGATACTTAGTACGTGTTGCGAAATAATGGATCTTAAGACTAATTTAACACTAGAGGGAGGTGAATAGCATTTTCTAACTTATGCAAATCTTTTTGAAATTCTTTCATGATTAATATCAAATCATACATTAACAACATAGATTTATGCTAACAATCAGTCATAGATGCAATCACAGACAAATATAAAAGTAAAAAGGTAAGAAAGTAAAATAAAGAGTTTAGAGATGACACCATAGATTTTATGCTAGTTTGAATTTATCCTATATCCAGTCTCGTGCAATTGCCTGTACATATTTCGTTTCAATCGCCAACTTTAAACTAGGTAGAAGGCAAACCAGAATACAATCTCGATTTCAAGGCTAAGAGACACACCCTCATGTATTAAGAGTTCGGGGAAAACCCACTAGATTTACCGGGCAATAAGATCACCCACTAAAAATTTTCCGAGCAATAAGATCACCCATTAAATTTACCAAACTACTAAGCACACCCACTTGATTTGAAAGGGCTGCAGGCACACCCACACAAATAAAAGTAGAGTTGATATTATTTTTCAAAGACAAATAGTTGTACTTTGGATACAATGGATCGTATAGTCACTTCGATAACACTTTGATCTTTGAAAATGAGAGAGGCCAGTATATTAATTGCGACTAAAAGGAGCGGGTTTACGAACAACACCCCCCCCCCCCCCGAGAACCGTATATGAGAATTTCATCAGGAACAAACAGATATTGAGCCATCAATTTCTTTTCAACCATTTTACTTGCAAAACAATACGTAGTACTGAATCAATACAATGGAGTATGAATTAATTCCATATAATTTTAAAGAGCATAGAGTATATTTTTCAACAGAATTTTCAAGAAAGCAAAGAGTGAGAAGAAAGTACATTGTTAATTGATTAAAAATTTGTTTGCGCTCTCCTTTATACAATGCATGAACAGATGTATCAATTTATGAAGGGTTGTGTCCAAAAGACACTTCCATTCAAAATTTAAAAAATAAATTAGCGGTCTATATGCCGACATATGTTAGTGAATTTTGAAAGAATGTTTTCTTTTAAATTGTTTTGAAAATTCTATGCTTTGTAGAATAATTTGAACGTAATTTTTAAATATTTTTGAACTCATTAAAAAACTTTAAAAAATATATTTGAAATTAAAATAATTTATTTTTGTTCAAAATGCCAAAGATCAAAAATTGGAGATAAAAATAAAAAATTGTTATCAAGGACTTTAACAATATATTCTAATGACTCTAAACATATGAAGATTTTTGAGATGCTCTTTGTTGTAATGGACCAGCCTTGTATTATAATGCATTCGTTGGAAGACAGACATTAAATGAAATGGATGCCTTTTTCTCACCAAAGCACTTGATCATGAATTTTCTCTCCGAGGAAGGATGGGCCACGATCGAAGGAGAACAATTTGACGGTAGGGAAATGTACTTTGCCACCTTAGAGCAGTTCAATAAAGAGAGGAACTCTAGAATTAAAATTATTGGGAGTTTTATGCTAAAAAACTCATCTCAAACTAGTTTTGCTCCGAAAAATATATTTGTTTTAGCTCCAGATATTGATTTATTACTCTTGAATTTGGTGGCATATTTTAAAGTTGTTGGATATTTGGACATAGATCATACTCATCGAACCATGTTAAGTTTGTTATGTCTCTTTATTCATTATTTACTGTTTCTTTGTGACTGAGTTGAATAATTGTTTGGCAGTTATATTGCTTCTGTTTGCTGTTAACATTCGATATATAAAACTAGATTGTTAGATTTAGATAACAAAGAATTTTGACTGGGAAATTGTGTTGATGAGGTAAAAGTAAAAAAAGTTAAGTGATTGGAGGAAGGTAAAAGTGAAATGAATGAGAAAAAGCTCAAGCAAGTGAGGATATGGGAGTTTATCTAATCTTCAAGACACAGAGTAAAGTGCATTTGCATCAAATTATGAGACATAAGAACGGGTAACCAAAGATAATGTCTATTTTTTACACAAAGAAAAAAAAATAAAAAAAAGGATCACGGATGTCTGATGTGCTGGATGCATTTGAAGCCAACGGCCCCTTATTTTAGGATCTCTAATTAAATTTCAAACCTCGGGCACTTAATACATAGTTAGCCATGATTTATACTAATCGATTAAAAGGTATCCAAGCAAAATCTACTTTCAATTCACCATTTGCAACACAAAAACCCATATCGTTTTTTGTCAAAATTTCCCCTTTCCAACCACTTTCAAATACCCATTTCCCCTTGTTTCATTTTGCTAGAACACACCCTCTAAGTCCCAAATAAGCACTTACTCAGTTGGTGAAGCTAAAACTGACATAAATGCCACCTAGGAAACTTGCCAAACCTATAATATAATTGTTGGGAATCTTTTAAGTACAACTTGCAAGTATACCTGACGTATCAAAATTCTCTGTAGTGTTCATAAAATAGTGTTTTCCAAATTTAAGATACTGATAGTGTTTAATGCTAAAGTAATAGCCAGTGCAGAGGGTGCTAATGACTCTTTGTGGGTGGATTCACTCCATATGTAGAAAGCAAACATTTCGTCAACGACTAAGGGCAAAACAGAATTTGTTCTGAGTACATTTATTCAACTCAGAGTTTCCCTTTGCCTCAAATGATTTGCTGATGTAACAGAAGGGATCCAATTAACATTGTAAAATCTAAACAAGGAGGACATCTAGCACAACTTTGACGACATGACACTTAAATGGCAAACAAAAAGAAATTACGCAAGCTATATTTTATAATTGGAACCCACAACTCGATAGTCTGATAGGGACGGTGATACATCTCTAAATTGTCTATCCAGAGGTTTTATGATCAAATCTCATTACATCAGTCAATCGATGATTAAAAAATGGAACGTATAACAAGGTAGTGAATTACCTTATAATAGCTCCATTCAGTTTGATCTCCAACCTTATACGAGAGAGGATTATCGCTGCAAAATGCAAGTTTCGCTGTAGATAGGTACAAAATTCCCATTATAGGACCAGCAGATGTAGATAAATAACACACATAAGACTTTCTAAGCCGTTCTTCAGAATCAGTTTGGAATGTCTGTTTGTATATTTTCTCATAGCCGCCTTCTGCTAAAACCTTGGTTCCTTGTGCAATCCTAGCCATGGCAGCATCTGTAACACTGGGTCCTGTTTTCACTGTGGAGAAAGAAAAAGAAAAAACTTCATATCTAGCTAAGATGGGAGAAAAACATACTTTGTTCCCAATCGGCGATTATCTTACTCCAAAACTATGTAAAATATTTGGGTCGGATCTATTCTCATGTAGAATATGCACAGAATAGAGTGTAAAGCCAGTGAATCCTAAAGAAGGTTAAAACTAACAAAATTAAAAGTTACATGAAGCCTATGCTAATTAAAATCATAGGTCCAGAGAACGATTTACACAACTGATATTCTAAGATGACAATTTACTGTTACATTGAATCATAAACGATTTACTACGATCAAGGATACGAGATTACGTTATTCTTGTTTGTTATTCCTGCTAGGTTAAAATCGTACTCAGCACACAACTATTGTGACCTATAGAAATTTGTGGTGAGCGGCGAATATCTTTAATAACTTTGTCTAGAAACAACAAACCATTCAGCATGTATAGCCTGAATACATGCTTAAAAGTTTCATAACTTATACAGCAGATGAAGAACCAAAAACACAACTACTTTTTTACGTTACTGGTCGAACAAGGGATTCATCATTAATATTCATTGTAACTAACGTAACTTACAAGCTGGTCAATAGAAAATGCACACATCCAATACAATAAATTATAAACAAAAGCTTGGTACAGCAACTTACAATGCTGCCAGACATTTCCAGCAAGATCTTCGGTTTTCTTTGCAGTTTCACCCATCTTCTTCCTCAACCTCCCAATCACATCTTTTACTGTTTTATATGTATAGTGATTAACGTTTTTATTCTAAGTTAATCAGATGACTTTATTCATCTGCACAAAAAATATATTAGGAAACTACAGCTTGCCATATTATAAAAGCTCAGTACTTCAAACATGTTTCTAAAGGTTACTATATTTTCATATATAACCAGATTCACCGAATATACTTCGTCCATCATCAAATAAATTTCAAGGAGAACACATAAAATAGATAGATCAATAAGCACGTTGATCTTTAAATTTGCTATAGAGAGAACGTGTTATTTCTGATTTCAGAAATTACCTTAACACTGAAAAAGCAATTCAGATATAATATAAATATATATACATATAGAATAAAGAATATCATAACATACGCTTGGAAGAAGAAGATTGACCAGCAGACACAGATGAAACGTACGGATTGGATTCAGACGGCATAGCGGTGGCCGGGTGATCTTTCGACGACGCTTCCACAGACGGAGGAATTGTCACATCCGAACGATCGAGCTTAGGGTACGGTGCATACTCTGAGGAATGCTGCTGCGGATCATGATCGGTGACCGCACTGGTGGAGTTTGTGTTTGGTTCGGGTTTCCCGGCTTGTTCGGTTTTGTCCGACGGATCCACAACTGGTTTGCTTTCCATGGATGAATGATTCGTAGTTTATTGCGTCTTTTAGTGAGGGCTATTCTCAAAGAGGTGCTTTTGATTTGGCCGAGTCAGCTAAACAGATTGTGACTCATTTTTTTAAAAAATATGAAAGGGGATTCTCGAACAGAAATGATTTTATTCGTTTTTATTTATTTTAAATATTTTAGAATAATGGTCAATAATTGATGTTAAATTATTACCTAATGCAACCATTAGATAGTATATTTTTGAAAAACAAAAAATTTAATAAAGTGAAACGATGTGATAATAGACAAATACTAAAAGATACGGTGGAATTGAAATAAATAGATGCTACGGATTGAGGTTGATCTTGTTTATCAAGTATTGCTAGTGTTGAATGCCGTGCTTCGTTCTTGGTACCACTATTCAAAGCACCAAACATTTCTCTTTTATTTTGTTTCCATTACAGCACTTAATGCTTCGCCAACATCTAGGTCACTAATCATTTTCACTCGCTTGGCTAGAGCGATGTAAGAAAAGGACGAACCGATAGAGTCAATACCGTTTGAACTCGAGTAGTGTTAGAACTTTTCATATTATTATGAGATTTCTTCATCATTATCTCGTATATCTAGTAAATACTAACGGATGCCTTATGTTTCAACAAGGTTTCTAATTCACGGCGCTAGTTGCCCCACCACGATCTTTGTACCCAATAGTATAGCCACGATCAAATAATGATGGTGGAGCACGAAAGTCATAAAAGGTGGTCATGGAAGGTTGTCTCATACTAGGAAAGAACTATGTTGTTCTTGGACTTCTTCGAGATTTATGTACATCGCATCGAATTCTCACGTTTAATCAAAAGAAGTCTGCTATGTTTAGAAAGGCAGGAAGATCGCGAAATGTTTGGGTATGCATCTTCATGTGCAACAGGCGTGAATGAAGCAGGTCCAGTTGTATGTGTACCTTGAAATATAATGTGTAGTAATTCCACATTTTCTATTGGCCCTCTCTGATACTTTAAAATATTAATCCCAAACTCCTAAAATAAATAATAAAAAATAAATTTCTTATAAATAACATTTTAAAACTAAATAAATGATATATACCTTCACACATCGTCTCACCATTCCTCCTAAGCACTTACGTTTCCCATAAAAGGATCCCGTCTAGAGATAGTTTAATCGCGTAGACTTTGCCAAATCAACCATTATTTTCCAAGCGCCTCGCATTTGCGTCGAACATGATTATCCATCACCTCTAGTTCTCCTAGACATTTCTTCAAGACGCTGTTTAGTGTAGTCAATATTTTTTGTTCACTCCTTTCTTGTTAGTGCCTACGGTCTCATATGTGTCAGCTACGCATCGAAGAAAATGTATTGTTGCTGTTGTAGACTATATTTTCGGACTTTTTTACAGCATTTTGTTTTGATTATGGTAATTGAAAAGGTAAGAGCATGGATGAAGATATGAGTTTATTGTGGATGAAGAGTAAAATAAGGGGTAAAACTTACATGAGAGGACGGATATTTGAATTTTTACTGTTGACGTCGCATATGTCTGACGCGTCGAATGCTTCCGATGCTAATCGTTCGTTGACTCTAACCAGGCCTATTGACCATTATAAACTTTCCCCTAATTACGGCAACTAACGCATCTGACACTTTTGATGTGTCTGACGTCGTAACTGGACCAAAATTTCCATGAATGCACCCTAACTTGATTTGTACCAAAGTACTAATTCCCTAATTTGGGCTTTAGGCATCTTTATTTAAAGATAATCTATTACCCTCTATATTCGCAATCAGCGTCTATTAGAGTAAAGCATCTCCAAAATGATTTGTAAGGCCCGTTCAAGGACATAGACAACGTTTAGGTAAAAGCGGCCATTGGGGTTACGTCAGATGTAGTGGGGTTATATTTGATGTATTGGTTATGTTAGCAATTTAAGAAAAGCGTTTGCACTTTCCAAAACTCAGTGGTTAGGATGACATAACACTGATACATCAGATGTATATCCAGACTTAAATAAGATCAACCTACAATTGAAATCATATCTCAACAAATTCAATTCATCTTCTCTCACCACTTAACCAAATAAGTGAAAAAGGGTTTCATCATCTTCCGCTTCATCCAATCAAAAAATCAAGAATGGTCCGAGGTGAAAACAATCAGGTTCGTGGATAATATTGCATGTGCTTTTTTGATCTTGGAGGAAGACAGAGTTCATGTCTGTTGGCTGAGTATACCTAGTTAATTATGGCTCTGAGTACACTATTCCGGTTCTAATTCATAAATGGGATAATCATATCCTAATTTACACTTATTTTTAGATGGTGATGATGGTGGAGGGAGCCGACTGGATGATCTATTGGAAGGACAACTGGGTAAGAAAACATATTCGTTTGATGATCAGATTGATTTTACCGTCCCTCCCTTTTTTATCCTACAACGAAGCTTTGCATCCGGCCTACCTGGTAAGGAGTGATGAGAGTACTGAAGAAATTACGATAGAACTTGATCAGACTAACTCTAATCAGTTTGACGACGTATCTTTCACTCTAATGATATGTTATCGACCCAACCTGCTCGTTTTATTGTACACCGCCACCTTAATCGAAAAGCCAGGCGTTATGAGGTTTCTGGACCTTCCTCTCGCTTTTATTCCTGCAACCTCCAACCGATGGACGGAAGTTATGAAAGAACCATGTTATATGACACAATTACCTACATAGGAATACGCTACTGCTAGTCACTTGTTGTTGGATCAAGCAAAATTGGAATTGGCTAAGTCAATGTTGGACTCTATAGTCCCAAAACGTTTCTTGAGACCATATGCATCCATATCATAGATTATCATCACTAGTTGTACTTTCTTTTTAAATTTTATGTGTTATGTATCGCTAATTTGAACTTATATTTGAATTTGTAGTTGATTTTTGAATTTGTAAGAGGTATTTAAATTTGTAGTATGTATTTGAATTGTATTTAAATTTGAATCTTAATTTCTATTATTACTTATCAAATATTATATATTCATTCATTAATGATTAATAACAGATACTTAATAATTATTGCAAACAAAAAATAGACACCTTACATTGCATAATACTTCTTATCCAACCTCTAATCAATTTTTTGTCCGTAAATCCTACAACTTCTAACATGTAATCCAATTTATCCATGAACACAACCATAGGCTGCATAAACAGATGCTAGAGTCATAATCGTCGAGTTCACGGCTATGTTTAACATACATCTAACAATCTAGCGTCGTAATGTATTAGACGTATAACAAATTCTAGAAGTATATATATTAGTGCGAACTCGTGCTATACATATGGAAGTCACCATCTAATTTATTTAACGATATTCTGTTTTTGATTTTTTAGTTCCATGAATATGAAACATAGCGTTTCAAATTTTAATTTCATATAATAATGTTTGAATATAACATTTGCATTTATACTTTTTTTCACATTACCCAATGTAGAATTCTCGATTTTGAGATTAAAATAGCTACTAATGATGTTGTGGTCATTCTTAGTATTATTTTCCAAATGAAAAATGAGATTAGCTATTGTATCATTAACATCAAAAGCGTAAGAATTTAAAAAAATTGATAAAATATTTTAATTCATTACATTTCAATTATATAACCCCAATGATTCTATCGTTTAGATAAAATATAATAAATACACATATAATTCCAAAAGCGGGATATGAAGATGTCCCTTGGATGATCAGAATCATAGCTAATTAACAATTATAAATTCCGTCATTACATATAACCAGTAATAAAAGTAGTTGAACTGCATAGTAGAAATAAACTTCTAATATTATCTAGCTCATGCATGTCTCCGAAAGCTTTATTCATCTTAACATGAAGACCCTACTCTCAGCCTACTATAATGCGCAATCAAGAGTTTGGGAGAAAATTAAAAACTTCGGCTTAGACACAAAGTCTAGTGTGAATAATATTAACCCGTTTAAAAAAAAAGATAAATAGTGAGACCACACCACTGAAGAACAAAATTAGTTTCTCTCACTAATATCTTTACAAATAATATATCGATTAAACTAAATAGCCCGGTATTCGCTAAGGTATATGGGTCATACATTCTCATAATTTCCCTACCCATAAAAATTGTCCATTCAACGACATAGTTTTTCCAAAGTCACTATGAACCTATTAGTTTTCATAGACCAACAAAAATCTATCGCGTTGACTTAGGCTTAAAATATACAAATAATCTAGTTGTCTTTTGTTCCATAATAGTACCCAACTACTCATGCGATAAAATAAAATAATCTAAACGGCCTTCAGGTTCTTTCATAGGAAAATAACAATAATTTTCTATTTCCAGTAGAAGAAAAATAATGGTTAGCATCTCCACTATGAGCTCCTTCGGATGCATATCCAAAGTTCTAGACTCAATATCGACAAAGCCCTATGCATTAAAATCGTGGACCTAACCAACTAGAGGATTAACGGTTGGAGTGTCGAGCGCAACCTTACTTTAGTCTCCGCCTCAAAATATGCTTTTAAAATATCAATGAGTTGTATCTTTTGATTAGTTCAAGGCGTCCTAACATAATTTGATCTTCCCGATCTTTTGGATACAATTCTACTTACTCAAGAGTTAAGTCTGACCATACCCACTACTGGAACAACCCTAATCAGCCGTCAGTTTTCAATCCCTAAGGTCTTAAATGTTCGGTAACAACATATAAGAGAGCATTTTAGCAATTTATATATGTAATATCAATTTATTAAATACAAAATTGAACAAACAATACATCATCCATTACAACGTATGTTAATATGATAGTCATTATATACACAAAAATTACTTATTAAATAATAATATTTCATAAAACTCTTTGGAAAGAGCTAAAAATACATTTTAATTCCTTTTGAAACCTTATCAAAAATACTTAACAAAACTATTTTTTATAAGGAAAACATGGCTCGATATAGAGTTAAAAGCTATCGAGTGTCGGCAAAATATGCTATTGAATTTCTCAAAACTTAGTGCAATCGCACCTTGAAAATACGTGTTGTCACATGTAAAAAATATATGCTACCCAATGTCAATAGTATATGCTATCGCGTGTCAAATGCATATGTGATTATTGTAACAACCCGCATATGCTATGATTTACATATTTAAATGTTTTATTTAAATATGGTATCGTAGTCGGATTTTAGTCTAAAGAGCTACTTTTTGCATACGGTCGAATTAGGACTCGGGACCACTCCCATCGAGTTTAAAATGCCGTTTGCGACCTTTTTGAGTATAAGCTTCGATAAGTTTAAAGAAAGTTGAATTTTGCTACTTTTTGCTTAGGGCTTTGGTTTGGGCTGAGCCCAATAACCCCACTTATGTATTCAGTCCCAACTCCACTTCAACTCCTCATTTACTTCATTTCCAATTCCTAATACTCAAGCTTTAGCAACAATGGTGGGGGAGATGGAAAATTAAAACCCAAGCCCTAGTTTTCTTTTGCAAATCAAGTTCTAGCTCCAAACTAATAGAAGAACCCATTGGTAAGCTTCTCTTCTTCTTCTCCAACTCATTCTCTTATCAATTTCAGAAATTCCTAAACCTAACTTTGGGAATGTTCTTCTTTTAAAGCTTAGAATCAAGCTTCTTGAGTTGGATTTGAAGAGTGGTTGATCCTCCTTTGCTTTCTAGCATCTTCTTCAATCGTTTGGGTTCAAAGGTGAGATTTTTATCTCACATCTATGACTATAATTATCTTTGGTTGTTGGGTATGAATTCCTAACACTTCTTCATGTGCATTTGCTCTTGACTTTGATTGGTTTTGTGAATATTCCAATTTTTGGGTTTTTAAGTCAAATTAGTGTGAAATCCTTTTATGGATGTTTGATCATGCTTTTGGCGATGCATCAAGGAGCATATAGGTCCGGGTTGCCGATTGGCATAAACCCTTAGAGCCAATGTTCGTCCGGTTGCATTTTGGAAGAGTTTTCTCTTCATTTGGATAGGCTGAAAAACAGCCCAGGCAAGATTCAGTCGACTGAAAAGTCTGTTCAGTCGACTAAACCTAGAACCCGAAAGTTTCCAGGCATGGTTCAGTCGATTGAATCCTCTGTTCAGTCGACTGAAACTGTAAACAGAAAGTTTCCTGAACCTGGAAAATTTCCAAGCACAGGGTCAGTCGACTGAAAACTCTGTTCAGTCGACTGAGCTTGCTGTTTGAGTCCATTTTGCCTTTTTGGATTGAATTTCCAATTTAAATCGATTCGTGATGATCCTATTTGTTGTTATCATTTATTATGACTTTGATGACTCCTTTTTAGGGATTTTTGAATATCCATTTCAATGGATTCTTTATCGGTTTCTTTGGATTTTATTCACATCTTCGTATGTGAATTTTAGTGATTGATTGTTCCTACAATCTTCTTTGTGATTTGTTACTTTAAAAATATAAAGGTTTCGATACTAATAGTAAATATCAAAACTCTTTCTTCAAATGATTTCAACACTATTTTATTACAAAGCTCGTTTTCTCAAACCGATTTCCAATCTGTTAGTATATACAAACCTTTACCTCACTCGTATGAGAAATCTAATTAAACGACTTAGTAAAACAAGTGGTACGAAACGCTTGCGTTTACTTTGTCGGTTAATTCTTGGACTTGTTCGATTGAATCTCTTGTGACAATTTTCTAGTGGAGATCTAAAATTTGTTCGTAAATATTTAAGTTAAGCTAGTGTTTATGGGACATGAAGCTAAGCTCATATATTTACTAGCTTACTGTAATTGACACTTCTTGATGATCATGACGATCATTTTTGTGATTTAGACTAGCAATGTGCGATGTCTCTTTGTCTACGAGGGAGACTAAACCCCGTTTGTGTGAGTTTCAACTCACATATGTGGGGTAGCGCCCCATGGCCTTCGGGCCGTTCGTGTGTCAAAAATTAATGGCTAGCTACCATGAGATAGCGTCTCGTTCGTGTGATACATATGTTGGTGAGTTTTCATGCTCCCGTTCGTGTGATAGGCCTTCCCCCCTATTTTGTGTAATTTCTGGATTTCGTGTGTCGAATTCTGGAATTTTCTTCTTCACCTATTTTTGTGATTTCTATTGATATGATTTATCAATTTTTGTGCATAGGTGAATTCGTGTGTCATTGACTGGATTTCTTGAGATGATTTCTAGAATTTGTGCTTCACCAATTTTCGTGATTTCCATTGATAAGTTTTATCAATATGTGTGCATTGGTGAATTTGTGTGTCATTGACTTTTGTGATTGACATTGATATAATCGTCAATATTTATGGTTTGGTGAACGAAATAAGGTGTATGACATTTCCTTTGATTCTTGTGTAGATTTGGTGATATTGATTAATCTCTTGTTGATTTTCAATTACTTATATATATCACAGCTTGGCATTGTGATTATTATGCATTTAGTCATATCTCTTATTCTATATCGCTTCATCAGATATTTATAGCTAGACTGATCCGTTTATTATTTTCTTATTAAATAATACTCGGGTCAGACCGAGATGTTACAGGTGCTTCTGCTTGACTTCTCCCCAGGGATTCATTACTCTGACATTTGGCTAACTACTTAGATTAGTAGTTTATTTTGTTATATACACTTGAGATATAGACTCATAGTTGTATTCTTTTGTATAGCACGTGTTGCTATTCTTTTGTATTATTGTGGATCTTTTTGACCACTACTCTGATATACACTTTCATGTGTTAATTATATATTCATATCTTCTTCCGCCTTTGTGATATGAATTATCTGTGAATGATTTGTGTTATGCTTATTTCTATATTTGTTTCCGAAGATTACTATAGCCACCGTGTAATAGCTTTGAGTTTGTGTCGGTATGTCGGATTTCCTCTTGTGATGAAAAGTTATATTTTTATCTGGCATATCGGTGCTCGCCCAAAGAAATTATACGGATGGTCGCTCCTCAACAGCCTTATTCTCCGTGCTAGTTGACAGCATTACTCCGTAGTGTTCTTGGCTAGCGTGGGTATAGAGGTGGGGCGTCACAGCTTGGTATCAGAGCCAAACTTCGGAACAATATGGAATATTATAACAAGGATCATCGTCCTAAGTCCATCTTAGGAGTCGTGCTTTAGGATTTACTTCGAGTCTTCGTACCGATTCATCCTATTTTCTTTTATGATTCCTTGTTTTATCTATCAAGATTGCTTGATATTCATTAGTGAATAATCTTCTCCTTGTTCTTCTTTCTTTCTAAAGGAAGAGAAATGTCTAGACCAGGCCGCCCCAGAGCCGTACCATCTAGCACTCCGCCGCAGGATGGAGTTTTTATGACTGCTCAACAGCTTCTTGATTTAGTGACGAATGCTCAAGCAGCTGGAGCTAACCCGGAACCTACTCACCCAAAGTCAAGATTTGCACGCTTGTGCAGCGATTACACTAATTTGGGTGGGGAGCCATTCAAGGGTTCTGAAACTATTATTGAAGTACAGGCTTGGCTAAGGTCATGCGATCGAATCTTTTCTCGCATGAATCTTATTGACCTTCACCGAGTTCAGGTGGCCTCTAGTATGCTCCGAGAAAGAGCATTGGACTGGTACGAGCTTCTTATTTCTGAGATTAATGAAGCGGATCTCACCTGGGAGCAATTCCGGGAACGCTTCGAGTTGATATTTGTACCAGAAGCAGAGAAAGTGACATTGGCTCGACGATTTATAGACCTTGTTCAAGGTGAGTCCTCCGTGACTGATTACGTCGCCTCTTCGAGTCGCTTTCCAAATATGGGGTTGAATACATCAACACCCCTTTTAAAGAAGAACCAGAGGTTCGTCTATGGCTTAAACAAAAATCTCAAGAAGCCATTACTTCTAAAATTAGAAGTTTCTTTCGACCAACTCGTTGATATCGCTCTTCGTCTTGAAGAGGCGGATAGGGAGAATGATGTTGAAGTGGTGGGTTCCAAACCAAACTTCAACAACAAGAAGAGGCCAAACAAATTCAAAGGCCCTTATCCCAATAAGAAAGGGAGGCAAGCAACTCCTGCTGAAAAGACCTTTTCCTCTACTCAAGGGAAATGCTATAATTGTGGTTCGAAAGACCATTTTGCGAACAAGTGTTCAAAGCCTCGTACTTGTCGCTATTGCAAAAGCCCGGACCATTTTATGCATGTATGTCCCAAACTTCAAAATAGGAAGGAGGGAAAGCTTAATGTTGCTCAAGCCCCTGGCAACACATCTCATGGCCAAGGTATTTCTCATTCTATTCTGGATGGAATTATTTTATTTCGTGATCATCCTATTCGAGTTCTTTTTGATACGGGTGCGTCCCATTCTTTTATATCAAAAGAACTTGTTGATACTTTTTCTTTGGATGTTTTGTGTTTAATGACATCTTTGAGAATTGCGAATCCGGTTAGTGGATCCGCGACAATCAGTTTATTGTGTAAAGATGTCAAGATTATTTTGTGTGATTTTTCTTTCCGAGCCGATTTGCATGTCATGCGTTATTTAGGCTTTGGAATGATTTTGGGAATGGATTGGCTTAACCGTTATGAAGCTCATATCCTATGTCCTGAGCGGACTATTCATCTTCGACATCCTCAATCTGTTAAGCAGATTTCTATTAATCTTAAAGATTCGGATTCCAGCTTGGTTGCATCTTTATATTCTTTAAATCCTCGTGATGACGATGATGATGATGAGGGTGATATTATTTCTTTTATTCACGTCGTTCGTGAATTTTCCGACATATTCGAGCCCGTTTTAGGATTACCACCTAAGCGAGCAATTGAATTCAGAATTAATCTTATTCCTGGAGCTCAACCTATCACTCGTCCTCCGTATCGTATGTCCAATAAAGAAAACGAGGAGATGCGTAAACAATTATCTGAATTGGAGACGAAGCAATTTATTCGCTCAAGTTCCTCGCCTTGGGGAGCTTCAGCTATTTTTGTGAAGAAATCCGATGGAACACTTAGGCTTTGCGTTGACTACCGCAAGCTTAATGATCTTACTATCAAAAATAAATATCCTTTACCTAGGATTGATGATCTATTCGATCAACTTAGTGGTGCTAGAGTCTTTTCACAATTAGACTTAGCTACTTGATTTCATCAGCTTCGTATTGCAGAGGATAGTATTCCTTTGACATCGTTCCATACTCGTTATGGATCTTATGAATGGCTTGTTATGCCATTTGGTCTAACGAATGCTCCGGCTTATTTCGTTGACCTTATGAATAGAGTTTTCAAAGACTTCCTCGACCGGTTTGTTCTCATCTTTATCGATGATATTCTTGTGTATTCTAAAACCGAGGAGGATCATGAAAAACATCTTCGGATTGTGTTGGAAACTCTTAGGAGTAATCAATTAAAGGCAAAATTTTCTAAATGCCACTTTTGGCAATCTCGTGTGAAGTTTCTCGGTCATATTATTTCCGAGTCCGGAATTTCCGTGGATCCTTCAAAGATTGAAGCGATTCAAGATTGGAAGAGACCGGAGAGTGTGACAGAGATTCGTAGTTTTCTTTGATTGGCGGGCTATTACCGTCGTTTTATTAAAGACTTTTCTAAGATTGCCATGCCTCTCACTAGCTTGACGAAGAAAGGAGTTAAATACATTTGGTCGGACAAATGTGAAGCCTCTTTTCAGAAATTGAAAGAACTCCTTTCCGATGCTCCTATTCTTGTTATTCCCGAGGGGAATCAAGATTTCGTTGTTTATACCGATGCTAGTCGCATTGGTTTGGGTGCCGTTCTTATGCAAAAAGAACGTGTTGTTGCTTATGCTTCAAGGCAATTGAAGCCGGCTGAGACTAGATATGCCACACATGATTTAGAGCTCGCGGCTATTGTTTTTGCTCTTCGGATTTGGCATCATTATCTTTTGGGAGAGAAATTTGTTCTTTATACTGATCATAAGTCCTTGAAGTATTTATTCTCTCAAAAGGAACTTAATTTGCGTCAACAACGTTGGCTCGAGTTCCTTGCTCCTTATGATCTTGATATCCTTTATACTCCCGGAAAGGGAAACCGCGTTGCGGATGCACTTAGTCGAAAGCAACAAGCGATTGTTTCTATGATGATATCCGAATGGAACGATCTCGAGATTTTATCCACTTGCGAAATTCGAGACCGTGTTTCCAATTTATGTCCTTCTCTTGTTTTATGTAGCCTTGAGGCACATCCTTCTCTTTTAGACCGCATTCTTGAAGCTCAAAGGATAGATCCCGACTTGGCTCTTCTTGGCCAAAATTTTAAGGATAAAATTGATATTGAAGGTTTGAAAGACTTTGATATCGATTCTCGTGACGGCATTCGAAAATTTGGTAGACTTATCATACCAAATATTAGTGATCTTCGTAAAGATATTTTAGAAGATTCACATCGTTCTAAATTTACCATTCATCCCGGTAGTAGTAAAATGTACGCGGATATGAAGCGACTTTATTATTGGGAGGGAATGAAACTTGACATCGCTAACTTCGTTAAGCGTTGCATGACTTGCCAACTCGTTAAGGCCGAACATCAAAGGCCCGGTGGGTTATTGCAGCCTTTAGAAATTCCAATTTGGAAGTGGGACCAAATTTCCATGGATTTTATAGATGGCCTTCCCCGTTCTCGTTCGGGTCATGATAGCTTATGGATGATTGTTGATAGACTTACTAAATCCACCCATTTTATTCCCGTTCGATCTAACCGAACCGTACCTCTTTTAGCCAAACTTTTTATTAAAGAAATTGTTAAATTGCATGGAGTTCCTACTTCTATTGTTAGTGATCGTGATCCATTGTTTACTAGTGGATTTTGGAAGAGTCTTCAAAAAGCTTTAGGAACGAAGCTTAATTTTAGCACCGCTTATCATCCTCAGTCCGATGGACAAACCGAGCGTGTGAATCAAACTCTTGAAGATCTTCTTCGTGCATGTGTTCTTGATTTTGACGGAAGTTGGGAAGATCATATTTCACTTGTTTAATTTTTCTATAATAATAGCTTCCAATCTAGTATTGGTATGGCACCTTTCGAGGCACTATATGGAAGACCATGCCGATCTCCTTCTTGTTGGCTTGAGGCCGGTGAGAGACTGGTTTTAGGTCCAGATCTTATTCGTGATTCCACAGAAAAGATTGAACTTATTCGACATAGGATGAAAGAAGCCCAGAGTAGACAAAAATCCTATGCCGATAACCGAAGAAGGAAGTTAGAGTTTTCTGTGGAAGATCTTGTGTTCATTCGTGTGTCACCTATGAAAGGTGTTGTGCGTTTCAGTCAATCGAGAAAGTTAGCGCCTCGAGGCCATTTCCTATCACTGAACGTATTGGTTCCATGGCATATCGCCTTTTATTACCGGCTCAATTTTCTGCTATCCATGACGTGTTTCATGTTTCTCAACTTCGGAAGTGTCTTCGAGATTCCGATTCTATTCTTGAGCCCGGTGTTGTGGAAGAGATTGAAGTTTCGCCTAATTTAACTTATGAGCAACATCCTATTCGTATCATTGCTTCGGAGGTCAAACGACTTCGAAATAAAAACGTTCCTCTTGTTAAAGTTCAATGGTCCTCAAATCCTAAGGATTGTTCTTGAGAATCTAGGGAATTCATCGAGCGAACACATCCGGACTTACTCTCTCATGCTCTTTAAGGTGAACTTCTTATTTCGAATTTCTTCTTTTGTGTTGATATGCATCTATGGTTGTTACCATTAGTTCATTTATTCCTTATGATTGCGTGGACGCAATTTCTTTAAGGAAGGGAGTCTGTAACAACCCGCATATGTTATGATTTACATATTTAAATGTTTTATTTAAATATGGTATCGTAGTTGGATTTTAGTCCGAAGAGCTAATTTTTGCATACGGTCGAATTAGGACTCGGGACCACTCCCATTGAGTTTAAAATGCCGTTTGCGACCTTTTTGAGTATAAGCTTCGATAAGTTTGGAGAAAGTTGAATTTTGCTACTTTTTGCTTAGGGCTTTGGTTTGGGCTGAGCCCAATAACCCCACTTATGTATTCAGTCCCAACTCCACTTCAACTCCTCGTTTACTTCATTTTCAATTCCTAATACTCAAGCTTTAGCAACAATGGTGGGGGAGATGGGAAATTAAAACTCAAGCCCTAGTTTTCTTTTGCAAATCAAGTTCTAGCTCCAAACTAATAGAAGAACCCATTGGTAAGCTTCTCTTCTTCTTCTCCAACCCATTCTCTTATCAATTTCAGAAATTCCTAAACCTAACTTTGGGAATGTTCTTCTTTTAAAGCTTAGAATCAAGCTTCTTGAGTTGGATTTGAAGAGTGGTTGATCCTCCTTTGCTTTCTAGCATCTTCTTCAATCGTTTGGGTTCAAAGGTGAGATTTTTATCTCACATCTATGACTATGATTATCTTTGGTTGTTGGGTATGAATTCCTAACACTTCTTCATGTGCATTTGCTCTTGATTTGGATTGGTTTTGTGAATATTCCAATTTTTGGGTTTTTAAGTCAAATTAGTGTGAAATCCTTTTATGGATGTTTGATCATGCTTTTGGTGATGCATCGAGGAGCATATAGGGCCGGGTTGCCGATTGGCATAAACCCTTAGAGCCAATGTTCGTCCGGTTGCATTTTGGAAGAGTTTGCTCTTCATTTGGATAGGCTGAAAAACAGCCCAGGCAAGATTCAGTCGACTGAAAAGTCTGTTCAGTCGACTGAACCTGGAACCCGAAAGTTTCCAGGCATGATTCAGTCGACTGAGTCCTATGTTCAGTCGACTGAAACTGGAAACAGAAAGTTTCTTGAACCTGGAAAATTTTCAGGCACAGGGTCAGTCGACTGAGCCTGCTGTTTGAGTCCATTTTGCCTTTTTGGATTGAATTTCCAATTTAAATCGATTCATGATGATCCTATTTGCTGTTATCATTTATTATGACTTTGATGACTCCTTTTTAGGGATTTTTGAATATCCATTTCAATGGATTCTTTATCGGTTTCTTTGGATTTTATTCACATCTTCGTATGTGAATTTTAGTGATTGATTGTTCCTACAATCTTCTTTGTGATTTGTCACTTTAAAAATATAAAGGTTTCGATACTAATAGTAATTATCAAAACTCTTTCTTCAAATGATTTCAACACTATTTTATTACAAAGCTCGTTTTCTCAAACCGATTTCCAATCTATTAGTATATACAAACCTTTACCTCACTCGTATGAGAAATCTAATTAAATGACTTAGTAAAACAAGTGGTATGAAACGCTTGCGTTTACTTTGTCGGTTAATTCTTGGACTTGTTCGATTGAATCTCTTATGACAATTTTCTAGTGGAGATCTACAATTTGTTCGTAAATATTTAAGTTAAACTAGTGGTTATGGGACATGAAGCTAAGCTCATATATTTATAGAATTTGTGCTTCACCAATTTTCGTGATTTCCATTGATAAGTTTTATCAATATGTGTGCATTGGTGAATTTGTATGTCATTGACTTTTGTGATTGACATTGATATAATCGTCAATATTTATGGTTTGGTGAACGAAATAAGGTGTATGACATTTCCTTTGATTCTTGTGTAGATTTGGTGATATTGATTAATCTCTTGTTGATTTTCAATTACTTATATATATCACAGCTTGGCATTGTGATTATTATGCATTTAGTCATATCTCTTATTCTATATCGCTTCATCAGATATTTATAGCTAGACTGATCCGTTTATTATTTTCTTATTAAATAATACTCGGGTCAGACCGAGATGTTACAGGTGCTTCTGCTTGACTTCTCCCCAGGGATTCATTACTCTAACATTTGGCTAACTACTTTGACTAGTAGTTTATTTTTTTATATACACTTGAGATATAGACTCATAGTTGTATTCTTTTGTATAGCACGTGTTGCTATTCTTTTGTATTATTGTGGATCTTTTTGACCACTACTCTGATATACACTTTCATGTGTTAATTATATATTCATATCTTCTTCCGCCTTTGTGATATGAATTATCTGTGAATGATTTGTGTTATGCTTATTTCTATATTTGTTTCCGAAGATTACTATAGCCACTGTGTAATAGCTTTAAGTTTGTGTCGGTATGTCGGATTTCCTCTTGTGATGAAAAGTTATATTTTTATCTGGCATATCGGTGCTCGCCCAAAGAAATTATACGGATGGTCGCTCCTCAACAGCCTTATTCTCCGTGCTAGTTGACAGCATTACTCCGTAGTGTTCTTGGCTAGCGTGGGTATAGAGGTGGGGCGTCACAATTATCCTATATCTATAATACATGTAGTGATCACAAGCCAATACAACTATCGGGTGTTAGCTAAAATAGAGCTATCGAATGTCACCAAAACAAGCTATCGAATTTAAGTCAAAACAAGCTATCAAAATTCAAAAATTTATAAATATTGAGTTTTGACAAAATATTGCTATTGAAGGTCAAAAATGCATATAGCGATCGAGTGTTGACAAAAGAATGTTATCGCATGTTGTAAATATATAGCTATCGAGTGTTGACAGAATAATGTTATCCCATGCTGAAAATATATAGTTATCAAGTATTGACAAAACAATTCTATTGAACCTTAAAAATTTATTGTTATCGAATGCTGAAACAAAGCTACCGCATGTCACAATAGCTATCGAAGGTCGAGAGAGCTATTGCATGTCAAAAATGGGAGTTTTGTAAATATTTGAAAATTGATTTATTTCCTTTAATAGTAATAATATTTTACCAAACCAATTTCTTTGTAAAAAGTTTATTAGTTTATCAAATCCTTTTAGAAATCCTTTACGGTAAAATCGAGAGAAAATATTTCTCTTCTTTCCGAATACATTAATCATTAATTTTCCACTAATTAAACCCTTAATTACCTTTTTATGGTTCAAACTTATCTTCACGAAATAATTCTTACTAAATCGAAATTGCTTAGGGAAAATCTCCAAAGATTCAAAATTTTTGAATTTTCATCTTTTATCACATATAAAAATTTTGGAGTAAAATAATTAATTTTCATATTTTTAATAGTCAAAATACAAAATTTACAATTAGAAAATTCAGAATAAATTCATACTTAATCCAAAAATTATGAAATAAGAAGGCTTCATCAACATAACATTCCCAACTTTATATCAAAAATTCAAGGAAATTGGAGAATCTATGTTTTTAAATCAGATTTCCTTTAGAAAATTCCATAAAAGTTCTTAAATCATAACCATAATCCATATAAATGATCACCCAAGCCAAATGCATGATATCACATGTATAAATACAGATTCCTCCTTAAATCTGAATCAATACATCTAAATAATAAAGATGACAGTAGTATTCATCTTAGAGTTTGTAGAAATCATGAGATTTGCCATTTTATAAAAAAATTCCTTAACTCCCTTTTTTATATTTTTTAATGGTCAGTCTCTATTGTTTTGTTTTTAGGATGGTACAACGCAAATGAATGAATATAGGGAGAGGGGGAGAAGGATATAATCTTTTCCATTCCTTACTTTCCTCTCCTTTAATTTTGTTAATTAGGATCGCTTTTTCCCTTTTAAAACATACCCTTAATAAATTGATTTATGACCAAATTATGATATGGCAAATCCACATTTCCTAACTCACCCACATTATTTATTTAATTATACCATAATTATATATTAAGAATATTGCGGAAAAAAATTAGGGGGGTGTTAGGCTTCCCTCCTAAATTTCGTCCTCCAAATTCTGATAAAGTAAGAACAAGCATATCAATCATGCAAACATGAGGCACAAGGACATAAAGAAATATTGCTAGTATAACTACTAGTCAATAGTCTATACAACCATATAAAACATATATCAATGTAACTCAGGATAATCCTTTCTAATCCAATCCTTAATTTTCCAAGTATGGTCTAGTTTACCGCCACTCCATTAGACATTCACGTACTTGGCCGTCTTATTTCTAAGCTCCTTCGAATCTCTATCTACTATATAAATAGATCACCAAATGATAGTGATATAAGGATAAACTTGTAAGTCTTCCATAAACTGTTGACTATATAGTAGCCTCAGGATCAAGCACATACTTTCCTAAATGAAATACATGAAAAACATTATGGAATCCTACAAGAGTATTTGGTGACTCGATACAATATGAAAATCTCAATGGGCCAACATACCTAGCTGCTAATTGTCCTGATCCCCAAATCATATAACACCTTTCATCGGTGATACCTTCATGAAAACTTGACCTTCAACTTAGAATTTCAAGTCACTGCGCCATTTATCCGCACAACTTTTCTGCCTTGATTGAGCTTGCTTCACCCTTGTTCAGATTAACTCAATCATTTTCACCAAATCATGACCAAGCATTGGTCTATCACTGGTCTCCAACCAACATGCTGGTGATTTTGCACGGTCTTCTGTAAAGTGCTTCGAGAGATGTCATTCGTGTACTAGTCTGATAACTATTTATAAGAAAACTCGATTAAGTGCAAATATATTTCCTATGACCTTCCAAAGTCTAATACACAAGCTCTTAACAAATCTTATGTATCTTGTTAATCCTTTCTGTTTGCCCTTCAATTCATGGATGGTAAGAGGTACTAATTCTTAGTTTGGTACCTAATACCTCTTGTAAGATTTCTCGTAACTCGCTAGTAAACAAGAGATCTCGATCACTTACAATGTTGTTTGATATCCCATGAAGTCTTACAACATTCTCCATGAATAATTTCGCCAAACTAGACATTTTTCTTGTTGATTTAATAGGGATAAGTGTGCACTCTTGGTTAATCTATCAAGTGCCACCCAAATACTTTCATTTCTCCTATTTCGATGTTGGAAACCCATCGATATAGAATCATATATCCACAGTGGTATTTTTAAAGGTTGAGGTATCCCACTTGGCTTTTGATGCTCAGCTTATACTTGTTAACAATTTAAACATCACTTCACTATGCCTACATCTCTCTTCATACCTTCCTAAAAGAAGCCCCACTTCATATCTTATTACATCTTCATACCTACAGGATGAATAGTAAACTTTGACTGATGACATTCTCTAAGAAGTTCCATCATTAGATTATCCACATTCAGAACACATAGTTGTCCCTTATTTCTCAATCATCCTCTCTGGTCAAGTGAAAAGTCTTTCAAATCTTTAATTTATATACCCCTCCTATTATCATGATTCATTCAGCTAGTAATGGATCATCCTTTTGCCTTACAGCAATTCATACAATCAATACTAGCCAAACATCTTAATAAGGAATCATTATGGTATTCTGACTAGAATTTACCATCAATCTCATTCAAACTCGTCACGTAACTAATGCCTCTAAATCATTCCATTCAGCTAACATTGCTAGCACTACATTCTAATGTTTTATACTAAATGCATATGCAACTTTATTTCCTTTCCCGACGTATACTCATCATAAAGTCTTAGCTGCCAAGAACTCCATCCATCTTTACTGTCTCATATTTAAATCCTCCTGAGAGAAAAAAATACTTCAAAGAATTATGGTCTATAAACAATTCGAATCATTCTTCCAAAAGAGAGTGCCTCTATTCCTTCAATGTGAAGATCACTTCTGCCAACTCCAAGTTATGTGTAGGATATCAAATTTCATGCAGGCAAAGCTGTCAAGAAGTAAAGGGAACGAATCCACCTCTCTACATTAATACAACCCTTAACCCGGTTGTATAAGCATCGGTATACACCACTAAGTCCTGATTCCCATCTGGAATAACAAACAAGGGTGCATGGATTAATAAATTCTTTATCTTCTGAAATAATTTTTCACATTATCGGTCTAAACAAACTTTACATCCTTTTTTGTTAGTTTAGTCATCGACGATGCTATATGAGGGAAATATTTAATGAATCTCTGGTAGTAGCAGCCAAACCCTGTAACCTCTAATCTTAGTTATGGTCTTAGATCTTTTCCAACTATTAATGGCTTCGGTCTTTGATGGATCTAGAGAAATCCATTCTTTTGAAACTACATGCGAAGAAACTTTACATCTCTTTTCCAAAAATGACATTTTGAAAACTTCGATTTAGCTGATGTTGCCTCAGGTGTCTAACACTATTTTAAGATGAACTTTATGGTCTCATTCATTGTAAGAATATATCAAAATATCATCAACAAACACCAATACGAATGTATCTAAATGCTCTCAGAAGACCCGATTCATCAAATCAATAAAGGAAGCAGACACGTTGGTCAGTTCTATGGGCAAAACTAACCATTCATACGAACCATATCTTATTTGAAACATGGTTAATGGTGTCCTCAACTCTCAATTGATGGAAACCCATTACTAAATCCAATTGTGAGAATACATTGGCTCCACTTAATTGATCAAACAAATCATATATTTTAGGCGAAAGATGTCGATTCCTCGATGTCCTCTCATTAACTTTCTATAATCTATACATAACCTTAATGATCCATTTGGATCCTTCACAAACAACAGTGGATCTCCCTAAGGAGAACTCTTGGTCTAGTAAAATTCTATCCTTGTAGATCCACCAGTTGCACCTTTAACTCTTGCATCTTGTAGAATTAATTCTACTTAGTGGTCTATTTACAAGTTCAGTTCCTAGTACGAGATCTATTGAAATTTAATGGCATGTTTCGGTGGTAGTCCCTTAACCACTTAAAAACATCTGCATATTCTCTTACCATAAAAACTTATTTTATTTCTTCCTCTACACCTTCCATATCACCCAACAATGCACATACATTAAAATTCGATTCTATTAATATGATTCGATTATGGTAATTTGAATGTCTTAAGGATACTATTCTATCTCGACAAAATATCCTAACATCACGTAGGTCTAACTAATCCATAATCAAAATTATTCCAAAACCTACAAAATTAAACACATGCAAATTGCAGTCAAACATATGACTTAATAGTCAAATTCTACTGGTCATATCTCATTCCAAGAGTTGCATAACCATCTACCAAATTTAAACCCTTGGAAGGATTATAAAGTATGATGCTCCAGTAACGAAAAACGATTTAATAGGTGTGTTATATGTAAGAAATGTACATCCTAATATGTCCTTACCTTCTCCTTCGAAGTCATCGAGAAGCTGTAGGTTCCAAAGCATAAACCATTTCTTTTCAACTTTGATCGGGTTGGGACAATCCCTCTTGAAGTGACAAATCTTGTTGCAACTATTGTATAACACTCCTTTCATATCAGAACCTTCTTGCCATCACCAGGACGATACTCGTTAGTATTAGGGCTGTTAATTTTGTACGAGTATCTGATATCCGTTTGTGTCCGTAGTCGATATACTCCCGTCTGAGTTCGTTCGATTTTCAATTAGGATACGAGCTAGGACAACAAAATTTGTACGAGAAATAATCTCATCCAGTCCGTGTTTGTTCGAATTCATCCAAATTTCTTATAATTCAGTATATCCTCTATGTTTCTCAAAACATATACGACAACTATTTGGTTGGTTGGTTGAGTAAGGATTCATAAAATGCTTATACTTCAATACACATTGATAAAAATAATATAGATGATGGAAATTCTATTAAACAACATAAAATTTGATGTAAATAGCAATGTTCGTCCATGTACGTTCGAATCAGTGTCCGAAAAATGTATGTACGTGTCCGACCGATTTTATTTAGGACACAAGCTAGGACAACAAAATTCGTATGAATATAAATCTCGTCCGGTCCATGTCCGGTCCAATTTTATTTAGGATAGAAACTGAACACGCCTCCATCCTGTCTGGTCCGACTGATTAACACCCTTAGTTAGCATAGTGCCCTTTCTTACTACACTTATAAAAAATCACCTCCGACTTTTCTTTATATTTACATCTTTCCTAGCCTCCTTCTTAAAGAAATTCCTCTTCTTGTCTTGGAAACCTGTAGTCTCCATGGGATTTTCTTCCCAAGGGATGTTAGCAAATCTTCATTCCCCGTGATGGAGTTAGGCGTATGCCCTAGGGGCAATTCCATAATTTATTATGAATTATTAACTCTGTAATCAATTCTCATTCATAATTAATGTGTTTTCTTTCTCTTATGTATTTGTTATAATGCATTATAAATAGTCAAATGTTCAATTAAATATATTCAATAAAAATCCATAAATATTGTGTTTATGACAGTATTTACAAATACTCGTAATCATGAGTATTATATCATAGTAAAATAAACACATCATTTTAAATATTCCTAGTCAAGATGTGTCGAGACTGGATATCAATGTATCTGTTGAGACTGGAGTAAGTAAAGCTCTTTAAATGTTGGGCAGTATTACCCATGACTTCTGAGGACACCAATGGGTTATACACTAATAGTTACTAAATGACTATGCAATAAGTCATTCGATAGTTTTCTGTTGGTTAATATGACCGACGTCAACCAGAAAATATGGATATGACCAATGTACACAGTTATCTTGACTTGAGAATACTATCGATCTTTAATATAAAAACTCCACTTTGATTATAGTCAAATCATGGCATGAAGTCCACCGGATGACTATAGCTCGGTCCAGTGGAAGTATTGAAAGCGAAACACTATTCAAGAGAGGATTCATCCCCTTAGTTATATAGGGTTAGTATTATAGTCCAATGAAAGTCAAAATCTATGGCAAAGTAGTTCGGTTAATAATAGTTATTATTATTAAACTAAGGAGTTTGTGTTTGTATTATAGAGTTGAATATGGATGATGTTGGAATTTTGACCTTTACCAAATTCCATAAGTCCAAAGTGATATAGTTTTGACGAAGAGAATTGGTGTAAATAATTATCACTAATAGGTAACACTTATAATAAGTAATATTGGATTTTACCAAAGGACAGGTGAGCGATAAATTTAGCCAATAAGAAAATGGGCTGGAGTAAGTTTTTACTTCTCTTTTTAGGCCAACGGACGCGGATTATTTTTTTCATCTGCAGGACATGGGCTTTATTTTTTCGTTCTAAGTACAAACTTATGTAAAATTAAAATTTTCGTTTTAATTTCTTCTCCACCTTCATTCTGATATTACTAATCTTAGTTCATCGATCTTCTCGATTCAAGGACGCGTTTTGTATTCGATCTTTTCGGTTGTCATCGATCTTCATCATGTTTCTTTATCGTCGATCTTCATCGTGCTCTAGATCTTTTTAAAACAATTTCCTTACATTTAGGTATATTGCTTTTATTTATTTCGATATTTTTTATCTTCCTCTGATATAATATCATTCGATTATTAAGTATATTTTTATTTTTCTAGGTTGCATAGTTTGTCTTCTTCCAGATTTCAGTTCCTATTTTGGATTTGTTTCAACGGCAACGTAAGATTTTATTGTGTATCATTCTGTTTCTTCAGCATAGTTTAAGGTTTTACAATTTTACTGTTCATCTATCATTCTAGTGAATTTCATATGTAGTTTGTTGCGTTATGCTATATTATATAGCATTCTTTGCCGTTGTATTCATATTTTGTTTTAATTTGATTGTGCTATGTTCATTTATCATCTGCTTTTTAATTAATTTATATTTCTTTTATTTAGCTCTTAATTTGATTTCGATTTGTTATGATATGTTAATTTAACATTTTCTGCTATTGTTGTATTCATAACATTAAGTAAGTTTGTTAATTGGTTTTTTAATTTCTTTTGCAGTACTGATATCTACAATGATGAAGCAAATAGTTTGCTAGTTATTTTTGAACATAATGAGAATTGTTATTCTACTCTACTCACCACGAGCTCTTCTTTGTTTGGTGTTAAGACTGAAATCTGTGAACTTTAGCCACATCTTAGGCTATTTTCTATTGAGTATCTTATGTTCTTGAGAATAAGAATATAATCATTGATGCTAATTCACATTTGATTAGTACTGTGTGTTTTCTAATTTTCAAAAAGAGTCAATATTTTAAATTTACTGTTAAGGGAAATCTTTGTGCTAAGGAAGCTGATATTGCTGGCTGTGGTTTAGGCAATGCAAGTGTTCAAACCACTTCAACTGGTAGTAATTCTGGTTCAAATAGTGATTCACATGCTGATTCTTCTTATTATTTGAAAGATATGTTGAAGAAAGGTTCTCAAAAAAACTATTGTGGATTTTCTTGGTTTTTGTTTTAATGGAGCCGAGGATTTTCGAGAGTTTTTAATGGCATATCAAATAAAAAATGGTTATGATTTGATTGTTGTAAGAAATTCTCCAGATAGAATTTCGGTTAATTGCTCTTGGTTGAAGGATGGTTGTAAGTTTTATCTTAATGCTTCTTCGGATCCTGGTCTACTCTCTCGGTTTTTTATTAGAACTTGCAATTTTGATCATTTGTGTGGAGCCGGTCTTAGAGATATTAATAAAGTTAATATTTCAAGTAGATTTGTTAAATCTTTGATTGTTGATCAAATTCGAGATGCTCCTATGAAGAAGCCAAAAGATATTATGAAGGAATTTAGAAGAGAGTACAATTTTAATCTTTCATATTATTATGCTTATAACGGAAAACAATTGGCTTTGAAAGAAATATATGGCGATGATGCTATGTCATATAATGATTTACATTGGTATTTAGAGGCGTTGCAAAAGTATAATCCTGGTAGTTATGTGGCCATGGAAGTTAATGCTTCAACCAATCAGTTTGTGAGAGTTTGTATTGGTTTTGGTGCTTGTCTACTTGGATTTAAACACTATCGGCCATTAATATTTTTAGATGGAGCCGCTTTAAAGGGAAGACCGGGTGTTTTGTTAGCTGCTACTTCTAAAAATTGTAACCAAGATATGAGTTTCATTTTATTTATGTTTTATTTACTTATTTGTTTTTCTAGTAATGATATATTAAACCATCATTGTTCAAAGTTTTACATAATTATAATGCAGCCATGTTTACACAAGAATTGTTGGCTTTATTTTATTCAATGATTGACCTGGTTACACTAGAAATGTTTATGGTAGAAATGTTTACAAAAATAAGAACAAAAATTTTATGCAGTAGTAACTAAAAGACTTTAAAATAACATATGCTATATTCATATGTCATTTTGAATCTAGTTTAATTGTGCATAATAGAAATTATTAACATTTAATACAGGTTTTGATGTTTAATACAATTCATGTTTCTTAGTACCGAGCTGTCATTAATTATTTATTTTGTAGGTTTCTTTCCTCTTGCTATGGATATTGTTTCACATGAAAATGAATCTAATTGGTCTTGGTTTTTATCCCATCTGAAAGGAATGCTTAATAAAGATTGGTCTTTAGTTTTTATGTCTGATCATCAATGGGGTCTCATTTTAGATGTCCCCAAAATATTTCCTCTTCATATCATAGCTATTGTCTACTTCACATGAAGCAGAATATTGGTATTGTTATCAAGGCGGCTAAAGGTGATTCGTCTATTGTGGAGTTGTTCAAACTTTGTGCTAAAGCTTCTAATGTGTATGATTTTGAGTGATATCTTTCTAAATTTAAAGATATTGGTGGTACATCTGTAGAAATTTTTTTAAGATATAAACCTTTGACTATTGGACAGATTTTTTTTTCAAGAAAAGAGTTATGGTGAATATTCTTCAAATGTTGCAGAAAGTTTCAACTCGTGGATTTTGAAAGATAGAGTTATGCCTATAACTTCTTGTTTGGATGGTATTCGAGTGAAAGTTATGGAGCAAATGGCAAGACGAAGAGAGGAATGTTGTCTGTGGACAACATATCTTTGTCCTGTTATGAAGGAACGTTTGTCAAAGTTAGTAGATTATGGCTTTGGTTCGGATGTTTATAAGTCTTCGGAATTTGTGTTTGAAGTTAAATCTCCTAAGTCGTAGGTTGTTGATCTTAAAAATCGTTTATGCAGTTGTAATCAATGGAGAGTTACTAGTTTTCCATGTGCCCATGCAATTAAGTGCATTAACAAGTGTAGATTATAAGTTTATGATTTTGTGGAGGACTATTTTGTTGTTAATGCTTTCAGATCTTTGTATGCTAATGCTATCAGTCCAATTCCAGATTTTGATAAGCCAATTGCTGCTGAAAATGATGTTTTGATTAGGCCTCCTAAAGAAATTCGTGGTGCTGGAAGACCATCTACAAAGAGGCATGGTGGATTTGGATATTCTCAAAGTAAAAGAAACAGACGTAGTCGGTGTAATGAAGTTGGCCATAACAAAAGGAATTGTCTTCGTTCTTCAAAAAGTTAAGAAAATTTATGTGTTTTGTTATTGTAATTGAGAAGTTTTTTAAGTGTACAACTGCTAAAGCTTATAGAAAAATGAAGTCAGGCTTTGTGAAAACATTATAAATAAAATGTGAAATGTTTTGTTTTTTTTTAATTTCTAATATCTGCTGTTCCTCTGCATTTCGGTATTAATATTTCTATTCAATGCTATATGTACTTATCATTTCAGTCGAATGCTAGTTGTAACTAGCATTTCATTATAATCAGTATGCATCTCTCTATCATTGAAACCCATCATCTGTCATTGTATAGAACTGAGTAAGCTATTGAGCAAGAATGACGGATTTAATGATGATGATATACTGTTTATATGATTAGTTGATGAGATTACTTAAGTGGTTTTGTAATGATTTGCCAGTATGATGATGTACTGTTTATATGATATGGGGGAACATCTTCTCCCATATTTCTTTTATACTGCAATGGAATATCTTCCCTTATTGATAGAAACAGCAGTTGGAAAAAAGAATTAACACCAATTTGTAAATGGGATATCTTCATTATGCAGATTGCATTAATCTGTTTCAGAAAATAACAGAAAACAACATACACTGCTACACAACAAACAGTGTCTTCAACAATTACTTCACTTGCTGTGTAAATTAATCTCCTTACTTCAGTCACAACTGTGCATACCAGTCATCCCCATGCCAATCACTTCTTCCACCCTGCATACTTCATCACCACCCCAACGTCATACTACCCTTTACTACTTAAACTACCACTACTGCTTGCTACTTCATTTTAAACCACATCTTTACTTTGCTGCTGCTATACATCCCACACTCAAACTACCACCACTAAATTGCTGCCATCTCCAGCATTTTATTCGTACGTCAACACTTCCATTATCACCATACAACAACCCACTGCCTCTGCCTTCATAACTTTCAAAAAAACCACCATCTCCACCTTTCTACCCCAGCACCTACCATCTCCATAACTGCCTATATCTGCTTACCATTTCAGTTAAAGCTAGTTATAACTAGCATTACAGTGTAAACAATAGTCATCACACTTGAAATGGAGTTAAAACATTGGAAATCATATAAAAATTGTATATGGATAAATTCACACATTATTGATCACAATTCAATCACTGAGAAATGTATTTTCGCGTAATGATAGTTCTATCTAGCATTTCAGTATATAACATTATTCGGCACATCAGAAATACAGTAAAAGCATTAAAAAAACATAAAAATGACACTTGAATATATCCATAGTTTATAAATTGTAGTTCATGCATTGAAAACAGACAACTATAATCAAATCAAATTCAAATCAAGAAGTTCAAATTCATCTGAGCAGTTTATACACTGAGAACAAAATACAATCATTGGAAAACATACAAGACTTCATCTCAGACTCCATCTCAGACTCCATCTCAGTTTAATTAGCAGAAGTGGTTCAGTTCAAATATATCCAAAGTTCTAAGTAGTTAAATGCAACAACTATTTTTATGTATAATATTTGCAGAGTTCTTCCATTGACCAACTGTATTGTGGATCATTGAGTATGCTATACACCACTAAAACTCTTAGGTTTCTAAGCATTTCCTTTTGATATTTTTCTGGTATCTCATCCTTGTCCAGTTTCTTCATGTTTACCATGACAAAGAACGCACAATCAAGTCTATTTCAAATATAGAAATATTAGTTAATATTACAGTAAAACCTAATACTAAAATAATATTGCATTTTTTACTCTAGAATTCTAAAATATAGCTTTATATTTTGATCACAATATTAATCAATGCATTCATAGAGACACCATTGTTTCATGTGGAATGTGCACCTTATACATAATCTTTTTGTTCAATAAATGCAGATCAATGAACTGTCAATTAGCAAAGCTAATTTTAATTATCATTTTGCATATTTAATGCATTCTACTGCAATTTAAAAATAGAAATGATAGTTTAAACAAGAGAAGAAATGAAATTAGTTACTTACGAATTTGAAACCCGTGGTGGGCTTTTTGGCTGCAACACTTTAGGTTTGTGAAATTCTTTGTTCGGTATTCCTAATTCTGCCTATTTCTTCTTGAACATCAATTCAATTTTGTCTTTCTGTTAGAAGAAAAATTAATGCTGTGTATTAATGTTAGAGTGATTTCAATACTTCTCTTACAAGAATGATGGCTTGGTTATAGCTGTGGTTTGAAGTCCTTGTTGATCTAGCTTTTGGTTTGGTTGAATCATAATGACTTCACTGCATTGTTTCATAGTTTAGCATCAACAAGCTCTAATGGTTTGCGTATGTAGAGGGAAGAAAATTTTCTCTGTAAATTCATCTTTGACAATGACATCTATTGTTGGTATAACTATGTCTTTGATTACAGTTTGCTGGTCATGTACTAAAGCATTCTGCACAGTCATATGTATTAGAATACTTTGTATCATTTTTTAACATTTATATTGAAGAGCTTATACTTACCATCATCATTGTGGTGAAGTAGCAAATGTGTTCACACATCTCTTGATTGTAATAAAACCAATCAATAAGCTGTCAAACCAAACAACGAAGGTTGTAAGTTTCATGGGATAATTAATTTTTTTTGGACCAGGAATATTAATGCTAGTATTCACTTTCATTTACTTGTTTTCCGCATTGTATGCTTTGAAAAATGCAAATGATCGTTTAAACAATCATCTTGGACATTCTATATATTTATATGCCCTTTACAAATATCAATGTTATTTTTAACTCCCATTCTTTCATTCAATACATTTATATGCAGTTTGAACTTTGAATGCTAGTTTTAACTATCACTCTCTCATCCTTTACACTTGTATGCACTTAAAAAACTATGAATGCTAGTTTTATCAATCATTCTCCCATCCTGTAAAGTTATTTGCATTTTAAAAATACTAATGCTACTTTTAGCTGCCACTCTCTCATTCAATTCACTTATATGCATTTTGAAAAGTTGAATGCTAGGTTTACCTATCTTTCTTTCATTTTATATATTTATATACAGTTTTTTACTATCATAATTCTAATTTGATGCATACCTTCCCATCTGTAACCCCCTCAAAGAGAATGGCTTCCAACATAGATTTCACAATTGTGATTCCTCCTTTGTGTCCTTCATCCTTTTCATGTGCTACAGTGCTGTAATTGAAAATCAATAATTGACAAGTTGATTTTTCTTAAATTTTATTTAATTACAAATATAATGAAATAAAAAATATTAGAAATCTTACTTCTCATTTTCGTTAAATTTGAAGAAAGTAAGAATTTTGTTTTGCTGTTCTTCATTCAATAATTGTGGAATACTGCTTTTTGTGATATCTTTACTCTTGTAGGTTTTACTTGATTGCAAGTACCCTTCAACATCAATAATTTCTTTATTTTCAATTGTTGTGACTTGCTCACTGTTTCAGTTTCAGATTCGTGTTCATCTGATTCTTCATTTTGTTCTTCTTGTTTCTGTTCATTTATATTTTCTTTCTGACCTTCCTTGGTTTCAAGTTGCTGCTTTTGGTATTCGTTGTCAACATTTTTCTTTATTTTTATGTGAACAATTTCATACCGGTAATCAGAATCAATTATATTCCTTCGTTGGCGCTTTTTAACCCTCAAAACTAAAGAGCTTGGTTTCTTCTGTGTTTTTTCATGCACTGCTGGAGATTTTTTTATTGCCTCTGAAGGTTTCTTTTGATCCTGTTGTTCTTTCTCTTACTGCATCTTTTTAATTTCCCGAGTTATATTGAGATCAAATGATGGTGGTTCTATTTCTACTCTTGCTTTTGATCTCAACATCTTGATTTCTTTTCTCAGCTGTATGATAGTGCCTTCTGCTTGTATTCTTTTTTTATTTTCCTTTTCTAATTCTTTTTCACTTTTCTTTAATTTATTTTCCAAATCTTCAATTTATTTTCCAAATCTTCAATGTACTGCTGCATTGAGTCAACTTGCTTTTTTGATGTCTCTTCCAAATTTTTTATTTTGTGCACCCCAGTATTCTCATTGGTATCCAACTGGATAAATTTTTGTTGGCTTGTTTGTTAAAGAAGTGCTTTTTCATCTTCAGTCAGGTTTCTTTTTTTTTTTCGCAAAAGCTAGCGGGGTTAACAGGGCCCCTACCTGATTTTATTGCCAAAAAACAATAAAATACAATACTTGCCCAAAAGAAAACAGCAAGCATGAAAAAAGAAAAAAAAACAAACAAACACACCGAGATTAAACAGTGGGAAAAAACAACAACACACAATGCAAATAAAACAAAACAAGATACACCCAAAAAATCACCAACTATCTCCAAGCATCCTTGTATATGGCTGGAAAAATTGATTGCATCTTCATAGTTTTGTAAATTTCATTCTTCAAAACCTTCCATAACACCTGCCCATCTCTCCTCTTCTTTTCAAAGCAAATCATATTTCGTTCATACCACACCACTGTCATGTACTTCTTCAAGCAGATTGTTAAGTGCCTCGCCTTCAATGTTCGCCACCTTGTAGCTTTGTATATCATGTCAAAATCCAGCGTTGTTAGATTAGCCAACAATCTACTCCCAGCAACAAGCATCATATTGTCAAATAGCATCTTAGTGAAGGGACATTGCATGAACAAATGGTGCACAGTCTCAGGGTCATTTGCACAGAAAACACAATTGAAACCCGTATCATATCCCATCTCCATCAATTTGGTTCTAGTCAACATGGCATTTTGCAGAACTTTCCAAAGCATTAGATTATCCCCTGGGGTTGAATCAGTGGTCCAAATAACTTTGCTCCACTTGAAAGCTTGATCACCTAGATTGTGCAGGTGCTTGTACACAAGCTTGACAGTATGAGGTCTATCATTCCAAAACACACCATCAATATCAACAAGAGGGTAGGTATTACATTGTATATCATTCCAAACTGTCCTGATGTATTGATTTGACGAATATGGCAGATGCATGTTACCATGGAAAATAAAATCCACAGCTTTTGCATTAATAGGAATACCAGTTTGTTGCAGCTGTTGATAGGCGAACAAAGAATGCAAAATCACCCCCTTGGCCACCCATGGATCGTACCAAAATTTGACTGTAGATGAATTTGACAACCTATGAACAATTATGGGAAGCAAGCTAGCACGTAAACTCGGTAGTTTTCTCTAAGTCCAGCTGCAAATTTGAGGAGTGGTTACTGTCCAGAAACTTGCCCTACCAATTCTATTTGCCCATACCCAATTAACCCACCCAGAGTTATCCTTGACAATAATAGAGTTTAGATGAGTACTGAACGCAGCAATATTCCAGTTGACAATGTTTATAACCCCCAACCCACTAGCATTTAAACTCTTCTCAAAAAGATTGAAAGAACATGGCAATGGCTTCCTGTTTTTGGTGGAACCTGTCCAAAAAAATCTAAGCATTGCACTTCCGACTTGATGCAAAAGTTTTGTAGGCAAGACAAAAGCTTTAGCCCAATAAACTGTCATTGAAAAAGCAACTGATTTGATTAGCACAAGCCTTCCTGCCTGGGTTAAAAATCTGTTAGACCACATGTCAAGAATAGCAACCATCTTGGAGTACAAGGGGAGGCAATCAGCATATTTCAGCCTTGATGTCAAAAGGGGGAGGCCAAGATAAGTCATATCAGTTCCCATGCTTTGGAGACCAGTGTATTGAATTAGACTGTTGTAAATACTGGTGGAGACCCCAGAAATTGCTATACTTTATTTAGAATAATTAAGTTGCAAACCTGACATCATATAAAAGTCAGTCAACATTTTAATAACACACTGCAACGAGGGGAGATGAGGCTTAGTAAAGATCATAATGTCATCAGCAAACATGAGAGTAGTAACATTTGTTAATTTGCACTTGGGGTGGTATTTAATCTGCCCAGCAGCATACTTAGATATCATAAATCTAGTGAGCACTTCCATCACCAGAAGAAATAAGTACGATGATATCGGATCCCCTTGCCTAATTCCCTGCCTACTCCTGAAATAACCAACAGGTCGACCATTAATAACAATGGAGAACCTAGCAGTTGAAATACATGCGTAAACCCACCCAACAAATGGCTTAGGGAAGTTCATTAATGCCATGATTCTCACAATGGTGGACCAGTGAATGGAATCATATGCTTTAGTAATGTCAAGCTTTAGCATAGCAGATGGAGGAGTATTAGATCTCGAGTACCCACAAAGAAGCTCTTGAGCCAGCAATATGTTGTCATAAATACTCCTTTTGGGAATAAATGCAACCTGATTGTGTGATATAATTTGGGGGAGTACTTGCATTAGTCTTGACGCAATAATCTTTGATATACACTTATACACAACATTACAGCACGAGATAGGTCTAAATGAAGAGACAGTGCTTGGTTCAGAACATTTTGGGATAAGTACAATATTAGTTGAGTTAACTTCAGTTAGCAGTGTGCATTTATTAAAAAATTGTGCACTGCCCTGCAGAAATCCAACTGAATAATGTCCCAGCAAGTAACAAAGAAGAGGACATTGAAACCATCAGGCCCACCACACGACTTTCTATTCATTGCAAAGAGAGTATTTTTTATTTCCTCATCAGTAACTTGATTAACCAGCATGGCAGCTTGCATTGTGGACAAAATTGGAAGGTGGATGTTGTTTAACATGTCAATTTCAGGAATAAAATCAGAGGTGTTACCAAACAAGTGTTCAAAATATTGAACAAAGGCAACATCAATTAATTCAGGAGTTGATACAGAAGTACCTTCAAGAGTAGTTATTGTGTGTATGTTTTCTTTAGCTTGTTTGATTTTGATCGAGGAATGAAAAAACTCAGTGTTACGATCACCAAATTTATACCACTTACTATGAAACTGCTGTTGTTTCATTCCACTTTCAATTTCAAGAGCTTTGTTAAGTAGATCACATAGCCTTACTTCCTCTTCAGCTGCATTTTGATCATGGGGGTTGTTCATCATAAATTCCTGTACCTCAGCATACTTCTTCTTCAATATTTTTGTTTGCTTTGTACCATCACCATACTTCTCAGTTGCCCAAGCTCTCAAATGCTTTTTAACATGTTTAAGCTTCCTGCAAAGAATAAACATTGGGTTACCATAACTATGCAAGGACCAAGCTAAATTCACAGTTGGTTTGAATTCAGAAGAACTAATCCAATCATTAAAAAATTTGAAACTTCTTTTTTCGTTTTTCATTTTGGGACCGTCGGCAAGAATCAATGGGGAGTGATCAGAGAGAATGGGGTGGATAAGATTGACAGTGAGATTAGGCCAAGTAGAATGTGCTTTGAAATTGCAGAAAGCATGATCAATGGTAGAGAATGTTCTGACACCACTCCTACATTTATTGTTCCATGAGTATCTAGCACCATGAGAGTGTATCTTGATGAGATTAGATTCATAAATGGCAGTGTTCAAAGGTAGGATATGCTTTGGATATAATGGTTGGCCACCAAACTTGTCATCCAGCTGAAAGCAGCTATTAAAATCCCCAACAACCAGCCATGGATGTGATTCTTGCCTTAGATTTGGTAAGAAATCATAAAGTTTTTGCCTAGAAACAGCTGAGTTGTCAGCATAAACAAAAGTAAAGTAAAAGGATGTTTTGGTTTGCCGGTAGATGATTTTGGTGTGAATGAATTGCCTAGAAGAAATTACAGAGGAGATAATATATACTGTTGGATCAAATAGGATAAATATCCTACCATAATCAGCATCAGCAAGGTTATGGATAAAATTCCAAGATGGATTGATGTAATTTGCAGCCCTATAAGTTAAAGCAAGATTGAGTTTTGTTTCCAAGATAGCAAAAATTTTAAGATTATGATAATTTATAAGATTTTTGACTTGGTCAAGTTTCAATTGGTTATGAGCACCCCTAATGTTCCAAACACCTATATTTTGTATCTTCATTATCTAAAGTGATTGATGTATAATGTTCTTTCTGCTCCTGGTAGCAGGAGATTGGGAATCAGTGGTATCAGACTTTGTTTTTGTTAATTTCTTTGCTGCCACTCTTGATTTGGTGTCTAAATTACCATGGCAGTTATCATCACATGCTTGCTTTCCTTTATCATACCAACCTGGAATAATAGCATTGTTAACATAAGGGAAATGGGATGTGTTAGGAAAAGATGGAGAAGTAGAATTTTTATTGTGTGGTACAGAAGATGATGTAGATGGGACAGATAGAAGTGGAACAGAAGGAGTAGAATCTGATGGATTATCATGTGTTGAACAGACAAGTTCAAAAATGCTTTTTGCATTGTTATTGAGGAAACTGATATCAGTGGAAGGGATGATTTGATTGCTTATGTCTTTATCCTTTTCCAATTGTGCTTGCCCAGTTAATGTTTTAAGGGTAGCAACATGTTGAATGGACACAGCACTTGTGTGCACATGCACAGTTGGGTCAGTATGCACATGGATATCTACTTGTAATTCATCACTATCAGATACTTGGTTGTTGCACTCAGTTAAAGCCCCACTTGCTTCATGTAATACCCCCTTCTCAACTCCCATTACTTCATCATTTGCATTTACCTCTCCCACCTGCTCAACATCAATTGCAGCTCCATCAATTTGATCTTCAAGCACTTGGAAACTGTTAACCAAACTTATATTACTATCAGAAATAGGCAGAGATTCATCATTTGCATTTACCTCTCCCACCTGCTCAACATCAATTGCAGCTCCATCAATTTGATCTTCAAGCACTTGGAAACTGTTAACCAACCTTATATTACTATCAGAAATAGGCAGAGATTTTTTCTTATTAGTAACTTCACTATCATTGGTACTACCCACCACATTTGGAGCAGTACACTGCAATAACTTTGCACCAACATTATTACTTTGCTTTTTACCAACTTCCTCATGTCTGTTATCCTTGTTTTTGTTATTTTTATAATTAACCTTTTTCCACACCTGTTTTTGAATTCTATTTGTGCTCAACAGCCTTTTCTTGCCATATACTGCATCCCTATCATCATGGGTTTCAATTACTTCATTTTCAGTGACTTTAGCATCGGACACAGCATAAGAACAGTTACTGCCAGCATGTCCAAATTCTTTACAATTAACACACAATTCTGGTTTCCATAAGTACTCAACTACAACCTTATGATCAGTGCCATCCATCAACTTAACCAAAAAATTATCCACCAGCTCCTTGTCAGGTGATACCTCAACTAAGCATTTTGCATAAGTTATCCTTTCCATTCTCTCTGTAGATTGATCCATGCACAGGAATTTTCCAACCCTTGACGCCAACCAGTTAATACCATAATGTGACCAAGCATAAAGTGGTATGTTAAATAACTTTATCCAAACAGGAACAGAGCGAATTGTCCCACAACTATTACCCACCGATACATCCCATGGCTTAATAATAACAATTTGTTTCTCATGATAATAGGATCAGATTCAGAAATCCTTAGCCTGTCTTCAGCAGAAGAAAAACTGAAGAGGAAAATAAACCCATCAGACTTAACGTTGACTTCTCCCCTGAGCTTCCATACTTTCTTCAGATGATACACCACACTCACATAAGGCAGTGGTTTATCCAGGAAAAAACCAACAAGGTAGTTTTTCCACACAGCAGTACCAGCCTGAATTATATCACTTGTAGGCACAAGTACGTCACCAGTGAATTGAAGAGGGATCTCCTGGGGAACGTACGTTCCTGCATTACGAGGCTTCGATTTGAAAAGCGTGGACCAAGGCACCGAATCAAGAGATGATGAATGGGTAGAAGGTGGATTGGGACAGGGTGGAACAGGAGGAGACAGTCTAGAAAGGACTTGATCAGTGTTATAAAGAGGAGGAGGATCAGGCGTCGGAGGTGGCAGAGTGGCAGAAAGAGAGTTGACAGGGACAAGATTTGACAACAGGTATAAGGGACTGATGGACGGCGGTACGGTAGAGGGTGAGGGAAGAACAGTGGATGGAACAGTAGAAAGAATGGGAGGTAAGGGGGAGGAAACGGTCCCCATGAAAAAACGAAATTTACTGGTGAGTAATTTAACATAAATAGTGGATTTCAGTCAGGTTTCTTATTTCAACAAAAATCTGTGTAATAACATAAATAGTAATGAATGAGGTAACAACGGATGAACTAATTTTATATATAATTGTCATTTTTCATGTGATCCTATATCTGACTATCATTCTTTAGTAGCACCTACAGAAAATTGTATTTGTGTAGAACTGATATATGTAACTATCATTTAAATTATGATTGAATAAAAAATGAAAAGTGTTGATATACACTATGTTATGATATATTTATCTATCATTATATATTTCTTATACTAGTGTGATAAATAATACCTTTCTATTGTCCATGTTCATCAATTCTTCTCTTGAGATGACCTTTTTCAAGCCTCCGATATTCCACCTCCCAAATCTAGGTAAGGTAGAATAGTATGTTGCTAATGGAGATATCAAATTCACATGCTCAAATAGGAAAAAATACAAATAAAATGTTACTTTTAAAACATATAATGTGTATAATTTAATTTATAGAGATAGGTGCATTAACATAAAGTTAGAATGTTGTACTTACAATTGGAAGCATGGAACAACCCGGCATGTTTCTTGGCTTTGTTTTGAAAGCTGTCAAAGCTTTAATTAATGAATGATTAATTGAAACTGGCCAAGATACCGAGTTCATTTTGTTTTGATCTAGGATATAGGGAATATGTCCCCATGGTAAGTATCTTTGGTTATCAGGAAAGAAGATGGTTATCATTGCAAGAATAATAAGCAGTTTTGGAAAATCATTTTCATGTTGAAATTGATGTGTTTTCAACACATTATTTATCTTTGAAATTGTAAGATCCTTTGTGATGTGCTCTATTGTTCCAAAATTTCTCAGTATAAAATCTTTACAATTGTCTGAAAGGATTTGTAAACTCATTTTCGGTAATAGAAAAATATTTATTCCAGGCAAAGGTAAGCTAAAGAGAATTTAAACATCTTCAGGTCTGATCTTTAAAAAAAATATTCCACACTTTAAAAGCTTCGTCATTGATAGAAAATGTTTCTATGATATCATCTAAGGTTGTTGATGATTTTGTAAAAGCAGCTATGGATAAAATTTCTTTGAAAAGCACTAGCATAAATTTTTCGAAAGGTGTTTGTTTTAAATAATTTAATTGATCTACAAGATAACCTCCTTTTTCCCTAATTTTCCTGAAATTTTTATCATTAGAAGTATGCTACATCTATACGGAATTTTTTTCTAAGATACTTTCTTTGGTTTTTTCCTTCAGTTGTTTTTTCTTTCTTCAATGTTTTACCTTTTGATCCCTGTACAAAAAACTGTGAATGAATAATTCGTTATTTAATAAACTATAATGTTATTTTCATGTCTCATTTTTTAAATGCTTTCTTATTTTTATCTATCAATTTTTTTAGCTATGAATGCATAATTTACTAGTGCTATATGCATCTATCATTCTTTTTTCAAATGCTATATTTGTCTATCATTACTTTTTTAATGTATGCTTTAAAGTCGAAAGATTGAATGTTATGTTTGTCTATAATTTTTTTTGATGCTATATTTGTCTATCATTCTGTAAATATTCATCATATTGTTTTCTATCAACCATCAAAAACTTAATGCTATGTTCATCTATCATCTCATATTTCAATATGATTCATACAAATCAAATGATATATTGAACTATCATTCAATAACTATCAATACAGTAAATCAAATGATATATTGAACTATCATTCAATAATTATCATTTATCATGTTAACCTGCCTTTTTACAAGGCTACAGACAGGCGGGTTTAACTTAATCGACTGCACGTTCGTCAAGGCTAGTGTACGATGGATTCAGTCGACTGGATGGGTGGATGACGCAACGCACTTGAAATACGGAAATTGGATTGGACAGAGATGGATCAATTATAATTTGGGTCAAGGAATGTTGTTCGATCTGGAAGTTAGAAGCCGTTCGGCACAAACCTCGCTCGACATCCTCCCCTCACTTGGCACTCGATGGTGGTTCGGCACAAATGGTTCGTCTGGCATTAACGTTCGAATAACATTCAAGAGTACTCGGCATACAGTAGCACTTGGCATCCAGGAGCACTCGACATTTAGAAGCGCTCGGCATTAGAGATCATTTGGCATGATGGACACTTGGCATTAGAAACCGTTCGACATCATACATGGTTCGGCATGACGGACGCTCGACATTTGAAACTGTTCGACATCATACATGGTTCGGCATGATGGACGCTCGGCATTAGAAATTGTTCAGCATCATACATGGTTCGGCATGATGGAGGTTCGACATTGGATGGATCGTTCAGCATCAGGTATCGTTCGGCATTGGATGGATCGTTCGACATCAGGTATCGTTCGGCATTGGATAGATCGTTCGGCATCAGGTATCGTTCTTCATTGGATGGATCGTTCGGCATCAGGGATCGTTCGACATTGGACCTCGTTTGGCATACGAGTGCATTCGACATTGGATGAGTGCGTTTGGCATATCTATGCGTTCGGCACGACATTTTGGTTCGGCATGGGCCGTTCGGCCCTGATGGGCTCAGGTTACTCAGAGAGCCCAAGAACTACCTGAACGTGTCTATAAATAGAACATGTAGGGCTTCAGAAAAGGGATCTTCTCTTCTGCTTTCTGACTTACTACTTTCTAAGAATAAGGCTAGTCTACCACTTTTTAACTGTAATCGCTTGTTACATCAATAAAGGTAAACTTCTGGAGTGGACTTCGGCCGGAGTTAGCCGAACAACTATAAAATCCGTTATTCTTTACTGCTTTCACTTTAATTTTGTTTGTTCTTCATATTATTACTCTCCACATACATCCTATCTGTAAGCTGTGATTGTGATTCGGTGCTTTCATCTGGATTTGGGTATTAGTGACCAATTTTGGCGCTAACATTTTAGTGCTTTCACTGAGAACTGAAGCGCTCAGGAATTTTGAAGTTAGAAACTTGGATTCAAAGGAGCAATGGCTAGACCATCAGCAAGGAAGCAAGTGATAGAGATGAGCGATCGGGATGGAAGTCAGGAGGCTTCCTTTGGAAATGGAGCAGGTGGAGCATCCATCTACATCACCAAAGAGGAAATGGAAGCCATGATGAAAAGACAAGAGGAGATGATGCAGGCTCTTCTCAGATGATTTACGCAAGCAGGAAATGCAGGAGCTTAGATCCATAGAGCCAGATCAGAAGCGCTCAACCAGCAAGCAGAGGGAATGGTTCAACAAGGGGAAACCCCCAATCAACATACAACTAACAATCTGGATGGACCAGGACTCGGGGGCGCACCACCAAACAATGCTGAACTAGTTCATGGAGGAGTTCCAGCTAACACCACGCAACAGGATGCTGGCAGGAATATAAGAGCAAGAGATGAAGAGTATGTACTAGAATTCCCTTGGGGACTCGGGGGGCAACCCTTGACGGACAATGCTGGATTAGCCGAGATCATCAGGCGAACCATGCGCGGAGGTTTGACCAATAGAGATCTGGAAGGAGTAAACAAGAGTCCGTTCACTCGTGAAATCAGGATAGCTCAGAATCCGCCAAATTTCAAGCTACCTAACATGGAAATGTAAAACGGCAAGCCTGATCCAACAGATCACTTAATGAGATATACAAGACACATGGAGGTGCTGGGGACATCGGAAGAAGTTATGGCTCGATGTTTCCCTTTATTCTTGACGGACATAGCTGCTATGTGGTTCTGGCAACTGGAAGAAGGATCTATCGGGACATGGACAGAGTTGGTGGATAGGTTTCTGAAGCAATTTCGGGTACATATCAAAAGGCTAAAGAATGTAATGACGCTGACATCGGTAAAACAGAGGACAGACGAATCACTCAGAGCTTTCTTAACTCGGTTCAATGTAAAGGTTGCTTCGGTGGATCGACCGGATCCATCGATGGTTTTAATGGCGGTAGTGTCAGGAGTTAGAGAAAATTCAGATTTTAAAGTGTCACTGATACGGGACCCTGCGATGGATCTCGGGGAATTCTTTCACGAAGCTGAGAAATTCCTTCGGCAGGAAGAGGCATGCTCGGATATGAAGTTAAAGGAGGTGAACGTGGCTGAGAATGGAGGGCCATCCAATGGAGGCTTGGAAAAAGGAAAAAGGAAGCTGGATGATGAATTAGGAAAGGCTAGGAAGCGGTGGAAAGAGCAAAAATTCTCCACCTACACAGGATTGAACGAGACGCTGGAACGGATTTATTTGAAGACTCGGAATCGCCTTCCCTACCGAAGGACGGCTAGGAGAGAACCCTTCAAACGTGAGAGGGCATCAGGAAAACACTGCCTCTTCCACGATTTGGACGGGCATGATACCAACAGCTGCAGGCACTTAAAGGACATAATTGGGGAGCATGTAAGGAATGGACAGTTGCAACAGTACGTCGAAGCTCGAAATGCAGTGGTAGAGCAGGAGCAACCACCGTCTACTTCACACAGCGGTGTTACGAGGCACAGGAATTGTAACAACCCGCCTATTTAACGATTACATATTTAAATGTTTGATTTAAATATGACGTCGTTATTCGGATTTTGGGGTCCGAAATGTCACTCTTTGCAAACGGCCGAATTGGAGCTCGAAACCACCTCCATTGGTTCCAAAATGTCGTTTTCGATCTTTTTGAGTATAATCTTTGATATGTTTGGAGTAAGTTAAATTTTGCTACCTTTTTCTAATTGGGCTTTAGCTTTGGGTTCAGCCCCAAACCCCACTTAACCCCTCTACTTCAGCCCCTTCCCCTCATCTCTCTTCATTTCATTTCTTTTCTCAAGCTAAAACTGAAATGGTGGAAGGGAAGAGGAAATGGAAATTGCAAGCCCTAGTTTCTCCTTTGTAACTTGATTTCTTGCTCCAAAATCAAAGAGAATCCATTGGTAAGTTCATCTCCATCTTCTCCATCTCTTCTCCTCTTCAATTTCAGAAAATATCCTAAACCTAATTTAGGAAAATATGTGTTTTATTCTTAGATTGAAGCTTGTTGAGTAAGAGTGAAGAGTGGTTAGCCTTTCCTTTGCATTTGAGCTTCTTCTTCTTGTTCTTGAGTTAAAAAGGTGAGTTTGTAACTCACATCTACCTCTCTTGCTATCATTGATGTTGGGTATGATTTCCTAACAAATATTCACGGGCTAGTGCTTTGATTTGTAAAAGAATTGGAATTCATTTGATAAGGGCAGGAAGTGCTGGAAAACAGCCTTCGGCCTACCGAGTGCAGGCTTCGGTCGACCGACCGAGCCCTGTAGTCCGGTCGACCGACCTGCACATGTTTGCCTGTTCTGCCTATTTTTGTATATTTTGGTTTGTTTTCCGGATTTTATCGATTCAAGTTGCTTTTTAGTAGTTGTTATTGCATATTTGACTTTGACAACTTACTCTTGACTTCATCCACGAGTTTTTATAAAATAATCTTTCGAATCGCATTTAAAAGCTCGTTTCTCCAATTTATAAATTCTATTTAAAACACACACTTTCGCACTTCGAGCGAAGTGGAAGGGTGATTAAATGGTTGGGCAAAACACGGACCATGAATCTGTGCGTTTATCCTTTCGATTAATCCCCAACCTATTCAATTGATCGTTTTGACCTTCGTGTTTAGTTTACCGATGATATGAGGTAAATTTTTACTGCTTTGAGTGTGAAAGTGACTGACGGATAGTAAACCGTTTAGTGCGAACGAGTGGTTATGGGACATACGTTAACACTTTTCGGATTCCTTTTCGAGAGTTGTGACACATTCCGCCAGTTAGTGGTGTCCAGTACTGGGTCTCTGACCTTCACCACTACGGTTTGTTGCCCTATAAGTATCGCTCCGATGTTGGCCTTATGTGCCGCATGAGTGATATTGGGTTTGTTGCCTTTGGGTATGTTGCCTTCGGGTGTGTGCCTTCGGGTTTGTTGCCCTATATAGTTTCGCTCTGATGTTGGCCTTATGTGCCGCATGGGTGATACTTGGGTTTGGAGACTTCGGGCTCATGGATCCTTGTTTGTACAGTACTGAGCTCGAGCAATTTTATGATGTTTCATTGATATGTATATTCCCATGGTATCGCCCTTCGGTGTAGGTCTTTTTGAGCCGCATGGAGAATAGCGATTACCTTATGGAACTTGTATACCTTATTGGTATTTGTTATTTGCCTTTTGGCTTGTTTTGGGATATTTGTATCCTTTGTTTCTATATGTTGCCAATGATATGACGCTTGTTCTATATGATTCATCTTTTGTTCGATGATTGTGTTATCTCCTTTAGAGATATTTGTTATGCTTTGAAACCTTGCAGGTTTATTTTTGTTCAGTTTATCTAACTGATTTGTTATATAGACTGACCCGTGTATTTTTACTCGGGTCAGACCGAGATGTTTCAGGTTAGGTGCTTTTGAGACTTAGCCTATTTTGCTTCCGTATGGACTATTCGCTAGCTTCATTTTGTTATAGCGTCTTTTGTGGTCCTTATCTATTGTAACTCTGATATTTATACTTTTCGTCTCGTCTGTATATTGTGGTCTCATGTACCACTGGACATGTATTATTTTGTATACTTTGTTGTGTATCTGTTTATGTGTATATTATGATAGACTGTTCTGTGATGTGAATTACATTCGAGTTGTTATATTTTCTTCTGATAGATCCTATAGCCATTGTAGTTTTGCTTTAAATATTTATTGAATAGGTCGAATTTTAATGTGATTCTACTTTTCGGCGTATTCAGTGAATAGTTAAGGTAAGATTACACATAGTCGCTTCCATTATACTCTATTGTCTGCGTTAGCCGACAGTATTATCTATGTAATACTCTTTGCTAGCGAGGCTCTCGGAGTGGGGCGCCACAGCGTGGTATCAAAGCTGAGTTCAGAACAAAATATGATAAACACATAATAGAAGCACATATTACGGTACATCAAAGTGTAACAAGTGTTACAGATCTTTGAATCGTCGTGCTTTTTGTGACGCCCCACCTTTATACCCTCGCTAGCCAAGAACACTCAGGTGTAATGCTGTCGACTAGCGCGGAGAATAAGGCTGTTGAGGAGCGACCATCCGTGTAATTTCTTTGCGCGAGCATTGATATGTCAGATAGTATAGCATGCATTTCATTTAAGGAGGAAATCCGACATACCGATGCAAACTCAAAGCTATCACGCGGTGGCTATATAAAATCCTCGGAAACAAATATAGAAATAAGCATAACATAAATCAGTCACAGATAATTCATATCACAACGGCGGAAATAGATATGAATAAACCACACTTAAAAGTGTTTATCAGAGTAGTGGTCTAACAAGATCCACAATAACACAGAAGAATATAAATAAATGCGGAACACGGATTGAACAGAAAAATCTCATATATATAATAACTGATGGCAGTTACAATACATTTGATATGGTACATATGATACAACTACAACAGTCGACTCAGGAAGTTATACATACAAGTACATTTTCAATATAATATACATGAATACATATCTTCCTATACAATCACATCGACTACTATACATGACGATTACTCCAGAAGATATGAAAGAACTTCATAGCTCAAGCAGCAATCCGAAGCATGATATCTACAACCTGTAAATACTCGGTCTGACCCGAGTATTAAATTCAAAAGAAAATAATACCCGGGTCAGTCTAATTCAAACTCAGTTATTAGTGCATAGAAGCAGTAATAATACGCAAAATATCCTAAAATCAAAAGCAGTTAGAATATTAATCAAAGAAATACCGTGTGGCTACAGTTCACGCTTGCGTGCACTGCCGCACCACAACAGTGATGATGTACCCAATAAATACCGTGTGGCTGCAGTTCACGCTTGCGTGCACTTCCGCGCCACAAACAGTGATGATGTACCCAATAAATACCGTGTGGCTGCAGTTCACGCTTGCGTGCACTGCCGCGCCACAAACAGTGATGATGTACCCAATAAATACCGTGTGGCTGCAGTTCACGCTTGCGTGCACTGCCGCGCCACAAACAGTGATGATGTACCCAATAAATACCGTGTGGCTGCAGTTCACGCTTGCGTGCACTGCCGCGCCACAAACAGTGATGATGTACCCAATAAATACCGTGTGGCTGCAGTTCACGCTTGCGTGCACTGCCGCGCCACAACAGTGACGATGTTCCCAATGAATGTAAAAGATGTACACAATGAATGTACATAACAAACTGCACATGACAAAAAGAGTCAGAGGTGCACGAGAAGAAGTATACTCAAATGAGAAAGTGCAAATAAGTAGGCTGCACAAATAGTAGGGCCAGGCAGCACAATGATCATCACAATGGTCAAGGTATATACAGGACACAAATGCATCAAATAAGTACAACTGCAATGCCAACAGAAGACAATGCCAAATGTCAACAGAGACAATGCCAATGCCAACAACAAAGTTCACAAGTGCAGACACAAGAGAAGTGGAACAGGTGCAACACAGAAAAGATGACAAGTTCAACTCGAACCAAGTCCATGAAGCACATAGAAAAACCCCAAGCCTTCAACAAAAACATGGACTGCAACAACCAGAATGGATGTAATGTGCACAAGTGATACAAGTAACATGAATGTAGACAGCAAAAAGGGACTGCAACAAATATGTATGTAAACTAAATGCCTCAAATAACAGAGCACCGAACTCGAAGACACTGGCAGCGTTTACTATAGGCACCAGGTCAAAGGGATAACAGAGGGAAACTTAACAAAGTCAAGTGGATAATCAGAATGTGAATGCATACTACTGGTCATGATAGCCCCAGGTTTCAATGCATTTACAAGTAGGCAGTACAAAACTCAGACTGGCAAAGACAGATACAACGTGCTGCACCAGAGGCAGTACATGAAATCATGTGCATAACCAATCATAAACATGTAGCAAGATGCTAATTCTCTTGCAACTAAAACTGTCTCGAAGTAAAGGCAATAAGAGAGGCGAACAATGATGTACAAATGAACGCTTCAGTGACTAATATGAATGCAGACTCCAGTGCTGCCAAATAGTAGTGTAGCATAAAGACATAAATGCACTCGCAAGGCTACTGCATAGGGCTGCAGTAATGTTAGTGCAACAGATAGCACAAAGGCAAGTGTATCAAGTGGATATCAAAGCAACAGGTACAAGGTGTACATGTTTACATATATAGGTACATGCATACATATCTATGAATTGAAACAGGTAGGCAACCGTCTCGAATGGTCAAGAAAGCTACTATGAAGTGCATCAAACAGAGCAGCAAAAATGTGTACTTAAAGTGCATCATGTATGCACTGAAACTGGATAATGCAACAGGTAGGGGATGTATCAATAAAAGTGCAGTGAAGCCAATATGGTAATAAAATGAATATTGTATTCAGTGGACATATCAACATGTGGTCATTAGTGAACAAACAAGTTCAAGTACCTTCAGATACATGAATGCACAGGTTAAAGTGACTCGAAACAGATTGAATGCCAGTACATATGCAGCAACAAGGAAGTAAAGTCAAGAGACTTGAGTACAGACATACAGTAGCAAATGAATACGAACTGCAGCACAAAAGTCTCGAGTGAACACATGAACACGAAGTGAAGTGCACAACTACGAAAGCTACTGGCCTTAAATGCATTAACTAAGACTACAATATGCTCAATGCTCAAGCTACCCATGGGACAATGCAAACTGAATAATTTATGTGGGAAAAAGTGATATTCCCAATGCATAATGAAACTCAAGTACCCAGTAATGCAACTCGAAATAATTCACCAATTTCGTATGTTGAGCAAACAACACAAGAGATACAACAGCCTAACATCAACCTAATGCAAGTGTGACAGGTCAGGGGTGCACGCAGAGATGGTCAGAGCCGAAGCTCACAGGAACCAAGTGATATCAAGGTCAGTGACAAAGTGAAAGCAAATCAAATTAAATCGTCATTTACCAAAGGCAACAGAAAATGCTCGAAGTCGAATCCAAGTCAAACAAGGAGTCGAACAAATCAAGCAAAGAAAGTCAAATCAAACAGCCCCAAAAATCCACTCGAGGCAGAAATGGATCAACCACGAACGGAAAAAAAATCAAGTCGAAGTCGAAACACGAAACAAATTTCGCAAACGAAGTTGAACAATGTCGAATTAGATGTGAGTACGATAAAGTACTCACCTTTGCCACGGAAATGAAGACGAAGCCATGAAGTCGCCGTTACACGAAAACCCTAGCTGCCAAAGATTACTCGAGCACGAGCATGTTGATGCGGCCCTGAGCAAGGAGGAAGCCTCGGACGAGTTGACGCCTTCGATTCCCAGAAGCCCCAAATTTTGAGCGATGAAGACGAACGAAATCGAGACGTCGCCATTTATTCGTTCGAGTGCTTTTCGTTTTTAGGGTTACTGAATCGAAAAAATGGAAAATAGAAAGGGGAAAATGGGATTTGGGTTTAGATAATTATCACGGCCAACAAAAATGAAAACTTGGGCCGAAAATTCAAAGCCCAAAAATTCAAATTTAAATTCAAATCGCAATTAGCGAGGATATCAATCGTTTAATGTCAATTATTAATTGACACGAATATCGGGTTGTTACACTTTTATTCCCTCCGTGTTTTTGGGGTAGATAGGATTTGGGGAATACGTCTAGGAATATATTTTATTCCGTAGTATTCCGTATTGAAATATCTACCTTGTAGTTAATCTTTATCTTCTTCAACTTTCAGCTTATGGCTGAAAGAGGCAGAGGACGACGCTCGGGTGCTGGGCAATCCAGTGGCTCGCATCCGGACGGCGTTTATATGTCTGCCGATCAGTTTATGGAGTTGTTTAGGAGCACTCAGCCTCCAGTTCCTGCTCGAGTGTCTCCACCTCGCAAGTCTACCTTTGCACGCTTGTGCAGTGATTTTACTCATCTTGAAGGAAAGCCGTTTAAAGGCTCCGAGTCTGTTCTTGAGACCCAAGCTTGGTTTCGCACGTGCGAACGTATCTTCTCTAGAATGGATACTTCTAATCATGATAGAGTTCTTGTAACTTCTAGCTTATTGCGAGAGCGTGCCCTTGATTAGTACGAGCTTCTTGTAGCCGAAATTGATGAGTCTGCTCTTTCTTGGACTCAGTTTCGGGAACGATTCGAACTCAAGTTCGTTCCTGAATTTGAGAAAGCTATGTTGTCCCGGCGCTTTCTTGAGTTGAAGCAAGGGGAGTCTTCCGTTTCTGAATATGTTGCATCTTTCGAGGCCTTATCTATGTATGGTCTTGAATTCATTAGCACTTCTTATAGGAAGAATCTGAAGTTTGTATCTGGTCTTAGGAAATATCTGAAGAAGTCTTTATTGCTTGAGCTTAAGCTTTCCTTTGAGGAGTTAGTTGATTTTGCACTTCATCTCGAAGCCATCGAGGGGGAGTGTGATAGTAGTGATGATGTTAAGGTTTGGAAGAACCCCAACAAAAAGCAGTCTCCATTGGATGAGCTGGAATTTTTCCCTTCCAAGAAGAAAAAGTCCGTTGAATTTGATTCTCAGTCTCAGTCTGCTGGAACACCTTCCATTCGGAAGTGTTTCAATTGTGGTTCTCCTGATCATATGATTCTAGCTTGTCCTAAGCCTCTCTTCTTCCGTTATTGCAAGAAGGAAGGTCATCGTAGTTCCACTTGTCCCATTGCTCCGAATAATTCTCAACCAGGCAAGCCAAGTATAGCAGATGCTCTTGGAGGTTCTTCTTGAGCATAAGGTATGTTTCCATCTATTTTGGTAGGTTTCTATTTTCTTTGTGATTTCGATTCCAATTTGATGGTATCATTTTATTCTTTAATCCCTCATGCCGAGGAAAGTGTTGTTTCTCTCATTCTTGTAGTTTGAGAATTTTCTGACATTTTGGTCTTGTCTTAGGGTTATCACCTAAGCAATCTTTTGGGTAATGTTAAGGTCTTTTCAGCTGGACCTTGCCACCGGTTTTGATTTGGCTATGAGTTGCGGAGGTTAGCACTCCACTTACCGCATTCCGCACTCGTTGTAATTCTTATAAATGATTTGTTATGTCATTCAGTTTGTCTAGCTCATTTCATCCATTTTATGAATCGAGTATTCTGTGAATATCTCGATGATTCCATTTTGGTATTTATCGATTTTGGATGGAAAATAGCAATTTAAAGAATTTTGCAAATCTTTTTCATAAGATTTATTTATAAGTATAATTGGATTTTTGTTCTTTAAACAAACAAAGAATATTTTTAAAAGTTTTTAGAAACATGTTTATCATATAGAAGATGATTTTGTGATTGTATTGCCCATTGAGTGCTTTAAGAATTCTGGTCGATGCGCTTGATCAACGTTATCGATAGGAATTTCCTAAACGCTTTGATGAGACAATCAGGCACAGTAAATTGATTTGGAATAAGTAAATTTTTCTTGAAAGATTATTACATAAAGATAATTGTAATTTTGAAAGTCTTAGCTTTTTGGGAAAGAAAATTAATTTAAAAGAACTCTTTCTTTTCGATATCCCTATTCTTGTTATTCCCGTAGGGAACCAATGCTTTATCTTTTGTGCCAATGCTAATCGTATTGGTTTGGATGCCGTCACTTGCGAAAGAGAACGTGCTATCATTTATTCTTCTAAATAGTTATAGCCTATTGAGACTAGATATGCCACTCATGATTTAGTGCTCGCGGCTATCGTTTTCGCTTTTAGAGTTGGCATCATCGTTTATTTATGGCGGAGAAATTTGTTCTCCACCTCGATCATAAATCTTTGGAATATTTATTTTCTCATAAGGAGCTTAATGATGGCTTGAGTTCCTTGCATCTTATGACCTTGATATTCTTTGTATACTCCCGGAAGGGGGATCGTGTTGCCAATGCACTTTGTTGTAAGCAACAAGTGATTGTTTCTTTGTTGATGTCCGTATGGAATGATCTTTTTACCAAGTTCATCGGACGTTTTATTGTGCTTCTTTTTGTCGGGCTTCGGTTCATTGACGTATTGTTTGCATTACGTCGGTGTTCCGAATATTTGAGCTTAGGAATCTGGAGAATTCTCTAAGCAAGCAAGTTCGGGCTTATCTTTTCGTGCTCTTTATTGTGAGCTTCTTCTTCGGATATTCTTTTGTGTTGATATGCCTTTTGGTTGTTACTATTTATTTTCTCCTTAAGTATTGCGAGGACGCAATTTCTTTAAGGAGGGGAGATCTGTAACAACCCGCCTATTTAACGATTACATATTTAAATGTTTGACTTAAATATGGCGTCGTTATTCGGATTTTGGGGTCTGAAATGTCACTCTTTGCAAACGGTCGAATTGGAGCTCGAAACCACCTCCATTGGTTCCAAAATGTCGTTTGCGATCTTTTTGAGTATAATCTTTGATATGTTTGGAGTAAGTTGAATTTTTCTACCTTTTTCTAGTTGGGCTTTAGCTTTGGGTTCAGCCCCAAACCCCACTTAACCCCTCTACTTCAGCCCCTTCCCCTCATCTCTCTTCATTTCATTTCTTTTCTCAAGCTAAAACTGAAATGGTGGAAGGGAAGAGGAAATGGAAATTGCAAGCCCTAGTTTCTCCTTTGTAACTTGATTTCTTGCTCCAAAATCAAAGAGAATCCATTGGTAAGTTCATCTCCATCTTCTCCATCTCTTCTCCTCTTCAATTTCAGAAAATATCCTAAACCTAATTTAGGAAAATATGTGTTTTATTCTTAGATTGAAGCTTGTTGAGTAAGAGTGAAGAGTGGTTAGCCTTTCCTTTGCATTTGAGCTTCTTCTTCTTGTTCTTGAGTTAAAAAGGTGAGTTTGTAACTCACATCTACCTCTCTTGCTATCATTGATGTTGGGTATGATTTCCTAACAAATATTCATGGGCTAGTGCTTTGATTTGTAAAAGAATTGGAATTCATTTGATAAGGGCAGGAAGTGCTGGAAAACAGCCTTCGGCCGACCGAGTGCAGGCTTCGGTCGACCGACCTGCTACTCCGAGCCTTGTTTTGTTTTCTGCATCTGGCCGGCCGACCGAGCCCTGTAGTCCGGTCGACCGACCTGCACATGTTTGCCTGTTCTGCCTATTTTTGTATATTTTGGTTTGTTTTCCGGATTTTATCGATTCAAGTTGCTTTTTAGTAGTTGTTATTGCATCTTTGACTTTGACAACTTACTCTTGACTTCATCCACGGGTTTTTATAAAATAATCTCTCGAATCGCATTTAAAAGCTCGTTTCTCCAATTTATAAATTCTATTTAAAACACACACTTTCGCACTTCCAGCTAAGTGGAAGGGTGATTAAATGGTTGGTCAAAACACGGACCATGAATCTGTGCGTTTATCCTTTCGATTAATCCCCAACCTATTCAATTGATCGTTTTGACCTTCGGGTTTAGTTTACCGATGATATGAGGTAAATTTTTACTGCTTTGAGTGTGAAAGTGACTGACGGATAGTAAATCGTTTAGTGCGAACGAGTGGTTATGGGACATACGTTAACACTTTTCGGATTCCTTTTCGAGAGTTGTGACACATTCCGCCAGTTAGTGGTGTCCAGTACTGGGTCTCTGACCTTCACCACTATGGTTTTTTGCCCTATAAGTATCGCTCCGATGTTGGCCTTATGTGCCGCATGAGTGATATTGGGTTTGTTGCCTTCGGGTATGTTGCCTTCGGGTGTGTGCCTTCGGGTTTGTTGCCCTATATAGTTTCGCTCTGATGTTGGCCTTATGTGCCGCATGGGTGATACTTGGGTTTGGAGTCTTCGGGCTCATGGATCCTTGTTTGTACAGTACTGAGCTCGAGCAATTTTATGATGTTTCATTGATATGTATATTCCCTTGGTATCGCCCTTCGGTGGAGGTCTTTTTGAGCCGCATGGAGAATAGCGATTACCTTATGGAACTTGTATACCTTATTGGTATTTGTTATTTACCTTTTGGCTTGTTTTGGGATATTTGTATCCTTTTTTTCTATATGTTGCCGATGATATGAGGTTTGTTCTATATGATTCATCTTTTGTTCGATGATTGTGTTATCTCCTTTAGAGATATTTGTTATGCTTTGAAACCTTGCAGGTTTATTGTTGTTCAGTTTATCTAACTGATTTGTTATATAGACTGACCCGTGTATTTTTTACTCGGGTCAGACCGAGATGTTTCAGGTTAGGTGCTTTTGAGACTTAGCCTATTTTGCTTCCGCATGGACTATTCGCTAGCTTCATTTTGTTATAGCGTCTTTTGTGGTCCTTATCTGTTGTAACTCTGACATTTATACTTTTCGTCTCGTCTGTATATTGTGGTCTCCTGTACCACTGGACATGTATTATTTTGTATACTTTGTTGTGTATCTGTTTATGTGTATATTATAATAGACTGTTCTGTGATGTGAATTACATTCGAGTTGTTATATTTTCTTCTGATAGATCCTATAGCCATTGTAGTTTTGCTTTAAATATTTATTGAATAGGTCGAATTTTAATGTGATTCTACTTTTCGGCGTATTCAGTGAATAGTTAAGGTAAGATTACACATGGTCGCTTCCATTATAATCTATTGTCCGCGTTAGCCGACATTATTATATATGTAATACTCTTTGCTAGCGAGGCTCTCGGAGTGGGGCGCCACAGGAATGATGGTCGGTTGGTCATCAATTGATTGGGATATTATGAAATAAGTAGCAAACTACGGGCAAACGGCCAAGTCACTTACTCACGTATAGGGACGGAGATAGCCCCTAGGCATGCTATGAGATGATGATAAACCGCGACGCTCTAATTTGTGAAATCTTCGTTCTCTTTTTTTGGCTTGGACATTTGCATTTTTCTAATTTGGTTTGAACTTCAGGTTTTGTTTGTTTCTTGGTTTGGACTTTTATTTGGATGATTTTTTTCTGGTTTGGATTTTCGATATGGATTCTTTTTTTTCTGATTTGATCTGGATTTTGGATTGGCTTTCGATTGTATTTTTTATCTGGTTTTTGATAAATGGTCGTCAGGTATGGATTATACCTGGCAAGGGGTAGGTCGCTTTGTCCAAGTACGGCAAATCGACTTATTCAGGTTGTCGAGTATGGATTATGCTCGGCTAGGGTCCGGAGAGACTAGGATTCGGCCTAGGACTTAGGCCCTATATTATCGGTTACTATTTCAGGTCGTCGAGTATGGACAATGCTCGGCAAGGGTCCGAAGCGACCAGGATTCAGCTTAGGACTTAAGCCATGCATTACTCAACGTTCGAGGACACTGGACTATGGTCGTTAGGTATGGATTATACCTGGCAAGGGGTAGGTCGCTTTGTCCAAGCACGACAAATCGATTTATTCAGGTCGTCGAGTATGGACTATGCTCGGAAAGGGTCTGGAGAGACCAGGATTTGCCCTAGGACTAGGCCATATATTATCAGTTACTATTTCAGGTCGTCGAGTATGGACAATGCTCGGCAAGGGTCCGGAGCGATCAGGATTCGGCTTAGGACTTAAGCCATGCATTACTCAACGTTCAGGGACACTGGACTATGGTCGTCAGGAGTGGGTTGTGCTTGACAAAGAACCCGGAGAGGTTACAGATATGAATATCGGCTATGAACGGCAGAGGATTTGGATATTGACCCAGAGAGGTCCTAGGTTCGGTTATTGGACATGGATGAGACATGGACTTTGGATGTTGAATTTGAGGCTATTCAAAACACACCTTCCAACAGCAAGGCATGTTTTGGGGGGGGGGGCAAGTGTTAACCCGCCTTTTTACAAGGCTACGGACAGGCAGGTTTAACTTAATCGACTGCACGTTCGTCAAGACTGGTGTACGATGGATTCAGTCGACTGGATGGGTGGATGACTCAACGCACTTGAAAGACGGAAATTGGATTGGACAGAGATGGATCGACTATAATTTGGGTCAAGGAATGTGGTTCGATCTGGAAGTTAGAAGTCGTTCGGCACAAACCTCGCTCGGCATCCTCCCCTCACTCGACACTCGATGGTGGTTCGGCACAAATGGTTAGTCTGGCATTCACGTTCGAATAACATTCAAGATTACTCGGCATATAGTAGCGCTTGGCATACAGGAGCGCTCGGCATTTAGAAGCGCTCGGCATTAAAGATCATTCGGCATGATGGACGCTCGGCATTAGAAACTATTAGGCATCATACATGGTTCGGCATGATGGACGCTCGGCATTAGAAACTGTTCGGCATCATACATGGTTCGGCATGATGGAGGTTCGGCATTAGATGGATCGTTCGGCATCAGGTATCGTTCGGCATTGGATGGATCGTTCGGCATTGGATGGATCATTCGACATCAGGGATCGTTCGGCATTGGACCTCGTTCGGCATACGAGTGCATTCAACATTGGATGAGTGCGTTCGGCATATCTATGCATTCGACGCGGCATTTTGGTTCGGCAAGGGCCGTTCGGCCCTGATGGGCTCATGTTACTTAGAGAGCCCAACAACTACCTGAACGTGTCTATAAATAGAACATGTAGGGCTTCTGTAACGACCCGAAAATTTCGTTAACTAAATTTGTCATATTTTCCATAATTTTTAATAAAATGAATGTTAGGAATTTGGTGTTGCCATTTGTTCTTATTAAAAGTTGACAATTTAAAATGAGATTTCCAATTCAATAAAATAATGTAAATATTGTGGTTTAAATTTTGAATGGAATATGTGAAAACAAGAGTAATTATGGAATAATATGCTATTTATTTAGAGTATTGAAATAAAAAAAAAAATTAAGCCAATTTTAATTAATGGTAATAATGCGATATAAGCTAATAAATTTGATCTCAATGCGATAACCATTTAATGAAGGTAATGAAACAGGATTTAGAAAAATGTATACTAGGTATAAATCAAATAGAAGAAAACAAACGTATATATGGAATTGATTTATGAATAAATACTTTGGATAGTAATTGAATGTACAGTAATGGTAATTTAAAACTTATTTATAGTAGGACTGCATAAGATTCAGTAAATTAAGCGGTGGAAAGATTTTTCCTAGATATACTTTGAAGATGTGAAATTAAAGGTGAATATTAAAATTGGTTAATGTAAAATAACATTGATTAACCGTAAATGGGAATAAATTTGAAAATAAAAATTTATGTTAATACAAGTGGATCAATTATAAACTTAAATGAAACATTCCAATTTAATAAGAGGTATTCGAATGTTATGTTTCATTTAAAGGTAATAATTAGATTTAATTGGAATTTGTGTATGTTGGATTATATAGGAAAGGAGTATACAAAAGAAACTGTGAATAGTAGAGTAGCAACTGAAAAGGAAGAAATTGAAATATGGGCAATAAACATTGTATAAATTAATAGTAATAAATGCCAACATTGAATTGTAATAAATATAATTAATATTACAAGTGGGTGAACGTAAAGATAAGGGTTAAGAGTGTTGGAATATGTATACTAGAATAACTATAAAGTGTAAATGTACGTATTTATAGCAACAAGAATTATTGAAGGAAAATAATTGGTAAACGGGGTTTGGGCTAAGGAAATGTTATTGATTGTTTTGAAACCTTATTTATTGTGGGAAATTAATTTAGCATAAGCAAAACCAATGCAAATATCTAATTTATCAATAAAGTAATAATAAATAATAATCAATGCAAATTTATGTAACAATAGAATGTGAAATTTGGGGAATAGATGCAAAGTATATATGAGTTGCTAAAAGTATGCATAATAAGTGCAAATTTAATAAATCAATGTCCTGTAGAGGTTGGAGTATGGTTAGTAATAAAAGCTTTTAAAGGAAAAACCTTTAATTTATAAATGAAAATCAATGCATTAAATTAGGTTTAACTGAATGCATGTAGATAATTTTGTAAGAATAAGTTATAAACAATTTATTTGTACATACCCGATTTAATTGAAATAACAGAAAAGACAAGAACTTGATTTTCCTAGGTATATATATATTGATAAACTATAACTAAATAGAAATATTGGTAGTAAATAGGATATAAGAAGACAAAGGCAACTAGTAAATTAATAAATGAATTCATAATAATAAGTAGTAATTAATGCATATATTTTTGGCATTCGTGATAATTACAAAACTTTACCCATTTATCTAATTTATTTAATTAAATCTAAATCTATGGCAATATTGTTGTAATGATGTTTGTAAGTGAATTTGAATGTAAAAGGGTAACAATTATTTAGGTTAACCATTTTGAGTATGTTAAGTTAAGAATGGCAATCGATTGAAATAAATCTAAATTAATTATTTTGTTTTGGTTAACGTGTTCTAGTTAATAAAGGGGAGTTTATAAGAAATGAAGCATGCACTAATGACATGTGTTATAATTCAAATGTTATTTATACCCATAAAATGTCTATGTACTGAATAGAAAGATTTTAAATCAATAAGCGAATTTATTGAGGTTCCAATTTATAACGTTTAATGTAGACTCAATTACAAAATTGACTTAAATCGTGCAGTTAGCGTAGATTTGTTTTGTAATTGGAGTAGTTAATCCTATAAGATGAAGTTAATGCTAATTCTATTAATAATTGGACCATTTGTTGATATAGATTATAGAAAGCAAGATGTATAAATTTAATTAAAGTATCAACATTCAACAATTGTAATTATTGAAAATTAAAATGGAAGTTGAGGATAATAAGGTGAAACCATGAACAAATGTTAATGCATCCTTATTACTGGTAAAAGATGAGTATATAAAAGTTTGAAAATCAAAAATAGGTTTTTGAAAACTTAATTTATAATTTCTAAATATAAGGAAGTGGAGAAATTAACACTGCAATGGATAGACTTATCAGCTTCTAATCTACATCTAAATTTGTTTAGATCAATTTGGAAATTAATAAAATTGTGGATATATTTTGAAACGTAAACGAAACGTCTAGATTTACATTTGTATATACGTTAAAATAAAATGTAAATGAAAAGGAATTTATTTATTTCCTAAATCCGTAACGTGTGTAATTAATATTATTTATCTTTTGGGACCACTTCCGTTTGCATGTTAAAATTCATGCACACCTATTCTTTTGCGATCTATCTATAAATAGACGATCAAAAAACCCTAGCCTCCATCTTCTATCATTTGTCTGTACGTTCTTTTCTTCAACTCCTTCTCCTCCTCAAATGGATGCAAGCCTAGATCTATTTCTATTCAAATTTCAAATGAAAATTCAAACATCTCAGAAAAATTCCAAAAAAAAAAAATATGTTGTAGATTTCATCCATACGAATCTACGCGCAGTCTCTGTTTTCGAAATCGATACTCGAGTCAGCGGCAAATTGCGGTCAAAGATGGGGAGGGCATGCGTTGAAATGGGTTCATTCCCTGGACGAGCATACGTGAGTTGAGAAGAAGCTTTATGACGTGGCAAGCTTTAATTAGGTTGTTGTTTAATTTTTTTTTATCTAATTTTTGTTTCAACTCATTAAAATTGAACAACTTTTTCATACATTACCCGTTTCGCGCGAAATTTCTTTTGTTAGGATCGTAATTAAATTCCGGATCTGATGACGCTGGTTTGGACAGATTTGGAGACCGCTGGATTTTTGAGTTTAAATTGAATTTAAATTCGATTTAAATTCAAAAGGTGAGTGTTTTAACCCACTCAAAACTTCTAAAAAGTTTTTATGTTTGTTAAATTTATTTTAGATATGAGTAAAAATTTATTTATGACTGTTGGCATGTTTTATTCAGCATATCTGTTAAATCGCATTTATTAAATTAACTGTTAATTTCTTTTATGTATTGCATATAAATTGGCAGTTAGAATTTATTTATGTGCATATAAACTGCTAGTTAAACAGTTATAAATTTAATTGAATATGAAATGTTAATTAATAACTGCCAATTATTTCCTGTTATATTGTATATGCCATATATTGATGTTTGTTTAAACTGATGATGTTTGAGATAATTTGGTTGATGATTGATGATGGATGAATGGATGTTTTGTTTCATATCATTAAACTGCAAGTTATCATGTATTTTTCATTTCATTCGGGATTGTGGTTTGAAATGATATACAACCGCAAAATTTTATATCTTTTAAATTGCGGATTGAAATGATAAATATCCGTATCATTTGACCATAGGATAGAAAATTTTATACAGGCACCGTGGTCTATATATAAAATATTTTAAAGTGATTTCTATGGTTTGGATGATACGGTTTATAATAAGTTAATTTTGATATTTTCTTCTATATATATATACGTTTGAAGTTAGAAATTTTAAATTTAAGCTGTGTATAAATCTCTTAAATAAAAATGGAAAAATTGAGGAAATGGAGTTTGATGATTTATATCATATGTTAAATGTTTAAGTTGGAAATTTTAAGATATGATATTTATAACTAGATTTTTCCAAGATAAATTTAAAATGAATATTCTAGTATAATTAAATTGAAGAAAATATTTAATTGCTAAAAAAATTGGAGTTTTATTTATGGATTTACGTGAATATTCAAGACTAAATAATAGAGCATTTAATTTGTTGAAAGAATAAATTCCAACTTTAGTTTGAAATATTATTACTCCAAATGGATATATATATATATATATATATATATATATATATATATAGAAATTGAAGTGGTTTGGAACTTGAAAGTGATATTTAAATTTTGGTTCAGACTTTAAATAAAGAAACATATTTGTAAAACAATGGAAATTATTTCTTTACAAAGTAACCTTAAAGTTAAACCATTTATTTTATATACCGTTGAATATCCAAACCATTCAAGTTTTAGAAGTTATGGTTTTTAAAAAGTATGAATTCAGAAATATTATGTTTGAAAGTATAATTCAAATGTTTGGTTTCCAGATATTATAAATTTTTAAAGCAGTATGATTTTGGAAAAGGATTATATTTGAGATAAAATGATATCGTATTGATTGGGGTTTTAAAAATATAAACGATATCGTATTTATATGGGTTTAAAATGGATTTTGTTCTGGTTTTAAAGTATAATTATTTTAAATGACCGCGGCGTTATAATAACGTTTGGTTGTTGAAGAGACCGGGATCGGAAGTTGTCATACTCTCTGCCAACTCCGAAAACCACTTTAACAACCGTGTACGCGGTGGAGATTCCAGAATGAAGTAGGTTGGTGACGGCATTTCCTGCAAGGTAAATACGTGGACCCGACTCCCGTGAGTTGGCATAAGGTGGCTAAAACAGGAGCGATTCTCGGGCCAATGAGGTCATTCCTCTGATCGGACACTCCTCTTCGATATTATACTTTGACTTTGGATTGTTTCAGTGGCCACTTTTACTTTGATTTTGGGGGAGTTTGTTCGAGGTGGGCGGTAGCTGCGGCTATGCGTTTCCATCAGCCCGGATAGCAATTGGTATATCTACCCTGGCATTGCCTAGTTGTGCCGTGTCACTTACCCTATCGCGCCTTATACGATTTTGGTTTTGTACCATACCTATGGAGTGCCCTCTGACGACGCCCAGTACGGGGGAGATTACGGTACTGTATAGACTATGGGAATATATTTTGTGTTAAGGGCTAGTAACCCCTTAACGCTATTTAAAAGTAAGTTTATTTTAAAAATAGACACTATTATAATACCGCAATATACTGCATAGTAAATAGTTTAACGGATCCTTAGGAGATGTAAATCCCGAGCATCTCTTGAGTTACTGCACTCATATTTATTTCTGTTAATTTAACTCACATAAGATCTTTTAGTTCTGACTTGAGTGTTTTTGTCTTTTCAAATTCGCTCGGGTCAGTCCGAGCGTTTCAGGATTTGAGGATTTAGCTCTGGAGGACGAAGACAAAGATTTGTATTACTAGTATCTACTATATTATTTCACTACACCATTTAATTCCGCTGCATTGATAGTATTGGTATGGGTAACTCTGATATTCATTGTACAAGTAAAATAAAATATTTTGTAAAACAGTTTCATGAACTGTATATTTGATTATTATATTTTATTCTTCCGCTGTGAGATTCTGTTTTGCTTTATTTCTTCTCTGTTTTTTTCTTATTTACCCCATAACAATCCGCCCTTCCGTATGGTTTGAATCGTCATGTGTGTCGGTTTAAAGTGTGCGAAAAGGCGGGCCGTTTCAGCTTCAGAAAAGGGATATTCACTTCTGCTTTCTGACTTACTACTTTCTAAGACTAAGTCTAGTCTACCACTTTGTAACTGTAATCGCTTGTTACATCAATAAAAGTAAACTTCTAGAGTGGACGTGGGCCGGAGTTAGCCGAACAACTATAAAATCTGTTGTTCTTTACTGCTTTCACTTTAATTTTGATTGTTCTTCATATTATTACTCTCTACATACATCCCATCTATGAGCTGTGATTGTGATTCAGTGCTTTCATCTGGATTTGGGTGTTAGTGACCAATTTTGGCGCTAATATATCATACCATCATAACAAATACAATCAATAAACTGATATATTCAACTATCATTCTATCGTGATATGTTTGTCTATCATTTTTTTCAATGCTATGTTTTTCTATCATTCTATAAATATTCATCTTATTGTTGTCTATCATCTGTTAAAGACTGAATGCTATGTTCATCTATCATCTCATATTTCAATATGGTGCATACAAATCAAATGATAGATTGAACTATCATCGAATAAGTATCCATCTAATTATTTTCTACCGTCTATCAAATACTGAAATGCTATTTTCATCTATCATTGCATCATTACACCTACAGTAAATAAAGTGATATATTCAACTATCATTCTATCATGCTATGTTTTTCTATCATTTTCTTCAATGTTATATTTATCTATCATTCTGCAACTATTCATCTTATTGTTGTCTATCATCTGTCAAAAACTGAATGCTATGTTCATCCATCATCTCATATTTCAATATTATACATGCAACAAATCAAATGATGTATTAATCTATCATTCAATAACAAATCAAATGATAATTGAACTATCATTATAAAATTATCTTTTATTTTAAAAATAAATCAGCTGTTATACCTTTGTCTTTCTTTTTCTACGGGCGATTTTATCACTAAGTTATTGTTTCTTCGTGTCATCTTCACTCATAGTTTTACATACCCTAGATTTTTTCATCCTCTTTGTATCTTCGTGAATATCATTCGAATCGATAGCCATGGATGAATTAGTTTTTTTGCCTTCTCTTTACTACTGTATGCGTAGCATTCGAAGCCCTACTTTTTAACATCGTAGGTTCATCGTTTATTTGTTCAGGATTTATTGAAATATTTTGATTTACGTTCATCGACTTAGATTCTGAAGTCGATTGCGCTTGTAAATCAATCCGAGGAAGTAAATTGATTTCGGTTTTGGTTTCCATTGTTTGATGAAGAAGAAATTTTGTTTGCAGAAGAAACGAAAATAAAAAAGCAGGAACGATCAAGAAATTTTGGCACTTGTCCTTGAGACGGAAGTTTAATTTTAACGTCCGTTAAAATTAAATTTTATTAAACTTTTTCCTTTAAACTAATTTCCTCTTTAGCCAAAATATCACATCACTAGTTAAGGTGATTTCTGAACATTAATATTTGAATTATTTAATATTAATCGCTGAATGAATTGACACCTTTGAGACACAAAACCGAAATGATGAATATTCCGCATAAACCATGGATTTAATTGATTTTAGTTATTGAAAATTAATTTAATTAATCAATATTTACGAAATATTAATTATAAAATTTTATTTATTTTATTAGATGTTTTTATTATTTAGTAAATTGCATATATAAAAGTTATGAAACACATATCGATATACGATGTCAGTAGAATGTTTAAATTCGATTCAAATAGAATAAATATTAAAACGGACTTAAATAAATTAATTTAATTAGTATCCATGAAATATTAGTTATTAAAATATTTCTTACTTAATTTTTTTATTTCTATTAGTATTTAATAATGTGCATATATAAAAGTTATAAATGCGCATATCAATATACGATATTGATTGGATATTTAAATTGGATTTAAATAGTGTAAATACTAATTAAATTTTGAAAAAAAATTAGACTCGAAGCCTACGCATGATGCTCGGCCATGATAATGAGGAAGGGAGGGGTTTTTGAATGTGAAATGAATAGATAATCTTACTTAAAGGAGAGAAAAATGTCACATCTTTGTTACACATTTATTTCCTCCTTTAATAAGATATTGCTCTATCATTTTTTTCCATCCCCACAGAAACATCTTAAGGCAGAATTTCCATAGTGGCTATAGCACCAATTTTCCAAAACTTAATCAAGAAAAAAAAAAAAAATAGGCGGTTATCTCTTGATTGTTGTAGATCTAGAGATTGATCCATTGGATCTAGGATTTATTCTATCATTCAAAGTGTTTCTCCTATCTTCATCCTAAGGTAATCCTATATATTTTTTATATATCTTTCAATTTTTTCCATACCCTCTAATTCTTTACCTCTCCCTTCTGTTAACATATATGGATTTGGATTATAAATATCTCAATTTTCCCTTCTTGAATCAACTGTACACTCTTATCATGCTCTCCATTATTTGTTTGTTATGAACAATAATAAGTTTCATCTCTATTCTATATGTTTATTTATCTTGTACATTTAACCTAGATCTAGACCATCTTATCATGAATTTCATATGCCTATGTCATCTAATTTTATTATTATTTAATTAAAAAACAAAATGAATTTTCGAACAATCTTGTTAATAAGTCGTTTTTATATTACAAGATTTAGATATGAATGTTTACATATAAATTACTATATCAATAAAAACTTGAAATAATTTCATTAATTAATTATAGTTGACAACATAATATGATGAGTTAATTGCTTTATCTTTAAATTATTCTAGAACAAAATTTTCTAATTAAAAAAAGGAAACATTAATTTAGAGATTTATTTCTCATTTTGCAATTATATCTAAACTAGTACTAGATCTTTGATTAAAAGGCAAACATTCTAATTCACAAACTATTTGGATATATATTATGCTTTATTTTAAATTTCATTTTTGGTTTTGTGTGTATTTATGTGTGTGTGTGTGTGTATATATATGAAATATATATTTTGTGCGTGTATGTATATTAAACTCAAAGTTTAAAAAGGGGTTTTACGTAAAATATATAAGTGAACTTTTGAGCTACTTTAATTAGATATTGTATTCATTGTTTTATTACATATAATATAAATATAGTCTATTTCAATATAAAACATTATACTATATATGTATACACACACACACATATATTTATTTAATAAAGAAACTTTTTTTTGGGCGACAAAGACATATATAAAGGGGAAATGTATCCGTTGCAGTTTAAATCCCTACACCTAAACAACATTCACATTGACTATGTACACTTTTCATATGTTCCACTTGCACTTTTATACATGGGTGTTTTTGATGCATTCATCATAGTATGTTGACAAATTAAAATTAAAATTTTAGACAATTGTAATAAAACAAAAATTTTGTTCAAAAGAAAATTTGGAGAAGTTTTAAATGAATTTAGACCACATAACCCAATAAATATCTAAAAGGATTTTTTTAAAAATTTACCGAATTACTCTGCTCTCTATTGGCCTGGTTCCAACAAGGTACCAAAACCCAATAGTCTATACAGTCTAAATTAGTCATGTCATGGCTAACCAATTAAGCTTACAAATTTAGTAGGGTGTCTATAAGGATGGTGTCTAGTCTTAGGTAATCAAGTACCTTGCCCTCCTTGGGTGCCGGCCTGGCTCAAAAAGTGAAGTGAGCCCAAAGGCTGCCCCTAATAGAAAAGATCTAATTTGAATTGGGCGTTTGGCTAATTTTCAAAATTGTTTGAAAACTAAAAATATAGATTTTAAATTTAAAGGTTAAATATAAAATTATATATATATATATATATATATTATAAATGTTATAATATATTAAATTTTTTTAAAATGTTTGAAAACAAATGTAAGTTTATTTCAAAGTTAAATTTATTAATAAGAGTAATAAAAGAATTAAATTAATTAAATGAGTTAATTAAATAATATATGTATATGCATGTATAATATATAATGGTATATGCTATATTGTCTTGAAATGTTTAAGATAATATAAATATACATGTATGTATGTTAGAATAATTTTTAAAAATTAATGAAATTTGATTAAAATTATTTAAAAGCTGATTAATAAATTAGAATTATAAAGATATATGTGTATACTATAAAGGTTAATGTACACATATTCAATACAAGTGTTATCATTGAATAATGCAAAATTAATTAAAATGTAATTTAAATTAATCAGTTAAATAAGATTTAATTTATGTAACGTGATACATAAGAGTATTATATAAGTAAAATAAAAAATGAAGTTATATAATAGTAAAACCTTTATAATGTTAATGTATAAATTAAAGGTGGATCAATAAGAAACTTTAATTATATTTAAGTAATAAATACATACGTATAGTACGTATAACATGATTTCAAATATGTCTGACACTTGAATAATGAGGGTATTTCAAAAGAAATACATTATTCCATAAGTCGATACCACTCAATTAAATATATTAATGATTATGAATTTTTAATATAAATTTAGGCTCTATCATTTACATACATACATACATACATACATACATATATATATATATATATATATATATATATATGTATATATATATATTAATAGACGACTTGCATGCTCCTCGATTGTTGGTATTCCTCAAGCTGAGGATGTTATGTGCAGCACTATTAATATATTCAATGGACGAGGTAAGATATATGTACATATTTGTTGATATTCCCCAAGGTAGGTTCATTTGTACTTAGGTCGTCTCAAAATAGTAGGTATGAGTGAATAATCTCTTTCGATTTGTTGATATTCCTTAAGGTCGAAATGAGATTAGAACAAAGAACCATGGGTTAGGAGTTGTATATGATACAACGATAATATGCTATCCACCGTTTGTGGGAGTATGATTTGTTGATATTCCTCAAGGTCGGAATCCCAAAGCAAACGAGTCCGAACACCCACTATTAAAGTTGAAAGGCTTCTTTATTTCCTTTTAGGGTTTGAAGAAACATAAAATACTAGTGGGAGCTTATTAAAAAAATGAAAAGTAATGTTTAACCTTACTAATATTCTAAGAATGTCTACTATGATAATGTCCTATGTTACTAATTAAAATTTGCAAAAAAAGTCTACACCCAAGTTGTTTTTAGAAAATGACAAACTCACCGGACCCAACTATATTAACTGGCTAAGAGCGATTAAGATAATGTTGACTTATGAACATCTTTGGTCATCGATAACCGCACCTCTAAAGAACAACCTGCTGATGATGCGGGCTCCAAACTTAGGTTTGCTTATGAGAAATGGGTTTTGGACCTAGAGGTCATCCAAGTTTTCATACTACCTACATTAGACAATCCATTGCAAAGGCACGAAAACATGTCTACCTATGAGATTTTTGATAGTATCAAAACGCTTTTTGGACAACAATCCACAAGGTACAAACTTTGGAATCAATACCAAAATGATTAAGGGATAGAAAGTGGACGATTATGTTCTAATGATGAAAGGATATATTTATGAACTTGCATAATTAGATGTCGTGATAAGCAATGAAATTGAAGTAGACTTAATTCTAGATTCTCGTACTTTCAGTATGAGCCGTTCATATTAAACTATAATATGAACTAGTTGAACGTAAGCCTTATGGAACTCTTCAATATGTTAAGGTCGGTCGAGTCTTAGTCTAAGGATCATGGAGCCGTATTTTCTGTTAAAGGGAATGCGTCATCTTTGGAAGGTTCGAAGATGTAGAAGAGGACTAACAAGAAAAGTAAGAAAACTATTGTCATTGGCAAGGGTGAGTGTCATCATTGTCACAGAATGGCCATTGGAAACGAAATCGTCCGAAGTACTTGAAGATTGTCAAAGAGAAGAAATAGAAAGGTTCTACTGCTCTATTAAGTATATTTATGATTCAAAAGTGTTTTATAATCAATAAATTATCTTGGGTTTTGGATAAAGGATCTAGAACTTATATCGGTAACTAGTTACAGGGACTTAGGAATATACGTCATGTGGCTAAGGGAGAAATGGGGCTTCAAGTTGCCAATGAATCTCTAGTAGATGTAATGGTAGTTAGAGATTATGATTTGTCTTTGCCAAATGGATTGGTTTTAATATTTAGTAATTGCTATTATGTGAAAGGCTTTATTTGTGGTATCATTTCGGTGACTGGATTGTCTAAGATTAGTTATGGATTTCACTATTCTAGTAATGTTATGTGATAAAGTTAACGATATCCCATAGGGAAAATTCTATAACTTATTGTATATTAATTTACTCCGTAATCAATTCTTGTTCATAATAAAGGTGTTTTATTTTTGTTATATATTTTTTATAACGTGTTATAAATAATTAAATGCTTAATTAAAATATATTTAATACACTGTCTATAAACGGTGTGTTTGTGATAGTAATTACAAATAGTTGTAATCATAAGTATTATAATACAACATTATAAAACACATCATTTTGAATGTTTCTAGTCAAGTTGCACCGAGATTGGATATTGATGTATCCTTTAAGACTAGAGTACGTGACGAAAGTAGGGCGGTGTATTACTTATGACTGCTAGGGGCACATAAGGATTACGTATTGATAGGTATTGGATAACTATAGAAGGACTAACTCGATAATTTTCTGTTAGCTGATATAACTAAGGTCAAACAAAAAATATCGACGTGACTACTTTACAAAGTTCTCTCAGCATGATAAAACTGCCAATCTTCAATATGAAAGCTTCGCTTTTATTATAGTCAAATCATAGCATGACATCCATCGAGTGGCTATAGTTGGGTTGAATGGAAATATTGGAAGTGAAACACTATTCAAGAGAGGATTTGTCACCCTAGTTATACGGAGTTAGTGTCATGGTCAACTCAAAGTCAAATCTCTGACCAGATTAATTTGGTTAATAATAATTGTTGTTATTAAACTAAGGACTTTGTGTTTGTACTATAAAGTTGGATATGGAAATATTGGAATTTTGACCACTACGAAGATCCATAAGTACAAAGTGATATAGCTTTGATGAAGAGAAATTGTGTAAATAATAGTCACAGTCGGATAATGCTTAATAAAGTAAAATTGGATTTTATCGAGACCAAATAAGTGATACATTTGGCCAAAATATCGCACCATCTACTAAATGACATATGAATGTTAGTATTCGAATAGTTCGATATTAATCGCTGACCAAATTTACATATGATGAGTCACACTACCAAAACGATGAATTTTCATTGACTACATGATTTTATTATTTTATAATTATTATAAATTAATTAATATTTATGAAGTGTTACTTATAGAATTTGATTTTCATTTGATAAATATGTATTATTAAATTTATAATAGTTATATATATATATATCAATTGATATACGATATCGATAAGCATTAAATTAGATTAAAAAGCATAATATTTTATTTGGCCTTAAATGAGTTTATAGCCTATCATATGGGCTAGTCATTTCGGCAGCAATTTAGGGTATAGGCGGCTCATAACATGGCTAAGAGTGGCTTGAAACGGATAGCTAAGATTAAAGGAGATTGACTGAAAGATGAGATCTGAAATTCTCTCCTTTTCTTCCTTTATTTAAGCTCCTCTTCCTACACTTGATATAAATATTTTTGGAGCCTCCATCTCTAGATGTTGCTGGCCAAAATTCCACCTTTGGTCTCTCTATTTTATCAAGCTCAAATCAACTCAATTTAACAGTTATTCGATAGTCGATAGTCAACTATTCAAGGACTAACATTCTTTTAGATCGGAAATTGTTATAAGGGAACATATCATCATTTCAAGGTGTACTTTAAGGCATTGGAACTGAGGTATATTTTAGATCAAAATATAATTATAATTGCTTATATACAATGTTATATATATATTATTAGTTAGGGAACGATTCTGATATGCAACTGATGTTGTCACAAAATTGTTTTGGTTATATGTAAAAGGTATATTCTTATCTATAATGGCATGGCTCAGAAATTAAATTTTTTTTTGATTATTAAATAATATATACATATATATTAAAAATACATGCATTTATATATAGTTGATAAATCAATTACTTTATCATACTTTATATAAATATGTTATATGAATTTTATACATAGTGTATTATACATATACTATACTCAGTTGTAATAAAATTATATATATATATATATATTACTATTTAAAATAGTGAATGAAATAAATTTTTTGGAGTATAAATACAATTTCAGAAATTACTGGAAATTTAAATTTCAATACCATGTTTTGAAATTATTTTATATTAATATTTTAAATTAAAATCGTACTGAACTAATTAAAAATTACATTTAAAAATATAAGAAAGTGTTTTTGAGCCATGCGTAAGACCAGGTAAACCTATATTTTTATTAAAAATAGTGTTTATTTATAATTTTAATATTTTATTAGACACTTACAAATAAGTAATTGACATAATATATGTATATGTATAAATGCATTTAAAAAATTATTTACATATGTATATATATTGTTTTACATTTTTAATAAAAATTAATTAATTATTTTTTTATTATTTATATTTTTAATATATTTATAACTGATTTAAATATATTCACATAATTATATATGTATATATTTTAATTTTAGTATTTCATAATCATGTTTATATATACACACACCTTCATTTATATTTAAAAAAATTAGTTAAAGTTTATATATATATATATATATTTAAAATATTATAAAAGTATATAAACAAACATTTGGATAATATATTTGCATATCGGATGAGCTAATTTGTCCATTACGTTTTAAATCACAACATCTATACATAGGCATGCTATACCTTACACGGATTGATATATTACACATGTATACACATATATCTACGTACATGATAAACATACATATATATATATAACATAAGTTAAATAATACTATATCATTAAAGTTAAATAAAATAAAAGATTTATTTAAATAAATTTTAAAATTATTCTAAATTAAGTAGACTTCATAAGCCCAATAAAGATCTAATAGAGTAAAAAAATTAAAATTCACCCGTAACTTCCACTACGTGCTAGCCCAGTTCCAACAATGGTATCAAAGCCCAATAGCCTATGCAGTCTAAATTAGTCATAATAGGGTTAACTATTAAGCTCACAGCCCATATAGTAGGGTGTCTAAAAAGGTAGTATCTAAGATTGAGTTTGAGTAATCAAGTACTCTACCCTACCTGGCTAGCTGCTTGGCCCAAACAAATATGTAAGCCTAAAGGTTTCCCCTAATACAAGAGGCCTGATTTGAATTGGGCCTTGGACTAATTTTCATAATTGTTTGAAAATTAAAAAAATAAAAGATTTTAAATTTAAAATAAGATATCCATATATTATAAAAGTTATAATATAATAAAGTTTTCAAAATGTTTGAAAAATATGATACAAATTAATTTCGAAATTCTTTTAAATTTATTAATAAGATTAATAAAATAAATTAATAAGATAAGTTAATTAATTAATAAATGCATACATGTATTATGTATTATAATATATGTTATGCTGTTTTAAAATATTTTAAAAAACATAAGTATACATGAGTAGATATGATACAATTTTGAAATGAATATAATTTAATTAAAATAGTTTAGCTAAATAAATTACTTAAAAGGTTAATTAATTAAATAATGTGCACGTATATATGGTACATGTGTTATAGTACATAATAAATATAAAATATAAATGTTATATTAAGATAATATAAAATTAATTAAAATGTTAATTAATTACAATTAATTAAATAATATTTAATTAATATAATGCTATACATAAGACTATTATATAAGCAATATGAAATATAAAAGTTATACTGTTATCCATCCTTTTGGTCAGGATGAATTCGGATGAACCTGATGAGTCGGGCATGAAAGTTATCGTAGGAGGAAGCCTAAGAAATAGTTAACAAGCCTAGAAGCCAAGTACAGTGAAGACTATAAGGCAAATGCAAAGTCATCTCAAACTTCAACCACTTCCATCCATCTACGTGTGGATCGGTACCGATCTATAAAATATCACCTAAAATGCCTCAAATCCCCTCTACCTCCAAGTATTGTTAGTAGCAACCTATTCCAAGCTTCATAGGATCAATTGCATGCATTTTACTATCGAATGCCTCGAACATCTGAAATTAGCGACTCCATTCCACCACTGATCCAACTTATTAACATAGAAACAAGCTTCTAGCAAAGCAATCAAGATGGAAAACACAAAGCTAACAAGTCGCATCCACATAATGCAATGGAAGAGATTCATAAGTCGATCTTATGCATCGGTACCGATCCATAGTAAATGCAGACATAGCCATGATCTTTCATGCTCAACTGTCGTTGGACCTAGAGAATGTGACTGTAAAGCAACTCTCAATGACCTACAACTATAAATAGAGGTGGAGAGGGTCATTTATAAGGATCTTTTGAGTTGTTTGCTAATTTCTTGTAATTTCCTTGCAATCCTGAGGATCCAATAAGAATAGAATTTGTAGGCAATAATATTATCAGTACAAAAGCTAAATGGACGTAGGCATCCATTGGCCGAACCACTATAAACTCTCTGTGTACTGTTTTTCCATTTTTTGCTTTATTTTTCTTCATTTAATTATCTACTTTAATCTCTTAGGTGTTTATGTTGTACTCTGGTATAAACATTATGGTGCTTTCACTGAGAACCTTATTCTCAGGACATTTGGATCAATCATCTACTGTTGGATTGATTAAATCCGTGAGATAGATTCAGTTTATTTATGCATTTTGAACTACGCAGATTTCCCAAAATCTACACAAACTACTTTAAACCATGACCCCATGAAGAGATCGATCTACAGCTTTCAAACCCACGAATGGTGTTGAGAATGTTGGCTGTCAACATGTGGAAGAAGTTGCACAACCAACCATTGTTGAGATCCAGAACCTGTCAGAGGTGGTAACGAGGCTTGAGATGGATCGTAGGATGAAACCGATGGAGGACAAGTTGCAGGAAAGCCACAACAAGATGAATCAATAGATGTAGGAGAGCATAAAATTGCTGAATGAGTTAACCTAGAGTCGCCGAAGAAGTAGTAGGGACCTAACACCTGTCGATTCAAAATCTAATAGTTCTTCATCGAGCTAGAGGTAGAGACAAAGAAAACAAAAGATGGTCCAAAAAGAAGATGGAACTTTGAAGTAGAGGCCAGAAGCAAGTTGCAACCAAGGTTTGATGTTCGGTACCAATCCATGCACGTGGACTGGTACCAAACTAGCGACCCTAGTTTAATGGATCGTCAAGTTGGTGATGGAGTTAGGCTTACCTCTGGTCATGCTATAGAGTACCAGAATGTTGGAGATCAAGCAGCTGCTGTCGATCTGCTGCTTAGGAACTGAACAAGCAAGTTAAATTGGATAAACTACTCTCTTGGAGATAGGAGAACCTAGGTATCATGAGTCTGCTCGAGAGCATTTGTGGAGCAAAACGCTCGGAACAAACCATGATTATCATTGTTTGGTAGATCCTATGGAGTTAGATTATCTGGCAGAAATGGGAGGAAGTTTGTAAACAAGAATCAACATCGTAGCAACAATGAATGGGGAACCTCCCCTAGTTGGAACCCATTCACTAAAGAGATATTGCATGAAGAATACCATAGGAGGTTCATGATTCCAACGATGCCATTGTACAGTGGAAGGACAGATCCGTGGAAGCATTTAATGAAGTACGAATGGCATATAGATTCTGTCAGGGAAACCAATGCTATCAGATGTCGTTGTTTCCTAATTTTCCTCGAAGGTTATGCAATGATGTGGTTCACCTGGCTTCCACCAAAATCCATATCGTCCTTTGACCAACTAGCATAGAAGTTTATCAAGCAGTTCCGTTTAAACTCTACTAATCCTAAAGACGTCATGTCATTGTCGAACCTCCTCCAGGAAATGGGAGAGTCACTGAAGAATTTCCTAACATCTTCCACACAGCTATGACGGAAGTAAGCAATGCACAAGAGGACATCATTTTGATGGCCCTAATAAGGGGGATTCATCCCGATACTGATTTTGGAAGCCGGTTGAAAATGAAACTCCCTTTGACAATGGATGTGTTTTACAGAAAAGCGAACTATAGGTGATGCTGCTAAGAAGGTCAATACCGGCCAGTCGGATTTAGGGTAATGTTGTTATAAGGCAGTCCGGAGGGAATTCTAGGCATGTTGATATTAACATTGAGAATAAAAGTTATGGTCGGAGAAGGAATGATGACAGAGCTAGAGATCGAAAGTCTAGTTCTTAAAGATGCCTTAGATTCCCAAAGTATGAAAGTTATACCCAGCTAAACAATTCTATTGAGAACATATACCTAATGACACAAAGTATCAAGCTGTACATGAAGTTGACTCCAAGAGAGTCGATCAAAAAGAGAAGAAATCTGGAAAGTACTCAAGGTTTCATGAAACTCACGGTCACAACACAAAAAAATGTAGATACTTATGCGACGCGATCGAAGACTTGATAAAAAAAAGAAATTGCAACAGTTTATGAATTTCCCACAGGATGGTAGGTAAGGAAGTTCTAACCCCTCTGGACCATCATCTATGTTGGGGAAAGCCGAGCTTAATAGGTCAAGCCCAGGCGGCTTGAAAAATGATTGATTATTAATACGATTCACAGAGGACCACATCCGGCAAAAAAGAGCTCAAATGAGATGGTAAGGTATGCTAATGCCTTAAAACATGTTGACATTGAGAGTTGTTTCACCGTCAAAGACAGAGCTTTGGAAAAGCAACTCATGACTATGACTGATGATATTGTTTTTAGGAACAATGATGCCAATGGATTAAAGACCAACACTAGATCCTTTGGTGAGATCGGCCATAATTGGGCCGACGATTGTAAGAAAGGTGCTGGTTGGCTGTGGTAGTTCAGTCAACATTCCATTTAAGAAGGCTTATGACCAGATGTTGTTGGATGGAATAGATCTAAAACCATACAAATCTCCTATCCAGCGATTTAACGGTACAGCAACGGCGTCTATTGGATGTATATACCTGCCGATGGTATTAGTAGAAGGTGACTTTCAAGGGAGTGTGGGTTATGACCTTCATCATGTTGGTTATTTTTTCTACTTAAAATGCATTTCTGGGGGCGACTGACCCTAGCTGATTCGAGCATCTATTGCCCCATAGTGCTTGATGATGAAATTCCCAATATAGAATGGAGTAGGAGTTGTTCCATGCATTAAATGTGAATCTCAAATGCATTCCTATGAAATGGAAACGTCGTGGCAGAGTCTGGAGAGATCCACTGCACTGAAAGAAGAGGTGGATAAGTTGAAAACAACGGCTTCATCCGTAATGCTCTGTACCCAGAAAGGGTATCCAGTCCAATCCTAGTGAAGAAGTCCAACATAAAATGGAGAACGTGCGTTGACTATTCTGATCTGAATAAGACATGTTCAAAAGATAGCTTCCCATTCCCGAGGATCGATCAGCTAGTGGACTCAACTGTTGGACACGAACTGCTATCATTCATGGACGTCTATTGTGGCTACAATTGGATTTCAGTGCACATAGAGCATATGGTATATAATATTATTCTATTACCTATTATGGATTATGGTATTATTATACCTATTATTGAATATACTATTCAATAATAGGTATAATAATACCATAATCCATAATAGGTAGTAGAATAATATTATATACCATGTGCTCTCTCCTAAACCAAGAACACAACAGCTTTATCACCGACCAAGGATTGTATTGTTACCTTATTCTGCCTTTTGGTTTGAAGAACGCTGGAGCAATTTATTAGAGGCTAGCGAACTTGATGTTTAAGGAATATATTGGATGTTCAGTAGAAGTGTACGTGGATGATATGCTGGTGAAGAAATGGCGATCATCGAACCATGTTGATAACCTGGCATAGATGTTTGGTGCTGCAAGTATGGAATGAATCTCAATCTACTGAAGTGTTCATTCGAGGTTGCATCGGGGAAATTCTAGGATTTCATAGTGGACCCAAGAGGGAGAAGCTAACTTAGAGAATATTTAGGCACTAAGAAACATCGAATCCCCAAAATCAATTGAGGAAGTCCAGAGCCTGATTGGAAAGGTTGCCGACTTGAGGATATTCATCTCTAGAGTCATTGATAAATGCATCCATTTCATCGACATCATCAAGAAAGGGGAGAGGAACTCTGCTTGGACACTAGAATACTTAGATGCCTTCTTGGCTCTGGTAGATCGCTTAGAAAGGCCTCTCATATTATTAAAGACGTTGGAAGAAAGGATTTGTTTGTTTATCTAGCAGTACCTATGTACTCTTTGAGCGCCACACTTGTGCATAAGGAGTTTCGAATCCATAGGCAAGTGCATTACATTAGCAAGTGGTTGACAGGGGCAGAGAGGAATTACCCAAGGTTGGTAAAGCTAGTATACTGCCTATTAATTGCTTTTAGGAAACTTTGCCTATAGTTCCCGGCTCATCTGATCATGGTTCTTAACAACCAGCCTTTGAGACATGTCTTGCAGTGACCTGAGACTTCTGGAAGGCTGTTGAAATAGAACACTGAATTGAGCCAATATGACATTACATATCACCGTCGAAGGGAAATCTAAGGCCAGGCTTTTGCCAATTTCATGTTGAGTACACCATGCGAGATGATACACCGGAAAGCAGCGGAGGGCCCATCGTTAGGTGGAAGATGTACACGGATGGTGTATCCAACGAGTGTTCCTCTAGGGCAGGCGTTGTGCTAGTAACCCCTAAAGAGTGTCCAATCTATTATTCCCCAAGACTCGACTTCCATGAAAAATAATGAAGCAAAATATGAGGCATTGATCGCAAGGTTCAAAATTGCAAAGGAGTTAGGAGTCGGAACTTTACACATCTTTTACGACTCCCAACTGGTGGTGTGCTAAGGGAGAAAGGAGTTTCAGGCGAAAAGAGCGAGACTAGGTCCTTATTTGAACTAGTCCTTTAAGTTGCTTAATGATATTGAGTACTACATTATAACGCATATTCCCAGAGAGGAGAATGCAAAACCTGATTCACCGACCAAGTTGGCTAGCTCAGGAGATACATGACTTGTTGGCCTAGTCCCGATGGAAGTATTATCAGCTCCGATCATCGAACAGGTGGATGTTGAATGGACCATGGAGGCTTAGTCTTAAAAGGAGTCGTGAACAGAAGGGAATCCTTCTCGAAAGGAAGAACGAGCGGCGTCAGCTCCTTCATAAAGTTTCAAGATTTATTATTCAAGAAGGAGTATTATACATGAAGGGAATCTCAGTCCCCTAGCTTTGGTGTGTTGCTAATGAAGGGGTCAAGCGGGTCTTCAGAAAAGTTCACGCGGGAGCATGCAATGATCACACAGGGGGACAAACCTTAGAAAAAAAGATTCTTCACTACAGACACTTCTATCCGACTGTCAATAGAGACAGAACTAACTATACCAGGAAGTGTGACAAGTGCCAGAGATTCATAAGGTTTCCTAGAAACCTACCAATGGAGAATACACAAATGGTTTGTCCCTGGCCGTTTGCTGTTTGGGGTATTGATATCATTGGTGTGCTACCAACATCTAAAGTTGGCATGAAGTACGCTGTGACGCCCCACCTCTATTCCCACGCTAGCCAAGAACACTACGGTGTAATGCTGTCAACTAGCACGGAGAATAAGGCTGTTGAGGAGCGACCATCCGTGTAATTGCTTCACGCGAGCACCGATATGTCAGATAGTATAACATGCATTTTATTTCAAGAGGAAAATCCGACATACCGATACAAACACAAAGCTACTACACAGTGGCTATAATAATATTCAGAAACAAATATAGAATAAGCATAACACAAATCAATCACAGATAATTCATATCACAAAGGCGGAAGAAGATATGAATATATAACTAACACATGAAAGTGTTTATCAGAGTAGTGGTCAAAAGATCCACAATAATACAAAAGGATAGCAACACGTGCTATACAAAAGAATACAACTATGAGTCTATATCTCAAGTGTATACAAAAAAATAAACTACTAATCTAAGTAGTTAGCCAAAAGTCAGAGTAATGATCCTGGATGAGAAGTCAAGCAGAAGCACCTGTAACATCTCGGTCTGACCCGAGTATTATTTAATAAAAAAATAATAAACGGATCAGCCTAGCTATAAATATCAGATGAAACGATATAGAGTAAGAGATATGACTAAACACCTAATAATCACAATGCCAAGCTGTGATATATATAAGTAATTGAAAATCAACAAGAGATTAATCAATATCACAAAATCTACACAAGAATCAAAGAAATGTCATACTCCTTATTTCGTTCATCAAACCACAAATATTGACAATTGTATCAATGTCAATCACAAAAGTCAATGACACACAAATTCACCAATGAACAAATATTGATAAAACTTATCAATAGAAATCACGAAAATTGGCGGAACACAAATTCTAGAAATTATCTCAAGAAATCCAGAAATCACAAAAAGGGGGAAGGCCTATCACAAACGGGAGCATAAAGCTCACCAACACGTGTATCACAAACGGAACGCTAATTCCATGGTTGCTAACCATCACAAATTGACCCGAAGCTCCACAAACGGCTCGAAGACCATGGGTTGCTACCCCACCAATTTGAGTCGAAACTCCACAAAACGGGGTTTAGTCTCCCTCGCAGACAAAGAGACATCACACATTGCTAGTCTAAATCACAAAGATGATCGTCATGATCAACGAGAAGTGTCAATTACACTAAGCTAGTAAATATATGAGTTTAGCTTCATGTCCCATAACCACTTACTTAACTCAAATATTTACGAACAAACTGTAGATCTCCACTATAAAATTGTCACAAGAGATTCAATCGAACAAGTCCAAGAATTAACCGACGAAGTAAACACAAGCGTTTCATACCACTCGTTTTACTAAGTCGTTTAATTAGATTTCTCATACGAGTGAGGCAAAGGCTTGTATATACTAGTAGATTGGAAAACGGTTTTATAAACGAGTTTGGTATTGAAAATAGAGTTGAAATCGTTTTGAGGAAAGAGTTTTGCTATTTACTACTAGTATAGAAAACCATTATATTTTAAAGTGACAAATCACAAAGAAGATTGTAGGAACAATCAATCACTAAAATTCACATTTGAAAACGTGAATAGAATCCAAAGAAATCGATACCGAATCCATCGAAATGGATATTCCAAGAATTCCCAAGGAAAATAAGTCATCAAAGTCAATAACAAATGATAACAACAAATAAGGAAGAACACAAATCGATTAAAGTTGGAAATTCAGACAACTAGGCAAAATAGGCATAGTTGGCAAATAGCAGCAGGTCGGTCGACCGGACTCCCTGAGTCGGTTGACCGAACCAGGGTTTGGAAGTGCCCGGGTACCAGGTCGGTCGACCGGCCCAGGGGCTCGGTCGGCCGAAGTCTGTAACCGGCACTTCCAAACAGAGGCAGGAAGTGCCTGGGTAGCAGGTCGGTCGACCGGCCCAGGGGCTCGGTCGGCCGAACCTGTTGCCAGCACTCCCCAGCCCTATTTCAAATGAGGTGCAAATCTCGATCAAATTGCATTCGCTCGAGCAACGGCGCTAAGGGTTTATGCCTATCGACTACCCGTCCCTATAAGCTCTTCGATGCACAATCAAAAACACATTCAAACATCAAAGTTAGGATTTTTAAAGATTTGAACCCAAAACACTAAAAATTGGAATATTCACCAAATCAATCCAAACCAAAAGCAATTGTACCCGAATAAGTGTTAGGAATTCATACCTAATAATCGAAGATAAATATAAGCATAGATGTGAGATAAAAATCTCACCTTTGAACCCAAGCAATTGAAAAAGAAGCTTGAAAGCAAAAGAGAATCAACCACTCTTCAAATCCAACTCAAGAAGCTTGATTCTAAGCTAACAAGAGAAACATTTCCTAAATTAGGTTTAGGAATTTCTGAAATTGATAAGAGAATGAGTTAGAGAAGAAGAAGAGAAGCTTACCAATGGGTTCTTCTATTAGTTTGGAGCTAGAGCTTGATTTGCAAAAGGAAACTAGGGTTTTGGAGTTTTAATTTCCCATCTCTCCCACCATTGATGTTTTAAAACTGAAAAGAGGAGAAAGTGAGGGTGAATGGGGAGGAGTGGCTCAGATTTGAGTATAAGTTAAACATAGGGCTGAGCCCAAACCCAAACCCAAAGTGAAAAAGTAGCAAAAATCAACTTTCTCCAAACATATCGAAGCTTATACTCAAAAAGGTCGCAAACGGCATTTTAAACTCAATGGGAGTGGTCCCGAGTCCTAATTCGACCGTATGCAAAAAATAGCTTTTCGGACTAAATTCCGAGTATCGATAAAATATTTAAATAAAATATTTAAATATAAAAATCGACAAATATGCGGGTTGTTACAGACTCCCCTCCTTAAAGAAATTGCGTCCTCGCAATATTTAAGAAGAAGATATATAGTAACAACCATAAAAGCATATTCAACACAAAAGAAGTTTGAAATAAGAAGTTCACCTCAAAGAGCACGGGAAAGTAAGTCCGGATGTGATCGCTCGATGAACTCTCTAGACTCCCAAGAACGATCCTTAGGATTTGAAGACCATTGAACTTTCACAAGCGGAACATCTTTACTTCGAAGACGTTTGACCTCTGAAGCAATAATTCGAATAGGATGCTGCTCATAAGTTAAATTAGGCGAAACTTCAATTTCTTCCACAACACCGGGCTTAAGAACAGAATCGGAATCTCGAAGACATTTCCGAAGTTGAGAAACGTGAAACACGTCATGGATAGCAGAAAATTGAGCCGGTAATAAAAGGCGATAAGCCATGGAACCAATACGTTTAGTGATAGGAAATGGCCCAATATATCAAGGTGCTAATTTTCCCGATCGACTGAAACGTACAACACCTTTCATAGGTGACACACGAATGAACACAAGATCTCCCACAGAAAATTCTAACCTCCTTCTTCGGTTATCGGCATAGAATTTTTGTCTATTCTGGGCTTCTTTCTTCCTATGACGAATAAGACCAATCTTTTCTGTGGAATCACGAATAAAATCTGGACCTAAAACCAGCTTCTCACCGGCCTCAAGCCAACAAGAAAGAGATCGGCATGGCCTTCCATAAAGTGCCTCGAAAGATGCCATACCAATACTAGATTGGAAGCTATTATTATAGGAAAATTCAACAAGTGAAATATGATCTCCCCAACTTCCACCAAAATCAAGAACACATGCACGAAGAAGATCTTCAAGAGTTTGATTCACACGCTCGGTTTGTCCATCGGACTGGGGGTGATAAGCGGTGCTAAAATTAAGCTTCGTTCCCAAAGCTTTTTGAAGACTCTTCCAAAATCCACTAGTAAACAATGGATCACGATCACTAACTATAGAAGTAGGAACTCCATGCAATTTAACAATTTCTTTAATAAAAAGTTTGGCCAAAAGAGGTACGGTTCGGTTAGACCGAACGGGAATAAAATGGGCAGATTTAGTAAGTCTATCAACAATCACCCATAAGCTATCATGATCCGAACGAGAACAGGGAAGGCCATCTATAAAATCCATGGAAATTTAGTCCCATTTCCAAATTGGAATTTCTAAAGGTTGCAATAACCCACCGGGCCTTTGATGCTCGGCCTTAACGAGTTGGCAAGTCATGCAACGCTTAACGAAGTTAGCGATGTCAAGTTTCATTCCCTCCCAATAATAAAGTCGCTTCATATCCGCGTACATTTTACTACTACCGGGATGAATGGTAAATTTAGAATGATGAGAATCTTCTAAAATATCTTTACGAAGATCACCAATATTTGGCACGACAAGTCTACCAAATTTCCGAATGCCGCCACGAGAATCGATATCAAAGTCTTTCAAATCTTCAATATCAATTTTATCCTTAATATTTTGGCCAAGAAGAGCCAATTCAGGATCTAGCCTTTGAGCTTCAAGAATGCGGTCTAAAAGAGAAGGATGAGCCTCAAGGCTACATAAAACAAATGATGAGCATAAATCGGATGCGTGCTCTCGAATCTCACAAGTGGATAAGATCTCGAGATCGTTCCATTCGGATATCATCATAGAAACAACAACTTGTTGTTTTCGACTAAGAGCATCGGCGACACGATTACCCTTACCGGGAGTGTAAAGAATATCAAGATCATATGGTGAAAGAAATTCGAGCCAACGCTGTTGACGCAAATTAAGTTCCTTTTGAGAGAAAAAATACTTCAAAGACTTATGATCGGTATAAAGAACAAATTTCTCTCCTAAAAGATAATGACGCCAAATCCGAAGAGCAAAAACAATAGCCGCGAGCTCTAAATCATGTGTGGCATATCTAGTCTCGGCAGGCTTTAATTGCCTAGAAGCATAAGCAATAACACGTTCTTTTTGTATAAGAACGGCACCCAAACCAACGCGACTAGCATCGGTATAAACAACGAAATCTTGATTCCCCTCGAGAATAACAAGAATAGGAGCATCAGAAAGGAGTTCTTTTAATTTCTGGAAAGAAGTTTCACATTTGTTCGACCAAATGTATTTAACACCTTTCTTCGTTAAGCTAGTGAGAGGCACGACAATCTTAGAAAAGTCTTTGATAAAACGGCGGTAATAGCCCGCCAATCCGAGAAAACTACGAATCTCTGTCACACTCTCCGGTCTCTTCCAATCTTGAATCGCTTCAATCTTTGAGGGATCCACAGAAATTCCGGATTCGGAAATAATATGACCGAGAAACTTCACACGAGATTGCCAAAAATGGCATTTAGAATATTTTGCTTTTAATTGATTACTCCTAAGAGTTTCCAACACAATCCGAAGATGTTTTTCATGCTCCTCCTCGGTTTTTGAATACACAAGAATATCATCAATAAAGATGAGAACAAACCAGTCGAGGAAGTCTTTGAAAACTCTATTCATAAGGTCAACGAAATAAGCCGGAGCATTCGTTAGACCAAATGGCATAACAAGCCATTCATAAGATCCATAACGAGTACGGAACGATGTCAAAGGAATGCTATCCTCTACAATACGAAGCTGATGAAATCCAGTAGCTAAGTCTAATTGCGAAAAGACTCTAGCACCACTAAGTTGATCAAATAGGTCATCAATCCGAGGTGAAGGATATTTATTTTTGATAGTAAGATCATTAAGCTTGCGGTAGTCAACGCAAAGCCTAAGTGTACCATTGGATTTCTTCACAAAAATAGCCGAAGCTCCCCAAGGCGAGGAACTAGAGCGAATAAATTGCTTCGTCTCCAATTCGGATAATTGTTTACGCATCTCCTCGTTTTCTTTATTGGACATACGATAAGGAGGGCGAGTGATAGGTTGAGCTCCAGGAATGAGATTAATTCTGAACTCAATTGCTCGCTTTGGTGGTAATCCTAAAACAGGCTCGAATATGTCGGAAAATTCACGAATGACGTGAATAAGAGAAGTAATATCACCCTCATCATCATCATCGTCATCACGAGGGTTTAAAGAATATAAAGATGCAACCAAAGCAGAATCCGAATCTTTAAGAATAACAGAAACCTGATTAACAGATAGAGGATGTCGAAGATGAATAGTCCGCTCAGGACATAGGATATGAGCTTCATAACGGTTAAGCCAATCCATTCCCAAAATCATTCCAAAGACTAAATAACGCATGACATGCAAATCGTCTAGGAAAGAAAAATCACACAAAATAATCTCGACATCTTTACACAATAAACTGATTGTTGCGGATCCACCAACCGGATTCACAATTCTCAAAGAAGTCATTAAACACAAAACATCCAAAGAAAAAGTATCAACAAGTTCTTTTGATATAAAAGAATGGGATGCACCCGTATCAAAAAGAACTCGAATAGGATGATCACGAAATAAAATAATTCCATCCAGAATAGAATGAGAAATACCTTGGCCACAAGATGTGTTGCCAGGGGCTTGAGAAACATTAAGCTTTCCCTCCTTCTTGCCCTGAAGCTTGGGGCATGAAGATATAACATGACCGGGACCTTTGCAGTAGCGACAAGAGATAGACTTGGGACACTTGTTCGCATAATGGTCCTTCGAACCACAATTATAGCACTCCCCACGACCAAAGGAAGAAGTCTTTGCCACGGAGGTCGCTTGCTTCCCTTTCTTATTGGGATAAGGGCCTTTGAATTTACTGGGCCTTTTCTTGTTGTTGTTGAAGTTTGGTTTGGAACCCACCACTTCAACATCATTCTCCCTATCTGCCTCTTCAAGACGAAGAGCGATATCAATGAGTTGGTCGAAAGAAACTTCTAATTTTAGAACTAATGGCTTCTTGAGATTTTTGTTTAAGCCATAGACGAACCTCTGATTTTTCTTCAATGGGGTGTTGATGTATTCAACCCCATATTTGGAGAGAGATTCAAAAGACGCGACATAATCTGCCACGGAAGATTCACCTTGAACAAGGTCTATAAAACGGCGAGCCAAAGTCACCTTCTCAGCTTCTGGTACGAATTTCAACTCGAAGCGTTCCCGGAATTGCTCCCAGGTGAGATCCGCTTCATTAATCTCAGAAATAAGAAGCTCGTACCAGTCCAATGCTCTTTCTCGGAGCATACTAGAGGCCACCTGAACTCGGTGAAGGTCAATAAGATTCATGCGAGAAAAGATTCGATCGCATGACCTTAGCCAAGCCTGTACTTCAATAATAGTTTCGAAACCTTTGAATGGCTCCCCACCCAAATTAGTATAATCGCTGCACAAGCGTGCAAATCCCGACTTTGGGTGAGTAGGTTCCGGGTTAGCTCCAGCTGCTTGAGCATTTGTCACTAAATTAAGAAGCTGTTGAGCAGTCATAAAAACTCCATCTTGGGGTGGAGTGCTAGAAGGTACGGTTCTGGGGCGGCCTAGTCTAGACATTTCTCTCCCTTTAGAAAGAAAGAAGAAGAAGAAAAAGGTTATTCACTAAATTGAATATCAAGCAATCTTGATAGATAAACAAGAAATCATAAGGAAAATAGGATGAATCGGTACGAAGACTCGAATTAAATCCTAAAGCACGACTCCTAAGATGGACTTAGGACGATGATCCTTGTTATATTATTCCATATTGTTCCGAAGTTTCGCTCTGATACCAAGCTGTGACGCCCCACCTCTATACCCACGCTAGCCAAGAACACTACGGTGTAATGTTGTCAACTAGCACGGAGAATAAGGCTGTTGAGGAGCGACCATCCGTGTAATTGCTTTGCGCGAGCACCGATATGTCAGATAGTATAACATGCATTTTATTTCAAGAGGAAAATCCGACATACCGATACAAACACAAAGCTACTACACAGTGGCTATAATAATCTTCAGAAACAAATATAGAATAAGCATAACACAAATCAATCACAGATAATTCATATCACAAAGGCGGAAGAAGATATGAATATATAACTAACACATGAAAGTGTTTATCAGAGTAGTGGTCAAAAGATCCACAATAATACAAAAGGATAGCAACACGTGCTATACAAAAGAATATAACTATGAGTCTATATCTCAAGTGTATATAAAAAAATAAACTACTAATCTAAGTAGTTAGCCAAAAGTCAGAGTAATGATCCTGGATGAGAAGTCAAGCAGAAGCACCTGTAACATCTCGGTCTGACTCGAGTATTATTTAATAAGAAAATAATAAACGGATCAGTCTAGCTATAAATATCAGATGAAATGATATAGAGTAAGAGATATGACTAAACACCTAATCATCACAATGCCAAGCCGTGATATATATAAGTAATTGAAAATCAACAAGAGATTATTCAATATCAAAAAATCTACACAAGAATCAAAGAAATGTCATACTCCTTATTTCGTTCATCAAACCACAAATATTGACAAATGTATCAATGTCAATCACAAAAGTCAATGACACACAAATTCATCAATGCACAAATATTGATAAAACTTATCAATAGAAATCACGAAAATTGGTGGAACACAAATTCTAGAAATCATCTCAAGAAATCCAGAAATCACAAAAAGGGGGAAGGCCTATCACAAACGGGAGCATAAAGCTCACCAACACGTGTATCACAAACGGAACGCTAATTCCATGGTTGCTAACCATCACAAATTGAGCCGAAGCTCCACAAACGGCCCGAAGACCATGGGTTGCTACCCCACCAATTTGAGTCGAAACTCCACAAAACGGGGTTTAGTCTCCCTCGCAGACAAAGAGACATCACACATTGCTAGTCTAAATCACAAAGATGATCGTCATGATCAACGAGAAGTGTCAATTACACTAAGCTAGTAAATATATGAGTTTAGCTTCATGTCCCATAACCACTTGCTTAACTCAAATATTTACGAACAAACTGTAGATCTCCACTATAAAATTGCACAAGAGATTCAATCGAACAAGTCCAAGAATTAACCGACGAAGTAAACGCAAGCGTTTCATACCACTCGTTTTGCTAAGTCGTTTAATTAGATTTCTCATACGAGTGAGGCAAAGGCTTGTATATACTAGTAGATTGGAAAACGGTTTTATAAACGAGTTTGGTATTGAAAATAGAGTTGAAATCGTTTTGAGGAAAGAGTTTTGATATTTACTACTAGTATAGAAAACCTTTATATTTTAAAGTGACAAATCACAAAGAAGATTGTAGGAACAATCAATCACTAAAATTCACATTTGAAAACGTGAATAGAATCCAAAGAAATCGATACCGAATCCATCGAAATGGATATTCCAAGAATTCCCGAGGAAAATAAGTCATCAAAGTCAATAACAAATGATAACAACAAATAAGGAAGAACACAAATCGATTAAAGTTGGAAATTCAGACAACTAGGCAAAATAGGCATAGTTGGCAAATAGCAGCAGGTCGATCGACCGGACTCCCTGAGTCGGTTGACCGAACCAGGGGTTGGAAGTGCCCGGGCACCAGGTCGGTCGACCGGCCCAAGGGCTCGGTCGGCCGAAGTCTGTAACCGGCACTTCCAAACAGAGGCAGGAAGTACCTGGGTAGCAGGTCGGTCGACCGGCCCAGGGGCTCGGTCGGCCGAACCTGTTGCCAGCACTCCCCAGCCCTATTTCAAATGAGGTGCAAATCTCGATCAAATTGCATTCGCTCGAGCAACGGCGCTAAGGGTTTATGCCTATCGACTACCCGACCCTATAAGCTCTTCGATGCACAATCAAAAACACATTCAAACATCAAAGTTAGGATTTTTAAAGATTTGAACCCAAAACACTAAAAATTGGAATATTCACCAAATCAATCCAAACCAAAAGCAATTGCACCCGAATAAGTGTTAGGAATTCATACCTAACAATCGAAGATAAATATAAGCATAGATGTGAGATAAAAATCTCACCTTTGAACCCAAGCAATTAAAAAAGAAGCTTGAAAGCAAAAGAGAATCAACCACTCTTCAAATCCAACTCAAGAAGCTTGATTCTAAGCTAACAAGAGAAATATTTCCTAAATTAGGTTTAGGAATTTCTGAAATTGATAAGAGAATGAGTTGGAGAAGAAGAAGAGAAGCTTACCAATGGGTTCTTCTATTAGTTTGGAGCTAGAGCTTGATTTGCAAAAGGAAACTAGGGTTTTGGAGTTTTAATTTCCCATCTCTCCCATCATTGATGTTTTAAAACTGAAAAGAGGAGAAAGTGAGGGTGAATGGGGAGGAGTGGCTCAGATTTGAGTATAAGTTAAACATAGGGCTGAGCCCAAACCCAAACCCAAAGTGAAAAAGTAGCAAAAATCAACTTTCTCCAAACATATCGAAGCTTATACTCAAAAAGGTCGCAAATGGCATTTTAAACTCAATGGGAGTGGTCCCGAGTCCTAATTCGACCGTATGTAAAAAGTAGCTTTTCGGACTAAATTCCGAGTATCGATAAAATATTTAAATAAAATATATAAGTATAAAAATCGACAAATATGCGGGTTGTTACATACGCCATCGTTGTTGTTGACTATTTTACGAAGTGGGATGAAGCGGAACCCCTATCCATGATCACAACTAAGAAAGTGGTCAATTTCGAAGCTAGAAATATCATATGTCACTTTAGGGTCCCATAAATAATTATCTCCGATAACTGAAAAAAATTCGATAACGTCGAGTTCAAAGATTTCTACCGTGGACACTGCATTGAGAAGAGATTTGTAATGGTAGCACACCCCTAATAAAACGGATAGGTAGATGCTATGAACAAGATAATCTACTCCATGTTGAAAAAGCGACCGAACAAGGCCAATGGCAAGTGGGTCGACGAACTACCAGTGGCACTTTGCGTCTACGAAAAGAACCATAAGTTTGCAATCGGTCATTCTCCTTTTGCCCTAGCCTATGGATCAGAGGCCATGATCCCACTTGAATTAGAAGTTTTTTATCATCGAGTTACTGAATGCAACCTCCGGAAAAACGAGGAACTCCTGTTGAGTCTCTCGACATAATCAATGAGAAGCATGATGAAGCTGACTTGAGAACAGCCGCACACTAGAAATTGGCGATCTCATTCTCAAATGAATCTTCCCAGGCCCCATGAATATGGGACCAAGCTGGAATGGTTCATCTACAATTGAACATAAGCTTGGAGATTGAACATTCAAGCTAGCAATAATAGACAGGGTTTCACTTCACTGAGCTTGGAATAGCGAACAATTGCGATGCTATTTCACTTGAGATTTGACTTTGTGAATATCCAGTCAAGTTCGATGTAACTTGACAGAATCAGTCATTTCTCGTGTATATATAATGAAATGTGTGACGCCCCACCTCTATACCCATGCTAGCTAAGGACACTATGGGGTAATGCCGTCAACTAGCGTGGAGAATAAGGCTGTTGAGGAGCGACCATCTGTATAATTACTTTGTGCGAGTACCGATATGCCAGATAAAAATATAACTTTTCATATCAGGAGGAAATCCGACATACCGACACAAACTCAAAGCTACTACGCAGTGGCTATATATAATCTTCGGAAACAAATATAGAAATATCATAACACAAATCAGTCATAGAAGTTTGTATCTCAAAGGCGGAAACAGATATGAATATTACACATAAAATTGTATATCAGAGTAGGGGTCTAACAAGATCCACAACATCACAAAAGAATAGTTACAAGTGCTACACAAAAGAATAAGTATACATCATGGGGTCTATATCGTAAATGTATACAATAAAATTAACTACTAATCTAAGTAGTTAGCCAAAAATCAAATAATTCTCCCGGACAAGGAGTCAAACAGAAGCACCTGCAACATCTCGGTCTGACCCGAGTATTATTTAAGAAAATAATAAAAGGACAGTCTAACTGTAAATATCAGATAAAATGATATAGAAAAGAGATATGACAAAAACGTATGATAACCATAAAGCCATACTATGATAAGTATGTAATTGAAAATCAACCAGAGATTAATCAATATCACAGGAATCTTCTCAAAGATCAAAAGAATGTCATACTCTTTAGTTTTATTCACCAAGTCACAAATATCGACATCATATCGATTCTAATCGTAAAAGCTGGTGTAATACAAATTCTAGAAATCATCAATAGAAATCCAGAAATCACAAAAAGGGGGAGGCCTATCATAAACGGGAGCATGAAAACTCACCAATACGTGTATCACAAACGGGACGCTATCCCATGGTCGCTAACCATAGAGCCGGTGCAACGACGTAGTACGATATCGGTACGCACGAGGAACCTGAAACTGGAATAAATCGAAACATTGACGTAGTACAACGGTACTCCCGATGATCCTGATAAGCTGGTGCAACAACGTAGTACAAATGTACTTCCGATGGACCGAACTCCATAAAAGAACATGGGTCGCTAGCCCACAAAAATTGAGTTGAAACTCCAGATAATACATAGGTCGTTAGCCTATAAAAGAAATGAGACGAAACTCAATAAAACGAGGTACCGTCCCCTACGTGGATAAAGAAACATAGCATATCGCTAGTCTAAATCACAAAAATGATCATCACGATCATCAAGAAGTGTCAATTACACTAAGCTAGAAAATATATGAGTTTAGCTTCATGTCCCATAACCACTAGCTTAACTTTGATATTTACGAACAAATTGTAGATCTCCACTAGAAAATTATCACAAGAGATTCAACCGAACAGGTCCAAGAATTAACCGATGAAGTGAACGCAAGCGATTCATACCACTTGTTTTACTAAGTCGTTTAATTAGATTTCTCATACGAGTGAAATAAAGGTTTGTATATACTAGTAGATTGGAAAACGGTTTAAGAAACGAGCCTTGTAACAAAATAGTGTTGAAATCGTTTTGATGAAAGAGTTTTGATACTTACTACTAGTATTGAAACCTTCATATTTTTAAAATAACAAATCAAAGAAATGATTGTAAAACAATCAATCACCAAAAATCCACATTCGAAGACGTGAATTAAATCCAAAGAAATCGATGCCAGATGCATCAAAATGGATATTCCCAAAAAGATGTTATCAAAGCCAACAAGGTGATAACAACTAGTCGGAGAAAGAAGAATCGATTAAAAAGTGGAAACTAAGCAAAATAGGCATAAATAGGCAAAACAGGGAAAATAGGAGCAGCTCAGTCGACTGACAGTGTGTTAAGTCGACTGAACACAGACGCAGAAAATTCTCGGGTTTCAGTTCAGTCGACTGACTCAGAGGGTTCAGTCGACTGAACGCAGATCCTGAAAATACTCGGCTTCATCTCAGTCGACTGACTCAGAAATTTCAGTCGACTGAACACTATTTTCCTGCATTCCTAACCTATTTTAATTGAAGTGCAAACTCTCTCAATTTGAAATCGGACGAGTAACGGGCGCTAAGGATTTACGCCAATCGACAACCCAGCCCTATAGGCTCCTCGATGCATCATCAAAAGCAAAATCAAACATCAAAGTTATGATTTTTAAAGATTTGACTTCAAAACACTAAAAATTGGAATATACACCAAAGCAATCCAAATCAAAAGCAATTGCACATGAATAAGTGTTAGGAATTCATACCTAACAACAAGGATAAATATAGACATGATGTGAGATAAAAATCTCACCTTTAAACCCAAAACAAATGAAGAAGAAGCTACATAGCAATAGCAAGAACAATCACTCTTCAATTCCAACCAAACAAGCTTGAATCTAAGCTTAAAAGAGAAATATTTCCTAAGTTAGGTTTAGGAATTTATGAAATTGAAAGGAGAATGAGTTGGAGAAGAAGTAGAGAAGGCTTACCAAAGCTTCTTCTATGAATTTGGAGTTAAAACTTGGATTTTGCAAAGATAATTAGGGCTTGGTGTTTTAATTTCACATTCCTCTCTCCATTGTTGCTAAAGCTTGAGTATTAGGAAAATTATGAAGGAATGGAGAGAAGAGGGGGTGAAGCTTGGGTCTAATGGGATAAAACCAAACCAAAGCCCTAAGTGAAAAAGTAGCAAAATTCCCCTAACCACAAACATATCGAAGTTTATACTCAAAAAGGTCGCAAACGTCATTTTGAACTCAATGGGGGTGGTCTCGAGTCCCAATTCGACTGTTTGCAAAAAGTAGCTTTTCGGACAATAATCCGACTAACGATGAATTATTTTAAATAAAATATTTAAATATTCGATTATAAAATTTGCGGGTTGTTACAGACTCCCCTCCTTAATGAAATTGTGTCCTCGCAATCATAAGAAATAAATGAACAAAAAGTAACAACAATAAAAGCATATCAACACAAAAGAAGAAATTCAGAATAAGAAGTTCACCTCAAAAAGCACGAGAAAGTAAGTCCGGATGTGTTCGCTCGATGAATTCTCTGGATTCCCAGAGAAATCCTTAGGATTTGAGGACCATTGAACCTTCACAAGAGGAACATCTTTATTTCGAAGGTGTTTAACGTCTGAAGCAAGGATTCGAATAGGATGTTGCTCATAAGTTAAACTAGGCGAAACTTCAATTTCTTCAACGACACCGGGCTCAAGAATAGAATCGGAATCTCGAAGGTATTTCCGTAATTGAGAGACGTGAAACACGTCATGAATAGCAGAAAATTGAGCCGGTAATAAGAGGCAATAAGCCACGGAACCAATACGTACGGCGATGGGAAATGGACCATTGAGGTGCTAACTTTCTCGATCGACTGAAATGCACAATACCCTTTATAGGTGAAACACGAACAAACACAAAATATCCCACAGAAAATTATAATTTCCTTCTTCGGTTATCGACATAGGATCTTTGCCTACTTTGAGCTTCTTTCATCCGATGGCGAATAAGGTTAATCTTTTCTGTGGAATCACGGATAAAATCTGGACCTAAAACCGGCTTCTCGCCGGCCTCAAGCCAACAAGAAGGAGATCGGCATGGCCTTCCATAGAGTGCCTCTAAAGGTGCCATACAATAGTAGATTGGAAGCTATTACTATAGGAAAACTCAACAAGAGAAATATGATCTTCCCAACTTCCACCAAAATCAAGAACACATGCACGAAGAAGATCATCATCAAGAGTTTGATTCACACGCTCGGTTTGTCCATCGGACTGGGGGTGATAAGCGGTGCTAAAATTAAGCTTCGTTCCCAAAGATTTTTGAAGACTCTTCCAAAATCCACTAGTAAACAATGGATCATGATCGCTAACAATAAAAGTAGGAACTCCATGTAATCTAACAATTTCTTTAATATAGAGTTTGGCCAAAAGAGGAACGGTCCGATTAGACCGAACGGGAATAAAATAGGCGGATTTAGTAAGCCTATCAACTATCACCCATAAGCTATCATGACCCAAACGAGAACGGGGAAGGCCGTCGATAAAATCCATGGAAATATGATCCCACTTCCAAATTGGAATGTCTAACGGTTGCAATAACCCACCGGGCCTTTGATGCTCGGCCTTAATGAGTTGGCAAGTCATGCAACGCTTAACGAAGTTAGCGATATCAAATTTCATTCCCTCCCAATAATAAAGTCGCTTCATATCCGCATACATTTTACTACTACCGGGATGAATGGTAAATTTAGAATGATGGGAATCTTCTAAAATGTCTTTGCGAAGATCATTAATATTTGGCACGACAAGTCTACCAAATTTTCAAATACCGCCACGAGAATCAATATCAAAGCCTTTCAAACCTTCAATATCAATTTTATCCCTAAAATTTTTGCCAAGAAGAGCCAATTCGGGATCTAGCTTTTGAGCTTAAAAAATGCAGTCTAAAAGAGAAGGATGAGCCTCAAGGCTACATAAAACAAGAGATGAACATAAATCAGATTCATGATCTCGAATCTCACAATTTGATAAAGTCTCGAGGTCATTCCATTCGGATATCATCATGGAAAAAACCTCTTGTTGCTTACGACTAAGTACATCGGCAACTCGATTCCCCTTTCCGGGAGTATAAAGAATATCAAGATCATATGATGCAAGGAACTTGAGCCAACGTTGTTGACGCAAATTAAGTTCCTTTTGAGAAAATAAATACTTCAAAGATTTATGATCGGTGTAAAGAATAACTTTTTCTCCCAAAAGATAATGGCGCCAAATCCGAAGGGCGAAAACAATAGCTGCGAGCTCTAAATCATGACTAGCATATCTAGTCTCGGCTGGCTTCAATTTCCTAGAAGCATAAGCAATAACACGTTCTCTTTGCATGAGAATGGCTCCCAAACCAACACGACTAGTATCGGCATAAAAAATAAAATCTTGATTCCCTTCGGGAATAACAAGAATAGGAGCATCGGAAAGGAGTTCTTTTAATTTCTGAAAAGAAGCTTCATATTTGTCCGACCAAATGTATTTAACTCCTTTCTTTGTTAAGCTAGTAAGAGGCACGACAATTTTTGAAAAGCCTTTTATAAAACAGAGGTAGTAGCCCGCCAATTCGAGAAAACTGTGGACATTCGTAACACTCTCCGGTCTCTTCCAACTTTGAATTGCTTTAATCTTTGAAGGATCCATGGAAATTCCGGATTCGAAAATAATATGACCGAGAAACTTCACACGAGATTGCCAAAAATGACATTTAGAAAATTTTGCTTTTAATTGATTGCCCCTAAGAGTTTCCAACACAATCCGAAGATGCTTTTCATGCTCCTCCTTGGTTTTTGAATACACTAGAATATCATCAATAAAGATGAGAACAAATCGATCGAGGAATTCTTTGAAAACTCGATTCATAAGGTCAACGAAATAAGCCGGAGCATTCATTAAACCAAATGGCATGACAAGCCATACATAAGATCCATAGCGAGTACGGAACGACGTCAAAGGAATACTGTCCTCTGCAATACGAAGCTGATGAAAACCGGTTGCCAAGTCCAATTGTGAAAAGACTCTAGCACCACTAAGTTGATCGAATAGATCATCAATCCGAGGTAAAGGATATTTATTCTTGATAGTAAGATCATTAAGCTTGCCGTAGTCAACGCAAAGCCTAAGTGTACCATCGGATTTCTTCACGAAAATAACCGAAGCTCCCCAAGGTGAGGAAGTAGAGCGAATAAATTGCTTCGTCTCCAATTCAGATAATTGTTTGCGTATCTCCTCATTCTCTTTATTGGACATTCGATATGGAGGACGACTAACAGGTAGAGCTCCAGGGATAAGATTAATTCTAAACTCAATTGCTTGCTTAGGTGGTAATCCTAAAACGGGCTCAAACATGTCGGAAAATTCACGAACAACGTGAATAAGAGAAATGACATCTTCCTCATAATCATTATCGTCATCATGAGGATTTAAGAATATAAAGATGCAGCCACGTTGGAATCCGAATCTTTAAGTACAATAGATATCTGCTTAACAGATTAAGGATGTCGAAGATAAATAGTCCGCTCAGGACATAGGATATTAACGGTTAATCCAATCCATTCCCAAAATCATTCCAAATCCTAAGTAATGCATTACATGCAAATCGGCTTGGAAAGAAAAATCACATAAAACAATCTCTACATCTTTACAAAGTAAACTGAGTGTTACAGATCCACCAACCGGATTCGCGATTCTCAAAGAAGTCATTAAAGCAACAATATTCAAAGAAAAAGTATCAACAAGTTCTTTTGATATAAAAGAATGGGACGCACCCGTATCAAAAAGAACTCGAATAGGTTGATCAAGAAATAAAATAATGCCATCAAGGATAGAATGAGAAATACCTTGACCACGAGAAGTGTTGCTAGGGGCTTGTGCAACATTTAACTTTCCCTCCTTCTTGCCTTGAATTTTGGGACATGAAGATAGAAGATGACTCGAACTTTTGCAATAGCGACAAAAGAGAGTTTTCGGACATCTATTGGCATAATGGTCTTTAGAACCACAATTGTAGCACTGCCCAATACCAGGGGTAGGAGTCTTTGCTACAGAAGTTGCTTGTTTTCCTTTCATGTTGAGATTAGGGCCTTTGAATTTAATAGGCCTTTTCTTGTTGTTGTTGAAGTTTGGTTTGGCACCCACAACTTCAACATCGCTCTCCCTATCCGCCTCTTCAAGACGAAGAGCGATATCAGTGAGTTGATCAAAAGAAACTTCTAATTTCAGAAGTAATGGCTTTTTGAGATTTTTTTTCAAGCCATAGACAAACCTTTGGTTCTTCTTCAATGGGGTGTTTAATTATTCGACCCCGTATTTAGAAAGTGACTCGAATGATGCGGCATAATCTACCACAGAGGATTCACCTTGAACAAGGTCAATAAAATGACGAGCCAATGTCACCTTCTCAGCTTCTGGTACAAATGTTAATTCGAATCATTCCCGGAATTTCTCCTAAGTAAGATCCGCTTCATTTATTTCAGAAATCAGAAGCTCGTACCAGTCTAATGCTCTTTCTTGGAGCATACTAGAAGCCACTTGAACTCGGTGAAGATCTATAAGATTCATGCGAGAAAAGATTCGATCGCATGTTCTTAGCCAAGCTTGGACTTGAATAACGCTTTTGGAACCCATAAATGGCTTCCCACCCAAGTTGATATAGTCACTGCACAAGCGTGCAAACCCGGATTTAGGGTGAGTAGGTTCTGGAATGGGTCCGGCGGCTTGAGCATTCTTTACAAGATCAAGAAGCTGTTGTGCAGACATAAATACTCCATCCTGGGGAGTAGCACTAGATTGACCGGCGCTGGGACGGCCTGGTCTAACCATTTCTCTTCTTTAAAGAAAAAAAAGAAGAAGAAAAGGGTTATTCACAAAATGAATATCAAACAATAATGATTGATAAAACAAGGAATCACAAAAGAAAATAGGATAAGACGGTACGAAGACTCAAATTAAATCCTAAGGAACGACTCCTAGGATGGACTTAGGACGATGATCCTTGTTAAATTATTCTACTTTGTTCCAAAGTTTGGCACTAATACCAAGCTGTGACGCCCCACCTCTATACCCATCCTAGCCAAGGACACTACGGGGTAATGCCGTCAACTAGTGCGGAGAATAAGGCTGTTGAGGAGCGACCATCTGTATAATTACTTTGTGCGAGTACCGATATGCCAGATAAAAATATAACTTTTCATCTCTGGAGGAAATCCGACATATCGACACAAACTCAAAGCTGCTACATAGTGGCTATATAATCTTTGGAATCAAATATAGAAATATCATAACACAAATCAGTCACAGAAGTTCATATCTCAAAGGCGGAAACGGATATGAATATTACACATAAAAGTGTATATCAGAGTAGTGGTCTAACAAGATCCACAACATCACAAAAGAATAGTTACAAGTGCTACACAAAAGAATAAGCATACATCATGGGGTTTATATCTCAAATGTATACAACAAAATCAACTACTAATCTAACTAATTAGCCAAAAATCAGATAATTCTCCCCGACAAGGAGTCAAACAGAAGCACCTGCAACATCTTGGTCTGACCCGAGTATTATTTAAGAAAATAATAAAAGGATCAGTCTAACTATAAATATCAGATAAAATGATATAGAAAAGAGATATGACAAAAACGTATGATAACCATAAAGCCATACTATGATAAGTATGTAATTGAAAATCAACCAGAGATTAATCAATATCACAAGAATTTTCTCAAAGATCAAAAGAATGTCATACTCTTTAGTTTTATTCACAAAGTCACAAATATCGACATCATATCGATGCCAATCATAAAAGCTGGTGGAACACAAATTCTAGAAATCAACAATAGAAATTCAGAAATCACAAAAAGGGGGAGGCCTATCATAAACGGGAGCATGAAAACTCACCAACACGTGTATCACAAACGGGACGGTATCCCATGGTCGCTAACCATAGAGCCGGTGCAACGACGTAGTACAATATCGGTACGCCCGAGGAACCTGAAACTCAAATAAATCGGAACATCGACGTAGTACAACAGTACGCCCGATGATCCTGATAAGCTGGTGCAACAACGTAGTACAAAGGTACGTCCGATGGACCAAACTACATAAAAGAACATGGTTAGCTAGCCCACAAAAATTGAGTCGAAACTCTTGATAATACATAGGTCGTTAGCCTATAAAGAAATGAGACGAAGCTCAATAAAACGAGGTACCGTCCCCTACGTGGACAAAGAAACATAGCATATCGCTAGTCTAAATCACAAAAATGATCATCATCAATCATCAAGAAGTGTCAATTACACTAAGCTAGAAAATATATGAGTTTAGCTTCATGTCCCATAACCACTAGCTTAACTTAGATATTTACGAACAAATTATAGGTCTCCACTAGAAAATTGGCACAAGAGATTCAACTGAACAAGCCCAAGAATTAACCAACGAAGTGAACGCAAGCGTTTCATACCACTTGTTTTACTAAGTCGTTTAATTAGACTTCTCATATGAGTGAGATAAAGGTTTGTATATAATAGTAGATTGGAAAATGGTTTAAGAAACGAGCCTGGTAACAAAATAGTGTTGAAATCATTTTAATGAAAGAGTTTTGATACTTACTACTAGTATTGAAACCTTCATATTTTTAAAGTGACAAATCAAAGAAATGATCGTAGAAACAATCAATCACCAAAAATCCACATTCGAAGACGTGAATTAAATCCAAAGAAATCGATGCCAGATGCATCAAAATGGATATTCCCAAAAATTCCAAAGAAGATGTTATCAAAGCCAACAAGGTGATAACAACTAGTCGGAGAAAGAAGAATCGATTAAAAAGTGGAAACTAAGCAAAATAGGCATAAATAGGCAAAAGAGGGAAAATAGGAGCATCTCAGTAGACTGCTCAGAGGGTTCAGTCGACTGAACACAGACCCAGAATATTCTCGGGTTTCAGTTCAGTCGACTGACTCAGAGGGTTCAGTCGACTGAACGCAGATCGTGAAAATTCTCGGCTTCAGCTCAGTCGACTGACTCAGAAATTTCAGTCGATTGAACACTGTTTACCTGCATTCCTAACCTATTTTAATTGAAGTGCAAACTCTCTCAATTTGAAATCGGACGAGTAATGGGCGCTAAGGTTGTATGCCAATCGACAACGCAGCCCTATAGGCTCCTCGATGCATCACCAAAAGCAAAATCAAACATCAAAGTTATGATTTTTAAAGATTTGACTTCAAAACACTAAAAATTGGAATATACACCAAAGCAATCCAAATCAAAAGCAATTGCACATGAATAAGTGTTAGGAATTCATACCTAACAACTAGGATAAATATAGACATAGATGTGAGATAAAAATCTCACCTTTAAACCCAAAACAAATGAAGAAAAAGCTATAGAGCAATAGCAAGAGCAATCACTCTTCAATTCCAACCCAATAAGCTTGAATCTAAGCTTAAAAGAGAAACATTTCCTAAGTTAGGTTTAGGAATTTCTGAAATTGAAAGGAGAATGAGTTGGAGAAGAAGAGAAGGCTTACCAAAGCTTCTTCTATGAATTTGGAGTTAAAGCTTGGATTTTGCAAAGATGATTAGGGCTTGGTGTTTTAATTTCACATTCCTCTCTCCATTGTTGGTAAAGCTTGAGTACTAGGAAAATTATGAAGGAATGGAGAGAAGAGCGGGTGAAGCTTGCATCTAATGGGCTGAAACCAAACTAAAGCCCTAAGCGAAAAAGTAGCAAAATTTCCCTAACCACAAACATATCGAAGTTTATACTCAAAAAGGTCGCAAACGTCATTTTGAACTCAAAGGGGGTGGTCTCTAGTCCCAATTCAACTGTTTGCAAAAAGTAGCTTTTCAGACAACAATCCGACTAACGATGAATTAATTTAAATAAAATATTTAAATATTCAATTGTAAAATATGCGAGTTGTTACAAAATGACATCCTGAATTTGTGACTCTGTTTCTGTCTAAATATAAATTGCAAACTATAGTAAATGTGAATAAATCTGCATAAGCATAATGCGGGTATACAAGTACCCAAAGCTAGCTAACAACCAAACGTTACCATGATCGAGCCCATGAAGCAAACCATACTCGGCGTCCAGAGATAGATGCCAACCAACTCTTTCAACCTCTAACTTAGGGGCAAGAGCATAAACATCCAAGGGCAGAACGAGATAATTTGCCCCTATAGCTCGTGCCCAGAGTTTGGCAGAGCATCCAAACCTTGCCTAAAGAATGGAAAAGCCAAATATAACGCCCTGAGATAGGCAGGAACTTATACAAGCTTCGATTAGTGCCTAAAGATAGGTACCATCAAAAGTAAATGTCTTGGGTAGGGATGTCTACACACTATCTTGAGTGGTCAACTCCAACCAGTGCCAAGAGTTCGGCGTCGTCAGAACATGCATCGTGAAGAAGGATGTCTAAACTGCCATCTAGGATGAATCTCTTTGATTGATGCCTAGAGTTAGGTGTGGTCACACTTAAATGTCCTAAAAAAGGATGTTTAATTCACCTTTCCAGGTGATCGGGATTCAATCGAGTTCCAAAATCGGGTATGGCCGTGTTCCAGCACCTGATCGCTCTTCACACACCGAAAGGATAATAGCGTCGATTCTTATCTTTAATCAAGCGGGACTAGGTCGATAAACAACAAGATAGGCTAACAGCTTATTCTAATAATGATGATGAGCAATGGTTCACAAACACATGAATGTGATGACAAGTGCATTTCTAATAACTTAAGAAAATTCATATAAGAATTGAACAGAAAATGTCTTTGTTATTCACATCAAAATAAAGCTTGAAGAAAGATTCAAGTTTTATTAACACTGAACCAGAAAACAAAAAGTAGGGGCTGAACCCACACAAAGCCTGTCTAAAACAAAATAAATCCTATAGCTATACTACCAAAAAGTAGAAAGCAAACAGACAATCACTTGTGTTTCTTCTGTCTCCTTTTCTTTTTCTCTTCACTAGAAGAGTGTTTGCCAGGCTCCTCTAGTTTTTTCCTGCTCTATCCCCCGCTTCCTCGACCCTTAGAATGGGTGCCCTATGAAAATTCGACTGGTACACTTTGAGTGCTCCCGGGCAGAGGAAGAGTGATCGGAGCATAGACAGTCTCGCTTGGTAAAGCTATAGATGGCGGAGGGGGAATGTAGTAAACTTTCTCCTACTTGATCTCCCTGGCCAATAGAACTTGTTTCTAACATATCTTGCATAGTACGCCCTACAAGGGGCCCCAAAGGTTCCATTGTAAGGACATCCTCATCAATCTAGACTCCTTGGAATTCCTAGTTCCCTCCTCTTACAAAGCATGAATTATTTACATGCCAAAACCAGGAATCTCATCAGTTGGAGCACTTGGTATCATTTTACAAGTAGTTACTACCACTGATTCTATCGTGGATGCTCATTGTACTAGCTGGGGACCCTCTCGATTAACGAAGAGATGTGAGCCTGACCTGAAATTTGAGAAACATAAAAGGAGAGATTAGTGAGATCGATCTGTGTCATGTGAGCCTTCTCAAATATGGTGAGGTCAATGAGATAACTCCATAAGGCTAAGATTCGATGTGAGTAGAGGTTCCATTAGAATTCCCTCTAGAATAGGGGACATAATAGTTATCTTTGGCATTCCAGGAGCATCTGGATTGCACGGGGGATTCAAAGGAGAGATGGATATTGTTATGAGTCCGAAAATGTGACCCATGATGAGATCTTGAGGTGTAGTCCATAAGCCTTCGCCTTGATCTTTGTGGACCATGGTAGCAACTCCGAATGCAAAATTAGCTCACTAGCTCTAAGTGCTTTAAACTCACTTTGACTCGTAATCTTGTGCTCCAACTCCACCAAGTTCACCTTACCTCCCTCCGAAGCATGTTATTCTTCTCGCCAATCTGCTCCCATGCTAAAGATAAAGCTCTAGGATAATCCTTCTCTAGCCATTCCAAGTCTACGAACTTGATTACATAGACGTTGTATTCAATGATAAGTGGCTTAAATCTGTCTTCGATTCGCTTTTATGTGGCTACAACCCATTCATCTACATTTCTAGCACGAGCCAACGTATCATCCCTCTCCTTACAAGCGTCCAACAACTCCTCATAATGATTGTGATTTTTCATGAGAGCATTGTTTTTTTGCTTCTTCTCTTTCTCCAATTGCGTTTTCATGCTCTTATGTTGCACTTTCAACTTTGCTACTTCTCTTACTACACATTCTTTTCCTTTAGATGGAATATGTTTCTATAATGAGCAGCTTCGATCTAGCTCAAATGTTCTTTCCTCTCCCGCTCCACCGTTTCAGTCAAGTTTTTGACTTTCTTCTTGATCTCAGCCCGCGTCTTTCTTAACTCGGCAACTTCTATACCAAGATAAGCAATAGTATCTTTGTCTTGGTTAGCCACTAGTTGCAATGCTTGGGCTTCAATCTTTACGTTTTTGACGTATTCAAAAATCTTGACCAATTTCTTCTATATAAAATACTGATCGTAAATGTCGCTAACACATGCCATAGCCTGGCCTTTGTCTTTTGTCCTTTGGTGGAATCACCTTCAGATTGGGAGCGAACTTGATGTCGTTATAACAAATCTTTGGGAAGCTGTGCTTCAGTTTTTCCATCAAAGGGTTGGATGTGACCTGTTGCTCCGTAGTAACCGTTAGAGACTCGATAGCTTTCTTATCAACCTTATGGAGGCAAGAGGAGTTAGGAGTAAGAAGCTTCGATGATTTCTTAGATTTTCGGTAAGCATGAGAAGGTACTATTTGCTTGGTGGAGTGAGAAGACGAAGTACAAATATAAGACACGTCCTCAAGTGGAATGTCATTAGGTCGTTTGGAGTACTTGTCCCGACCCCCTCGATCTCGGCTTGAATCATGAGAATGATAACCCTTATCTCGGCCCCCTCGATCTATGTTTTTAAAGATGAATCATGAGAACGATAATCTTTATCTTAGCCTCCTTGATCTCTCTTGAATGCCTACCAGTGTATGAATCATGGCCAGTGCTGTGGGAGCATGTTTGTGAATCGCATCTCTTGTGATGAACTATCTGGTTCTCAAGGGAATCAAATATGTTGTGGATCCATTGAACCTAAAGTAAAACAAAGGAAGATGAGCCTCAACAGATAAAACATGATGTGAAATGAACAAAGTGATATGTGTGTGTGTGTCTTAGTGTCCCTCGACAGGCCATGGGCTTGAACTTTGCTAATAGGAGTGATCTCCCCCGTGCAAGTAGTTGGCATGTCACTCTGTAGACGAAAAAGGGAGTCGAGACCCCCGAGACTCATGTCATTTAGGCCAAAAGAACCGATATCATCCAGAATCGGCCCGAAATTTGCATAAGGGTCCTCCGAAGGCTGGACAGGTGTCTCTCCCACCACATGGCTTACAGAAGTCATGTCATATACTGCATAAAAAGGATCCTTATCTTAGGGCTCTTTTTTGAAAGGTTGCCTTGGTCGTCACTGTCATCATTATTAGGAGACTCATGACTTATGTCAACGTTACCATGGCCTGCTCCGTTGCCCTAGCCTTCCTCAACATCCTCTTGCACTTCTTCAATTTCAATTGTAGGAGTTAGGACCGGGGCACCATTGGTTCCTTACCGTTAGTCTCAGATATGGAGTTATCCTCATCACTATCTGAGGTCGCAAGTTTTGACCAATGCTACAGCCTACTTCTAACGAGTTATGAGCCCAAAGGTTCTCATCAATGAGCAATGTCCTTGCCTCCCTGTCCATATTTGGCACTTCATAAAGTAACCTGAGAGTCTGTGGTAGGGGTGGGCCGCTAGCCGATTTAGCACATTTGAAAAATAAAGGAAAATGATCCGAGCAAACAAAACTATGAAGAGACCTCAAGTGGAAAGAACTAGCCATCACCGTGCGAATTTTGGTGGACGACGTATAAAGAAAAACTTGTCTTTGAAGTAACCTAGCTAATTCCAGGTACCGATCACTATTCTACGCCTCCTAAACGGTTCCAAAAAAGTGAGGGAGGGATTTCCCTTGCAGTGCTTAAAGCTATACAGGTACCGAATCTCTTAATCACTTGGAATGTGATCTAAACGACAAGCAAAAATAATGAACACACTCTATAGAAAGGCATAGTTGTTGGGGTATAGCCGAGCTGGTGCCAAACTCATGAAATGCATAATTCGTTGGATGAATTTATTGAACAGTGCAGCACACCCTACTAAACACATATACTGATCGCACATGTATACCTATTTGGAGGGTGATGTCCCCATTGGTGGCCCATGGGAACCAACATGTCCTCAAATGGGGTGCCATGATGCTCACAAATCTTCCTAACGTTCCCTCTTTGATTTTGAAGCAACTTATCTGTAGGATCATCCAATATTCTAGCATTGTCAAGGGTATCTGGGGCGGCCTCAACTTCAGGACCTTCTACGGGCTTAAATGGAACCACTGAGCAAGGTTGTTCGACTTGTTGATTTGTTGTTTAGGGTATAGATGGTGTTGGATATGTTCAATGGAAGGAACTGTGGATGAGCTTGAATCGATGTCTGATTCGGCATATTTAAAGCGATCGGCCTACAATTAGAGCGAAGAGACGCTCGAACCATCTATGACCCATAACTATCCAAACTCAACATATATGTGATATCAAAAAAATTAAAACCTAAGCCCCCATGCCAAAGTGAAAGCCTAGTGTGGTGTGGTACAAGCTACAGTGTTGTGCAGTGTCAATGTATGATGTTGTGCAACAGTTTATTTGAAAGCCAGGTTATTATCTGGATTGACCATCATCATTGACCATCCTAGTGCACTCCACATTGTTAACTATGCATTGGGAAGACAACGAAACTCGAGAGATATCGTTTGAGAAAACTTTTGTTTCAATTGTTCTTGCAAAAATCTCTTGAACATTTTTAAGGTGGCGATTCACTAAGGGTTGGATCGACGCCGATACATACCCTTAAAGTGAATTTCCACCTTTATCACTTTCCTCCTAATCCCAAGCATGATCGGCAATGTGAAGCTAATCCAAACCCATCGCCGGTACCACCACCTACCTAGATTGATGATCTCGAGAGAAGTGATGGATTCAAGCAATGGTTCGGGCTTAGGAGATGGACCAAGCTCGAAATGAAGTATCAGGTTTGATCGTAGCAAGTAAGCGGCGGCTAGAGATTGGAACGTATAGCAACTGGCGATGGTGATGTTTAGGAAAGGTGGCGGTGGATGTAAAGAACCGTTAATAGCGGTTAGAGATAAGGAGTATGATGGCAAAAAAGTAAGAAGAATGAAGTGTGGGATTGGGTCTTATACCTCCGAATCCAACTTTTTAGGACATTGACTTACTTATTTTCAAGCATTGGATCGGTACTGATTCATAGCCATGGATCGATACCGAACTATATTAAAAATAAGAGTGCATGTATGTGTAACCTAAGCATATATATATATATATATATATATATATATATATATGCATGTACCATGGGTTTTCACGGGAATGGGCATATGCATGAAATTGGAAATTAGCAAATAAACTAAGCGTGTGCATGTGCATACTCAACACCTAGCAACCAGAACCGTAGAGCGGCAGATTCAAACCAGTAGGATCCAGAAAAGAAATTTTCCTAGAACTATTGAATTTGGAATGATAGATTGCAAGGGCATGCCTTGGTTTTATAATGCTAAATCTAAGCCAAACATCATAATGAACAGCCAAAAATACTACACTTCATTGAAATGGTTTGAAGAAGGAGTGACAACCCTTTGAAGCATGAGTTAGAATATAATACAATGATCCTAACTTATCTTGATTCAAAGCACATCATGTTGGAAACAAGATGTGCTTTGAGAGGCAAGTGTTATCTACCCTTTTGGCCCGATCGAATTTGGACGAACTTGATGAGTCAAGCTTGAATGTTATCGACACATGAAGCCTACATAAATAGCTAACAAGGCCAGAAGCCAAGTACAGTCAAGACTACAAGGTAAAAGAATAGTGTCTTCTTAAATTTCAATCACTTCCATCCATCTAAGTGATGGATCAGTACCAATTCATAAAATTTCATCCCAAATGCCTCAAATCCCCTTTACCTCCAAGCATTGTTGGTAGGAACCTATTCTAAGCTTCGTCGGATTGATCACATGCATTTTGTTATCAAATGCCTTGAGCACCTGAAGTCATGGACACTATTCCACCACCGATCCAACTTATTGACCCAGAAACAAGCTTCTAACAGAGCAATCAAGATGGAAAACATGAAGCTCCAATAATTTGCATCCACAAAATGCAATAGAAGAGATCTAGAAGTCGATCTTATGGATTGGTACCGATCCATGCCTATGGATAAGTACCGATCAATATTAAATGCTGACATAGCCATGATCTTTCGTGCTCAAGTATTGTTAGACTTGGATAACACGGTTGCAATCGTGGCATAGCTATTCTCGGCGACCTACAACTATAAATAAAGGTAGATATTTAAAAGGATCTTTCGAGTTGTTTACTAATTTCATGTAATTTCCTTGTAATCCCGAGGATCCATACCGTTCCATAAGAATGAAAGTTGTGAACATTAATATTATCAATTCAAAACTAAGTGGACATAGGCTTCCATTTGCCAAACTAGTATAAACTCCACGTGTGTTGTTTTTCCACATTTTCCTTTATATTTCTTCATTTAGTTCTCTATTTTAATCCCTTGGGTGTTTGTTCCATATTCTGGTATAAATATATACAATAATAAAACTTATATAATATGAATGTATATATTAAAGTCGGAACATTAAAGAAACCAAAAATAGACGTAAGGAATAAATACATATGTAAATATACATATACCATGATTTTCTTTGTGTCCGACACTTGAATTAAGAGAGTAATTCATTAGAATTACATTGTTCCATAAGTCGATATCACTCAACATAATATATTAAAGATTATGAATCTTTAATATAATGTTGCCCTCTACCACACACACATACACACACATATATGTATGTATGTATAAATTACTTGCATACTCCTTAGTTGTTAAGAAAACTCAAGTTAGGGATGTTATGCATAGTATTATTAATATATTGAACAGACGAGATAAAATAACAATATGAATTTGCTAAGCAAACTCAAGGTACATATAGTATACTTAGGCCATCGCGATATGGTAGGTACAAGTGAATAATTTTGTTTTGATTTGCTGAGAAAACATAAGGTCGAAGTGAAATTAGGACAAGGTGCCAAAGGGTTAAGATTTGTATGTGATACAATGGATAACGAGTCATCTATCATATATGGAGCTATGATTTATTAAACAAACTCAATGTTAGAATTCCAAGATGAATGAGTTATAACACCTACTAGTGAAGTCAAAAGACTTTCATGTTTCGACAAAGGCGAAACGTAAAAGCCTAGTGGAAGCTTATTAGTAAAATGAAACATAAAGTTTAACATTACTAACATTTTATGAACATCTACCATGATTTGTCCTAGTAATCTACCACTTATACTTGTAGAAAATGATAACTCCAAAACCATTTTCTGTAAATGACAAGCTTACAGAACCTAAATATACTGACTGGATAAAAGCAATTAAAATAGCATTAACTTACGAGTGCATATGGTTAGCTATTACATGTGAACCCAAATAGGAACCCCCCGATGATGCTAATTCTGAACTACGATTTGCTTATGAAAAATGGGTGTTAGACCTAGAAAGCACCCAAGTTTTTATGCTATTTATGTTAGACAAGTCGATGTAAAGGTAGCAAGAAAATATGTCTATCCATGAAATATTTGGTAGTCTTAAGGCACTATTTGGTGAACAATAATGTTTCATAAGGTACGAGCTTACAAAGAAGCTGTTTAATACCAAAATGATCAAAGGGCAGAAATTGAACGACTTCATGCTGATGATGAAGGGCTATATATATTGATAGGCTTTCATGATTATACGTATAGATAAGCAATGAATTGCAAGTGGATTTGATCCTTGGTTCTCTTACTCTTCGATATGAACTGTTCATACTGAATTATAACATGCTGCTGTTGAAGGGCTATATATATTAATAGGCTTTCATGGTTGGATTTACAAATAAGAAATGAATTGCAAGTGGATTTGATCCTTGGTTCTCTTACTCCTCGGTATGAACCATTCATACTGAATTATAACATGAACCAGCTAAATGTGAATATCGTGGAGCTCCACAATATGTTTAGATCGGTTGAGTTTGCATTAAAGGATCAAGGGGTTGTACTTGCTGCTAAGGATAGTGCATCATCTTCGAAGAGTTCGAATAAGCGGAAAAGAGAAGGTAAGAAAAAGAAAAGTAAAAAGACATATGACAAGGGTGAATGTCACCACTACTACAAGAAAGGTCACTGGAAAAGAAATTGTCCTGACTACTTGAATATTGTTAGTGAAAAGAAAAGAAATTATCCTGACTACTCGAATATTGTTAGTGAAAAGAAGCAGACTGATTTAGTAGCTCCGTCGGGAACATTTACAATCCAAAATTAATTTTTAATCGAATAAATGTCTTAGTTCTTAGATATTAGATCTGGTACTCATATATATAATTCATTGTAGGGGCTTAGGAACTGAATTGCATGGTAAAAAGAGAGATCAGGCTCCAAGTTGTTGATGGATCTATTATTGATGCAATGGCATTGGGAGATTATCATTTAATTTTGCTCGGTGGAGTGGCATTAATATTAAATAATTGCTATTTTATAAAAGACTTTATTTATGGGATTATTTCTATTTCTAAATTGTTTGAGACTGGATATATATTTCTTAAAACTTTATAAACATTATTTTAGATGGAAATAAAGTTTACGATAGTATTCTTTAAAGTTGCATTTATGTGATCAATACTAATTATGTGTATTCTATGAATAATGCTTCTAACAATATAAATGATAGTTATCTTGGGCATTGTAGGCTAAGTCACATTAGTGTGAAATGACTAGCTAAATTGAAAACTAAAGGCTTTCTACTGTCAATTAATTCTAAATCATTTGACATACGTGAGTCATATCTCAAATGTAAAATGACCAAGCACCCCTTCAGTGGGAGCAATGAAAGTTGGTACATAATGATGTATGTGGCCTGAAGCTTATAATTAATAAAGATAATAGTTCTTACTTTAATATCTTTACTGACGGTTTCTCAAGACTAGGATATATGTATCTTATGAAGAACAAATCTGTTGTCCATGAGAAATTTGTTGAATATAAAAATATAGTAGAAAACCAAACAAGTTGTAAGATTAAGATTCTTCAATCAAATTGAAGAGATGAGTATGTTAGACAATATTTTCAATAATATTTAAAAGATAATAGGATTATCTCTTAGGTTACTCCACTATATACTTTCCAAAATAATGGTGTGTTGGAGAAAAGGAACCGAACCTATTCGATATGGTTCATTCTATAATTAGTAAGGTCTAGTTACCTCCATCCTTTTGGAGATATGTGCTGGAAACCACAATGCATATGTTGTACTTGTTGCCCACTTAGTATATGTCTAAGACGCTATATGAGATATGGCATGAGAAGAAACCCCACTTCAATTATTTGAAGGGGCAAAGTTGTCCAGCCTATATTAAGAATGTTAGCCCTAATAAGCTTGATGCGAAATCAGCTTTGTGTAAGTTTATAGGATATCCCAAGAATTCTAGGGGATATATTTTTTACAACAAAGAAGAACGAAAAGTGTTTGCTTCCACACATGCTGTCTTTTTAGAAAAGAAATTTATGTCCAAAGAAATAAACAATGTTTTAGTCTTAGAAGAGATCTAAGAAACTAACACAGAGGCCGAACCAGTGGAAGAACCAAGTTCACCCTATATGAAAACACGCAAACTATTAGAGGGCCTAGTAGGGAATCTCACGCACTAGGGAGATACTATAGTTTTTTCGTGAATGGTGAGAAAAAGGACCATGTCTTTGATGACGACTCTCCTTTGTCCTTCCAACAAGCATTGTAGAGTAAAGACTTTGCACTCTGGCTTGGAGCTGTGAAATCCAAGATGGATTTTATGTACAAAAACAAAGTTGACTTTTCTAGATGTACTTGAAGGGATATGACCCATCGGCTACAAATGGATTTTTAAGAAGAAGCTAGATTCAAATGGAGAAGTAGAGACTTATAACGCAGTGTCAATTGCGAATGGATTTCATCAAATTTAAGGCGTTGATTATGACGAGACTTTTTCAACCATAGCCATGCTTAAGCCCATTCAAATTATGCTAGCCATCACCATCTTCGATGACTATGAAATATGACAAATGAATGTAAAGATGGCTATTCTAAATGGTGACTTAGAGGAAAACATATATGTCATAGCCCGAGGGTTTTGCAGTGGGAGTGAGGACAAGGACTGTAAGTTGTTAAAGTCCATTTGTGGACTTAAACAAGCTTCAAGGGTTGGAACAAGTGTTTTGATAAAGTAATCAAATGGTTTGGTTTTTATTAGAACATAGAGGAAGGTGCATATATAGAAAGAACAAGGCAATGCTATTGTTTTCTTCGTGCTCTATGTTAACGATCTATTATTATTGGCAATGGCACTTCGTTGTAGTAATCAATGAAAGCTTGGCTTTCCAAGAACTTCTCCAAGAAGGATTTGAGAGAAGCGGCCTATATACTTGTTATAAAGATCTATAGAGATAGATCAAAGAGGCTATTGGAATTGTCCCAGCCCATGCATAGTACCATACCAAAAAGGTTTAGCATGGAGAATTCCAGGCGTGGAAACATTCCAATAAAGTCTGGAACCATCCTTTCTAAAAGGGACGCTTCTATACTGATAAGGAGAAAGAGCGTATGAAGAGGATCCCCTATGCTTCAGCCATAGTATCCATAATGTATGTTATGCTATGCTATGTACTACACTGGATGTGGCATACGCCTTAGGATGTGTAAGCCGATACCAATCTAATCTCAAAGAAAAAAATTGGACATGCATAAATGTACACTAAAGTATTTAAGAAACAGTAAGAACTTATTCCTTATATATGGGAAAAGAAACCTCCTTATGTTGGGGTATATCGTTTCAAGCTTTCAAAGTGATATAAGTGAAAGTAAATTAGTGTTTGGTTATGTCTTTATGCTTAACGAACGAGCCAATAGATTGAAAAGCTCCAAGAAAGAAATAGTTGTTGATTCCACGATGGAGGCCGAGTATATCACCCTTAATGAAGCAGCTAAAGAGGCTATCTAGGTGCACAAGTTTTTGATTGAGCTTGGAGTGATTCCCTACACCAAGAATCCTATAAAATTCTTTAATGATAATAATGCAGCGATGTAGATCACAAAGGAGCCCAGAGTGCATAAGATGTCATGGCACATTCTTTGGAAGTTCCACTAATAAGAGAATTCATTGAGAAGAAAGAGGTCATGATAAAAATGGTAGATACTAAGGACAACATAATAGACCCATTCACTTAGGTTTTATACTATTATTTAATTCTGAATCATTTGATGCATATGAGTCGTGTCTCAAAGGAAAAATGACCAAGCACCCCTTTAATAGAAATAATGAATGAGTTAATGAACACTTGTGTCTTGTACATAGTGATGCATGTGGCCCGACGCTAATCACTAAAGATAATAGTTCTTACTTTGTCACCTTCACAGATGATTTCTCAAGACTATGATATATGTATGTTATGAATAAAAAAATCCAATGAATAAAAAAATCTAATGTCTATGAAAGATTTGTTGAATATAAGAATGAGGATAAAAATCAGATGAACCATAAGATTAAAATACTTCAATCCAATCAAGGAGGTGACTACATTAGACAATAGCTCTAACGGTACTTAAAAGATGCAATTATCTCTCTAGTTGATCCACCGCATACTACACAATTGAACGATGTTTTGGAGCGAAGGAATTGAACCTATTGGTATGGTCCATTCCATGATGAATAAAGCTGAGTTGCCTCTATCCTATTGGGCATTGCCCTAGAGATTGCAGCACATATGTTGAATTTGATACCCATGAAACTTATGCCTAAGATGTTATACAAGACGCGACAAGGGAAGAAACCTCACCTTAAACATTTGAAGGTATGGGGTTGTCTAGCTTACGCTAAGAACTTTGGTCCAAATAAACTTGAGGCAAGATTAATCTTGTGTAAACTTATAAGATATCCTAAGAAATCCATGGGACATATTTTCCACAACACCGAGGAATGAAAAGTTACCATTTCTCAACTTGCTATCTTTTCTGAAAAGGAATTTTTATTAAAATAAATCACAGTGAAGTTGTGGAATTGGATGAGATCTGAGAGTTTGGCATGGAGACCGAACCAGTTGGAGAACCAAATTCACCTATATACATAACCGCTCAACATATTAGAAGGTCTAGTAGGGAATCTCATGCACCAGAGAGATACTTTTCATGGATGGCGAGAAAGAGGACATCGTCTTAGATGACGACACTCCTCTATCATTCCAACGAACACTACAAAGTAAAGACACTCAACTTTAGCATGGACCTATGAAATCCAAAATAGGCCCATGTATAAAAACAAAGTATGGAATTCGGTTGATATAGCCGAAGGAATAAAACTCATCAGTTGTAATCTTAAGAAAAATCTAAATGCAAATGGAAAAATGGTGAATTACAAAGCAAGGCTAGTTACAAAAGGATTTCAACAAATTTATGGAGTTGATTATGATGAAAATTTTCAGTCGTAACATGTTTTAGTCCATTTAGATAATGCTAGCTATTGCTGCATTCTATAACTATGAAATATTCCAAACGGACGTAAAGACGACATTTCTAAATGGTGATTTAGAAGAGATCATATATATGTCACAACTCGATAGTTTTGAGATTAATGGGAGTGTGGGAAAAGCTTGCAAGTTGTTAAAATCCATTTGTGGACATAAAAAGCTTCAAGGAATTGGAATAATTATTTTGGTAAAGTAAAAAATAGTTTGGTTTCTATCAAAACACAAAGGTGCCTCTGTATACCGAAAGGAACAAGGAAATGCTATTAGTGTTATACGGTGATGATCTTCTATTAATTATCAATGGCATTTTGTTATTATAATTAGTGAAAGCTTGGCTTTCCAAGAACTTCTCTGTGAAAAATTTGGATGTAGCAGCTTATCTACTAGGTATAAAGATCTATAGAGATAGATCTAAGAGTCTATTGGGATTGTCCCAATCCCTGTGCATAGATACCATATTGAAGAGGTTTAGTATAGAGAATTTCGAGCATGGAAACATTCCAATACAATCTGGAATCATCCTTTCTAAGAAGGATGCTCCTTAGACTGATGAGGAGAAAGCGCATATGGAGAGGATACCGTACACTTCGACAATTGGTTCCATAATGTATGCTATGCTATATACTAGATGAATATGGCATATGCATTAGGATGCATGAGCAGATACTAATCTAATCCAGGAGAAAAGCATTAGACAGTTGTAAAATGTATACTAAAGTATTAAAGAAATACTCGGGACTTATTCCTAATATATTGGAATGAAGACCCCTTTATGAAGAGGTATACTAACTCTAGCTTTCAGAGTGATATCAATGCTAGTAAATCAATGTTGGGTAATGTGTTTATATAAATGGTGGGGCTATCAGTTGGAAAAATTTCCAAACCGAAAATAGTTTATGATCCATGATGGAGGTCAAAATACATTGCCCTCAATCAAGCAACTAAAGATTCGGCCTGGATGCCCAAATTTCTAGATGAGCTAGAAGTGGTTCCCAACAAAAATCCAATGGCATTGTTCTATGACAATAATGCAACGATGCAAATTGAAAAGAAGCCTAGAGTACATAAGAAATTATTATATATTCTTTGAAGTTCAACCTCATTAGAGAATTCATTAAGGAGAAACTAGTCATGATACAAAGGGTAGATACAAAGGACAACATAGCATATCAAAGGACCAAGCTCAGTCGGCTCCTGAGAAACTGATCGAAGGGATGAGATTAAGATTCCATAATTGTCCCCAAATGTAAGTAGGAGATTAATGGAGTTAGGGTATGCCCTAGGGGCAATTCTATAACTTTTATGAGTTATTAACTCTACTATTAATTCCCATTCGTGAACAAAGTGTTTTCTTTCCGTTTTATATTTATTATAACATGTTATCTATACTTAAATTTTCAATTAAAATATATTTAAAAAAAATCCATAAATGTCGTGTTTGTGTTAGTAATTACAAATAGTTGTAATCATAAGTATTTTATCACAATGAAATAAACAAGTTATTTTAATATTCCTAGTCAAGATGCCTCAAGATTGGATATCAATGCATCCGTTGAGACTAGAGTACGTAAAGTCCTTTAAATTTTAAGCAATGTTATACCCATGACTTCTGAGGCCACTAAGGGGGTACGTACAAATATTTATTAGATAACTATAAAATGACTCACTCGATAGTTTTCTGTTGGTTAATATACGACTAACATCAAATATAAAATATCGATGTGACTAATTTATTCAGTTCTCTTGACTTGAGAATACCGTCGATCTTCATAGAGTAGCTTTGCTTTGATTAAAGTCAAATCATTGCAAAAGTCCATTAAATCACTATATTTTGGGTCCAGTGGAAGTAATGGAAGTGAAATACTATTCAAGAATGAATTCGTCTCCTCAGTTATATGTGGTTAGTATCTCATCAACTGAAGTCAACGTAAAGTCAAAATCTCTGGCTAGAGTAGTTTGGTTATTAGTACTTATTATTAGTAAGCCAAGGACTTTCTGTTTGGACTATATAGTATAATAATGATATTGGAGCTGTGACTATTACCAAATTCCATTTCCAAAGTGGTATAGTTTTGACGAAGATAATTGGTGTGAATAATTGTCATTAATGATAACGCTTATACTAACTAAAATTGGATTTTTACCAAGGATGTGTAAGCAATAAATCTAGCCAAAATGTCACACCACTAGCTAAGGTAACGTGTGAATGTTAATATTTGAACTATTCAATATTAATCGCTAACTGAATTTACACCTATGAGTCACATCACCAAAATGATGAATATTCCGAATAAACCACATTACTTAATTAATTTTTGATTATTGAAAAATTAGTGAAATTAATTAATATTTACAAAATATCAATTACAAATTTTGTCTAATTTATTGGATGGTATTAATATTTATTAAAGTGAATATATAAAAGATACAAACATGCATATTGATATACGATATCGGTAGAATGTTGATATTGGAGCTGTGACTATTACCAAATTCCATTTCCAAAGTGGTATAGTTTTGACGAAGATAATTGGTGTGAATAATTGTCATTAATGATAACGCTTATACTAACTAAAATTGGATTTTTACCAAGGATGTGTAAGCAATAAATCTAGCCAAAATGTCACACCACTAGCTAAGGTAACGTGTGAATGTTAATATTTGAACTATTCAATATTAATCGCTAACTGAATTTACACCTATGAGTCACATCACCAAAATGATGAATATTCCGAATAAACCACATTACTTAATTAATTTTTGATTATTGAAAAATTAGTGAAATTAATTAATATTTACAAAATATCAATTACAAATTTTGTCTAATTTATTGGATGGTATTAATATTTATTAAAGTGAATATATAAAAGATACAAACATGCATATTGATATACGATATCGGTAGGATGTTTAAATTTGATTTAAAAAGAATAAATACTAAAACGAGCTTTAAATAAATTAAATTAATTAATATTTGTGATATATTAATTGTTAAAATATTTCTTATTTGAATTTTGTTTATTTCCAATAGTATTTAATAACATGCGTATATAAAAGTTATAAATGTGCGTATCGGTATATGATATCGATAGAAAACTTAAATTGGATTTAAATGGCGTTGGTAATAATTGAATTTTGGAAAAAATTTGGACCCAAAGCCCACATATGATGGCCGACCATGATATTGAGAAGGGTATGGGTTTTTGAATTGAAATGAATGGGCAATCTTAATTAAAGGAGAGGAAAAGGCCCCATCTTTATTACACATTTATTTCCTTCTTTAATAAGATATTTCTCTGTCATTTTTCCCATCTACAGAACCTTCTTAAGGCCGAATTTCCATAGTGTCCATAACTCCAAATTTCCAAAACTTTGCAAGAAAAAATAAAAAGAAATATGTGGTTATCTCTTAATTGCTATAGATTTATAGACTGATCTACTAGATTAGGATTTATTCTAAAGTGTTTCTCTTGACTTTATCCTAAGGTAATTCTATAATTTTCTTATATATTTCTTAATTTTTTTCATACCCCTTAATTCTCTATCTGCCTTTTGTTAATTTATGTGAATTTGTATTACGACTTAAATGTCTCAATTCCCCCTTCTTGAATCAACTGTATACCCATATCATGTTGATTTAATTAAAAATCTATGCTATAAAATTTGTTTTTTTGTTCCTTATAAACAATAATAATCTTATTCATCTCTATTATGTATGTTTATCTATCTTATATGTTTAACCTAGATCTAGACCTTTTATTACGAATTTTCATATGCTTGTGTCATCTGATTTTATTATTGTTTAATTCAAAAACTAAATGAATTTTGGAACAATCTTGTTAATAAGTCAGTTTTCATATTACAAGTTTTAGATTTGAAAGTTTATATATAAATTGCTATGTGAAAAAAACCTTGAAATAATTTCATTAATTCATTATAGTTGACAACATAATATGATGACTTAATTAACTTATGTCTAAATATTCTAAAAAAAATTCTAATTAAAACAAAAAGGGAAACATTGATTTAGAGATTTTTTTTCTTATTTACAATTGTTTCTAGACTAGTACTAGATCTTTGATTAAAAAGCAAACATTCTAATTCATAAACTATTTGGATATAACTTTATTTTGTTTTATTTCAAATTTTTTAGGTTTTTTATGGCGTGTGTATGTAATAATATTTGCGTGTTTATATGTATATTTAACTTAAAGTTTTAAATGGGTTTTATGTAAAATATAGCAGTGAATTTTGAACTACTTTAATTAGATATTGTATTCATTATTTTATTACATGTAATATAAATAAATTCTATTTTAATATAAACCATTGTTCTATACACACACACATACACACAAGTACATACATATTTATATTTATTTAATATGAAAAAACTCTCTTGTTTTGGATGACAAAGGAATATATAAAGAAAAGTGTGTCCATTGCGGCATAAATCCCAACATATAAACAATGTTCGCATTAACTATGTACACTTCTCATATTTGCACTTGCACTTTTACACATGAGGGCATTTGATGCGCTCATCATAATATACAAACAACTTCAAATTAATAAACTAATTTTAGGCAATTCTAATAAAATGAAGATTTTATTCAAAAGAAATTTTTGAAAAGTTTTAAATGAATTTAGATGACATATGCCCAATAAAGATCTGAAAAGATTTTTTTTTCGAAATTTACCTAATTGCCCCACTTCCTACTGGCTCGATTCCAACACCTCGGAGCCATACGTACAATGACATTAAATGGATCTCTAACGTGCGACATTGTTGCCCTCGCAATCTCTGGCTTCAGCCCCTTGACGAACTTCTCGTTCTTCCTAATCCAAGTATTAGTAATGGCCTACCATGCGTTGACAGCTTATGAAATTTAGTTACATACTCCAAAAAAGTCATATCGCCTAGCTTTAACTTTGAAAACTTACTAAAATTTCAAAACTTTTACTTTAAGAATGAATTTCTCCTCAAACATTTCTCAAATTCAACCCAAGTAAGCTCATCTTTCGATACTCCCATAGTCATGCTATTCCACCAGTACAAAGTGGCATACTTCAATTTCCTAGAAGCTAGTTTTTGCTTCTGCTCATCATTCAAACCTAGATCGATAAATATTCTTTTACAATGAAGAAGCTAATCCTACACTCTAATGGCATTCTTTGTCCCAAAGAATGTTTTGAATGAGTTAAGGTCATCATGCCCTAGGTGCAATTTTGTAATTTACTGTAAATTATTAACTCTACAATAAATCTCATTCGAAATAAAATGTGTTTATTTTCTTTTTTATACTTATTAAATTGCGATATGTTAACTAACTAATTTATTTGAGTACATCAAAATAGAAAATCTTTAAATGACATGTTATGTGATAATAATGACAAGGATTTGTAATCATGGAAATATTATCATAATATAAAATAACTAATTATTTTAAATATTTTCGGTTAAGATGTTTCGAAAAAGGATATCAATACATCCATTAAGAAAAGAGTATGTAATAATCTCCAAATGTTAGGCAATGTATTACTCCCGGTTGCTAGGGGCACCAAGGTGTTACATACTCATAGTTATTAGATAGCCATGGAATGACTCGTCCAACAGTTTCATGTTGGGTAACAACCGGGTAAATTGAAAATATCAGGGCGAAGATGTTATATAGTTCCCTTGACTTGAGAATACTACGGAACTTCAATGTGAATACTCCACAATGATTATAGTTATCATGGTATGACAATACTGCAAGCAACTATAGGTTAGTTTGAGTAAAAGCATTAAAAGCGAGGAACCGCTCAATAGAGAATTCGTCTCCTTAATTGTACGAGGTTAGTATCACAGTCAACTTTACTCAATCCAAAGTCAAAAGCTCTGACCAGAGTAGCACGATAAATAATAAATGTTATTATTAAACCAATGACTTTATTTATGGACTAATTACGTTGAATAAGGATGATATTAGAATTTTAACCAAAACAATTTCAATAAATCCTGAACTAATATAGTATTGATGAAGAGAATGTGCATAAATAATCATCGCTGACGGGTACCACTTAAGAAAATGTTAAAATGGGTTTTACTAAAAAGATATGTAAGCCATGAATTCAGTCAAATTGTCACCCTACTAGCTAAGATGCTGTGTGAACGTTAATATTTGAATTGTTCAATTTTATCACTGATTGAATTCATACTTTGAGTCTCACAACCGCATTTGTGAATTCTCCAAAAAACAACACGATTTAATTAGTTTATAAAATGTTATAAATTAATTAATATTTAAGAAATGCAAATTATTATCAATTTATTTAATGTTTTGGGTGTCGATAGTAATTATTTGGACGTATACATAAATGTTATATATATACACTCATACTGATATATGTTACCGATATGTATTTAAATAGGCTTTAAATACAGTTAATTACTTAATGGGCTTTTTGGAAAATTAATCAATGTAAGTGTACATTCTTGCCCAGCTATGCAAAGAAAGGAGATGATTTGTCATAATTGAAAATTGATTAGGAATTAAAAATGGAAGGTTTTAAATAAAGAATAAGATTTTATTCTTCCATTAAAACAAATTTTCAACGACCCGCAAATTTATCACTTCGATAAATTATAATTATTTTTAAAAATATTCAAATAAAAGGTTGATAATATAAGTAATATTGTTTTGAGTGATAATAAATAATAATTATTATTCAAATAATAGTTTCAAAATGATACCAATTCACTTTAATTATTTTTAAAGTGATAATGAATCATTTATAATAGTTTTATAAGACTATATCGTTAATTTGAAAATATAAGGAAAATAGATATCGGTTTATCGATATAATAACGTTTTTTGAAAATTTTTGTTCAATATTGATTTATATGGTTTTATAATTTAAATGATATCATTTTAATTAATTAATAATAATAAGAAATTAGCTTTCAAACTTTGTTTACAAATATATATGTATGTGTGTGTGTGTTAACTAAGAAATGAAAATGTGATCGGAAATCGAAATCAGGATTCGTAACGATTCAACACATAAAAGTTGTGCAACACTACAGATCAAATGTAATATACATATGCACAATACATGTACACATCGATGGACATGCACATGCACATGAACACATGCACACACACACTCTCACACACACACAAACATATATACATATATACTAATTATATACAAAACCAAAAATATATATAAGAGATATTTTAATAACTCCTTAACACTTAAGCAACCTTAAGTCAACACTGCACATCAAAGTACAACCATCATCACATGCACATAGGAGGAGGTCATGTCAGTTGTGCCTAGGTGGTGGTGGAGGTGACTTGGTCATGCTAGGTGATGATAGAGGAGGTGGCGCATAGGGGTAATGATGGTGGAGAGAGAAAACACTTAAAATATCTAAGGAAATTATACCATTTGTCATGTCAAAAGTCACATCCAAGGGGGCACATGGCCTTGCCCAAGCTTGAGGTGACTTTTGGTCATCCTAGGGTAGTGTAGGAGGGAGGTGGTAGGCGGTGCATGTGATGGTGAGGTGATAGCTCATGATGATGTTTGTGGATATTTTGATGAACTTGCCGTAAGTACCCACCTCCTTAGGTCATTTTCCGTCTTCCATATTTCTCCAAACCGGAACCAAAATGGAGAAATTCATTTTTTCAAACCATGTAAAGTTACAGTGGCTACAATTTTCATATTTACCACTTCTTCCATTTTGACCTTAGCTATGTCAAAAACCTACTTCTTTCAGTGCATTTTTGGGTTTGATTTTTGGGAATTCGATAATACCTCTTCTTCTTCTAACTATGTCTTCTTCAAAACAACTAGGAATTAAGTAATTCTTTGTTTAAACAGTAGAGAAAAGAATTTTCAACAACTCTATAGTTTACAACTTTTTCAAATTTTGAGTGCAACATAGTCAAAAAACCGAGAGAAGATGACTCATTTTCAGGTCCAAATATTATGAAATGGTCAAGCTCTTTGACCCTAGACCCTTGTACCATGAACTATGGTAGTGAAGGAAGGATGGCCAAAGCAAGGAGGGTGGTGGAGTTGTTTTAGTGATGATGTAGTGAAGTGTCGATTCTTTTGAATGTTGGTAGGATGAATTGGACTTGGAAATGGGTGAATATCTCCATTTATACTATCATATATATTTGATGATATAATATTGTTTGCTATGCTTGGTTGTGATGATTGTTAATCATGTTTGGCAGTTTAATATGATTGTTTGATTTCATTAACAAGTCATGTTAAACATACGTCGAAAATCACAAAGGAAATCACTTTCCTTATACTTATAATGGCATGTATGAAATATTAAACCTCTTGAAAATAGTTTAAAATGATTATATATAAACAGTAGAAACAAATTTGGTGAAGTTTGAATAAGAAATGAAATATAAGTCAAAACTAGGCTCGTCGCTTAACGGTAGTTCGCGATTTCGTGCCGTAAAATCTAAATGATTATATAAAGTGAAATATAGATCGGAATACTTTGTGATACAGATTTTCTGAATTATTATATCCTTAGTTTGCAAAAAAAGAAAAAGATCGAGATTTCAATAAGTAGATTTTGAAATATAAGTAAAACAAGTTTTCAAAATAATCGCGGTTTTGCAGATTGGAATCTAAAAAGGAATTTCTTCAAATTTAATATTTTTAAATACTTTTAAAATGTGGAATTTTTTTTAAACATCTTTAAAATGTTTTAAAATATATTTGAGTTATATAAATAAATTTTCAAATAGTAGAAAAGTTGCTTTGATCAATATAACTTTAAAAACACTATTCGTAGTACTATTTGCAGCATTTTTCAATAACAATTAAGATATGGTTTTAAATTTAACAATTCTTTTCCAAATCTTTTATAAATGTTTTTAAAAATAATAATTAATTGTTTTAAAGATGATTTGAAGATTTTATAATCTATTTAAAAAGAATTTGAATAAATGAATTGAAGAAAAGCCGTTATAAGCAAATGTTTTAATCTTGGCTTTAATAAGACGATGAGTACACCTAAATTTTTTTCATGAGATCTAGGTGAGGTGCTTAAACCAAAGAGATGTTCAGGAGTAACCAATACTGTGACGACCGCCCATGACTCCCGCACCAAAACAAGGAAATAATGCGCTGAAAGGCGTGCCAGGCAGCCATGAACGACAGTCAGGGAAAAACAAAACAAAAGAATCTCTATCGCATAACTCACAGCGCATGGATAAAATACAATAGAGAAATATAATATAGTGAAGCTCCATAGAACAGAACATCATCATATAAGCATCACAGTAGTTTTGTACAACCATCTACTCAAATCCATACATGAAAGCCTCACTACAAATCACTCAACCAAATACAGCAGCGGATACCCAGTACATATAGTAAGAAAACTAATATGCAAAGCCTCCTGCTCGTCTTCGTCATCTTCAGCGTAGAACTCCTAGCACAGCACCTGTCACCTGCTACCTAGTCTGCCCATCCCAAACATGGATGAACAGCCCAAGGTAATAAGAGGAGACATAAAACCTTGAGTCAGACAAAGTCTTAGTGAGCAGTAAATTAACTATCAAACATACCAAAAGAGCATAAGGAATAAAAGGAATAGGAACTAAACCATCCCACTCCACCTCTTCTCACAGTGATAGCCCCCAGACACACACTAAGGAGAAGCAATCATAGCATAGCAGGTAATTAAAATAAAGCAATAATCACTCGAGTCAAGGACGATGTTTTCCAAATACAAACCCCCAAGGCCTAAACCAAGATCAGATAAGCACCCAGAAAACACCGCACTTGAGACCGAATGATAGTACAACCAAACATCCATGACTCTGGCTATCACTGTATCATTGCCTTGATATCACCGTTAGTTGAATGACCACCTGTCAAGGGCTAATGGTAACCCCGGTTCTAGCCATAACTCCGCACGTCGTCGCAGCCCGTGCCTAGGAATTTTCGCAACTACCCAGAGTACTAGCACGTCGTCGCAGCCCGTGCCTGGAACGTCGTCGCAGCCCGTTCCAACGTACCCTTGCTTTGAGCATGCTAGAACCTTCAACAACGATAAGATCTTAGCCTCCTAGTCATCCTCCTCGACGACTATTTCCATACTAGCTCAAGCGCCTCTCAAGCTAACCATTATCACCAACTCGGATCGCATCACCGAGTAATCAACATAACTTTGCACGTCGTCGCAGCCCGTGCTTGGAACGTCTTCGTGACCCGTCCCATCACAACATATGTCTTGCCTCATCACATCATAGCAAAGTCTCTCTTCTTGGAACGTCATCATGACCCGTCCCATTCCAACATCACACCTTGCTTTATCGCATCATAGCAAAGTCCCATCTCAATCATGCTTTGCCTTCTCGTATCATGGCAAGATCCCACATCCTCGAATCCATCCATATGAGCTTCCACATCCGCTTCATATGCTACAGGCAGCTTCCACATTCAAGAGCTTTTCCACCTAGCTTTTGAATCATCTCGAACCATCTTGTTCCAAATCAACCACTAGCTAACTTGAAACAATCCAAATCATTCATCAATACAAACAATCAAGCATTCAACAAGATTTAATAAGCAATATCAACAAAAATGGCAATATCATAAATAAATGAGCATAAGTCCAACATGCATGATTCATAGGTTTTTAGCATAGATCTATCAAATATAAAACATGGGTTTTGTCTCTAATACTTGTTAAACAAATATGCATAGGTAAACATCTTCAAAAATGATGGATCTACATGCAGACTTAAGGACAATGCGAGAAAATGCTATTTCAAACACATAAACTAGCTACCAATCCACTACACTCCTTTGGGTCCGCGTGAGAGATAACTACCACTCACCAAATCACCCAAACACTACAAAAACTACACACTTCAGATCTGGACAGCAAGGACTTGGGCTTGATCCGGAGAAATTTCACTTGAAACGGTGAAATCTAGCCTCTTCGGATGAAAATCTTCAACTTTGGCTCTTGATCTTTGATCTTGATCTTCAATCTTCAATGGATGTTAGCACTTGATAGAAATAGAGAAAGAAGTGAAGAAAATACTGTAGTCGAGTCTTCAAAATGGCAGCACTTCGTCGCTTCAAAAACCGGTGCCAAAAAGTGAGCCAAACCCCTCTATTTATAGGCTGGAAACTCCTTAGGTCGTCGCCCCTTAGGTCGTCCCCGACCTAACTATGAGTCGTTGCCGACTCATCAGCCCCTACGACCTACGACCTAACCAACACAACATACAACCAAGGCCGACTTACGACTTAACCCAGACGCGACCTAAAACACAGGCCGACCTAACGACTCAACGCACTGCCGCATTTCCTAAGTCCTAGGTCGCCTGACGACTTAACTAGCATGCCGACCTACGACCTAAGACCCTGCCGACTCAACTCCTTGCCGACCTAACACAAAGTCGGTCACGACCTAAAAAGCCTCCGACCTAAAATACTGCCGCGTTCCCCAAGTCTTAAGTCGTATGACGACTTAACTATGACACACACGACTCAAGACCCCACGACCTAACTCACTGCCGACTCACTACCTAACTTAGGTCGTTTACGACCTAAGTCTGAACAGTACTCACGCGACCTAACAAACCAGACCGACTCAACGACCTAAGCCCCCCAACGACTCAACGTGCCTGCTGACCTATCCCCCTAGCGTCCTAACGCTAGCCCTTAGGTCGTTGAACGACCTAACTCTAAGTCGCTAACTCGGCGACTTCCTTAAGTCGCTGCCTACTAACACGCTAACCCCTTAACTCGGCAAACCTTATGAGTCGTAACTCGTTGACTCGGCCACTTCCTAAGGTCGTCTACGACTTACTATAGGTCGGTCACCATCACTAAGTCGCCTAACTTTTAGGTCGTTACTTCTATAACTCGGCAACTCTTAGGTCGGTGAATTTCTTATCTCGGCCAACACTCCAACCCGTAACCCCTCCTTGAGTCGGTCCCCTATGAGTCGGTCACGACTCATCCCTTAGCTCGGCAATGCTCATGAGTCGGTCACAACTCATACTCCACCCGGGTTAACTTCTAAACGACTCAAGCTAGAGGCAACACAAACAACACTATCGACCTGCAAATTCTACGATCTATCGACACGTAAAATACGGGTCGTTACATTCTCTCCCCCTTAGGAATTTCGCCCCCGAAATTCCAAGCAAACAATCAGAAATCAAAGATATTCCGCATGCCTACCATCCAAAGCAATCAACAAACCATGCAACCAATTCTAGCCTAGCATGCAGAATTCTAAGACTCAGAACAAGCTACAAATTCATGAGATGTCACGACACTTTAGGGCCATACCTCGAAGAGTCCGGGATGAGCTGCCTTCATCCTCTCTTCCTCCTCCCATGTACAGTCGTTAACATCATCACTCCATTGTACCTTGAGCAACGTAATCGTCTTCCTCCTAAGCTGTTTCGTATCGGTTTCAACAATACGAAGCGGCTTACGAGGTCTCGAAACAACTGGATAAACCTCCAAGTCTTCACAGCTATCAGCAGAAACCACAGTAGTTGGGTCGTGCACATACTTCCGTAGATAAGATACATGAAAAACATTGTGCACACCCGCCATCTTTTCCGGTAACTCCAATCTATAAGCGAGCTTTCCAATTCGCTCGATAATCGGGAATGGTCCAACAAATCTCGGAGTTAACTTTCCTTTCTTTCCGAATCTAATGACACTCTTCAGAGGAGAAATCTTCACAAAAACCATATCACCTACGTCGAATTCCAAATCCTTACGACGATTATCGGCATAACTTTTCTGACGATCTTGGGCTGCCTTCATTCGTTGCCGAATGATCTCTATACAATCCGAAGTCTGTCGAATCATCTCTGGCCCAAGCATCAGCTTTTCTCCAGTTTCCAACCAACATGTCGGAGAGTTACACGGTCTTCCATATAATGCCTCATATGGTGCCATACCAATACTCGACTGATAACTGTTATTATAAGCAAACTCCACCAAATGAAGGTGATCTTCCCATGATCCTCCGAAGTCCAAAACACATGCTCTAAGAAGATCTTCCAAAACTCGGTTGACTCTCTCAGTCTGACCATCTGTTTGAGGGTGATAAGCTGTACTCAAACACAACTCAGTTCCCAAAACTTCCTGGAAGCTCTTCCAAAATCTACTAGTGAACAATGGATCTCGATCGCTCACTATACTCTTCGGAACACCATGGAAACGAACTATCCACTTCACATATAATTCAGCCAACTTCGATGCAGTCCTAGTCGATCGAACAGGAATGAACCTTGCACTCTTGGTCAAACGATCTACTATGACCCAAATCCCTTCATTCCCTGCTCTTGTCCTAGGTAGACCATCGATAAAGTCCATCGACACTTGCTCCCACTTCCATGTAGGAACCTCTAATGGCTGAAGCAATCCACTGGGCTTCTTCTGCTCAGCTTTTACCAACTGACAATTCATACACTTGGAAATAAAACTTCCAACATCTTTCTTCATACCTTCCCAGTAGTAAGCTCTCTTCATATCCCGATACATCTTATTACCACCTGGATGAATTGTCAACTTCGAGTGATGACTTTCCCTCAGAACTTCATCTCTCAATCCATCTACATCGGGAATAACCAATCGTCCTTGCTTTCGAAGCCAACCCTCTCGATCGACCTCGAATCCCTTATCCTTCTCTGGTTCCAATCCGGATTCCAAATCACGGATAATCTTGACAAGCTTATCATCTTCCTTTTGGCTCTCGCCAATCCTTTCCACAAGAGTAGGCCTTATTGATAAGTTTACCAACATCTCAGGTTCCAATTCGCATCTAGGCCTGAAATCAAACCCAGCCAAATACTCAAGACTCTTCCATTCCGAAAACATGGCTCCCAATCCTGCATGTCTTCGACTTAACGCATCTGCTACTGCGTTGCCTTTTCCCGGAGTATAGGCTATACCAAAATCATACGATGCTAGAAACTCTAACCACCGTTGCTGTCGAAGATTCAAATCCTTTTGGGAGAACAGATACTTCAACGACTTATGATCTGTAAACAACTCGAATCTAACTCCCAATAGATAATGTCTCCACATCTTCAAAGCAAACACAATCGCTGCCAACTCCAAATCATGAGTCGGATAATTCCTTTCATGCGGCTTCAGTTGTCGACTTGCATACGCAACAACTTTATCCTTCTGCATTAGCACCGCTCCTAGTCCAGTGCCACATGCATCGGTGTAAACCACCATCTCATCATTCCCACTTGGAATAGTCAAAACAGGAGCACTCGTCAATCGCTCTTTCAGGATTACAAAAGCTTGCTCACACTTATCATCCCATCTGAACACCTGGTTCTTCTTTGTCAATCCTGTTAACGGTGCAGCTATCTTGGAAAAGTCTTTGATAAACCGACGATAATATCCTTCTAATCCAAGAAAACTTCTCACATCAGATGCATTCTTAGGTCTAACCCAATCCTGGATCACTGCCACCTTAGCGGGGTCAACCGCTATTCCATTTCCAGAGATAACATGGCCTAAGAACCTCACTTCACTCTTCCAGAAGTGACACTTCGAAAACTTAGCCTTCAGCTGATGTTTCCGCAAAATTTCCAAAACAATCCTTAAGTGCGTCTTGTGCTCTTCCTCGGTTCTGGAGTAAACCAAAATATCATCCACGAACACAAGCACGAACTTATTCAACTGATCTCTGAACACTCTATTCATAAGATCCACAAAATATGCTGGCGCGTTAGTCAATCCAAACGGCATTACCAGCCACTCATAAAACCCGGATGGTGTCCTGAAAGCAGTCTTCGGCACACTATCCTTCGCCACTCTCAACTGGTGAAATCCCGTTGCCAAATCCATCTGAGAAAACACCCTAGCCTCGTGAAGCTGATCAAACAAGTCATCTATTCTCGGCAATGGATACTTGTTCTTCCTAGTCACCTTATTCAGCTCACGATAATCAACACACAACCTCAACGATCCATCCGTTTTGGTTGCGAACACAACGGGCGCACCCCATTCGGACACACTTCTCCGAATGAATCCTTTCCGCAAAAGATCATCGACTTGCACCTTCAGCTCTTGCTGCTCCCTCGGTGCCATCCGCCTAAGAGGCATCACAACAGGTCTGGCTCCCTCAACTAGATCGATACGAAACTCGATCTCCCTATGCGGCGGCAACCCTTTGACTTCCTCAAAGACATCCTCAAATCCATTCACAATAGGCACTGATGACAGTCCATCCCGTGGAACAACCAGCGAATACATGAAGCTCATGAAGACGCCTTCCTCATGCTTACATCGTATCACAACCTTTCGCCCATCCACATTCCCGACTGTCACCTCCAGCCTCTCACAGTCAATCCTAGCCGCATACTTCCTAAGCCAGTCCATACCCAAAAGAATTCCGAACCCCGCAAAGTTCAGAACAAAGCAATCACAAACAAACGAGCAATCATGACTCGAAACAACTAGACCACGGCATATCATACACAAACATGACGAACCCCCCACTGGATTAGTCACAACCAATGGCCTATCAACAATATCCGGTTTCATACCTAACCGGCTTACCAAATCATCACAAACAAAAGAATGCGACGCTCCAGTATCAAACAACACTCTAACTGGAACACCACAAATAGAAAGAGTACCTTGAACCACCACACTCTTCCCCTTTTCTTCAGCTGTAGGAGCTTTTGAAGACGACGGCACAGCTTCCAAAGCATAAGCTTGCACAACTTGCCTGTCCTTCCTCGGTTCTGGACAATCCTTCCTGAAATGCCCTGGCTTATCACAGTTATGGCACTTCGCCGGCGCCTTTGGATTCCTACAATCCTTGGAGAGATGGCCCTTCTTCTGACAATTATAGCAGGTCACTTCGCCCTTTGGCTTCTTCTGGCCATCCTTACTCTTCTGCTGCTGCTGCTTCCTCTTCCTATTCCCACTCTGCTGTGGTTTAGATCCTTCCCTGGTTACAGCAACAACAGAATTTTCCTTAGGGAACAAACTCTCATGCCTAAGGGCTTTCTCCACCAGCTTCTCAAATGGATCGTCCAAGTGATCCACTAACTGCCTCCCAAGATAAGCATCCAGACCAGTCACAAACTTCTCGTTCTTCTGGTAGGGAGAATCAATATACGATCTGGCATACTTAGACAAAGCTTCGAACTCGGAAATATACTCAAGAACTGGTCTCCCACCTTGCTTGAGCTCTACAAACCTCTTGAACAAAACAGACTTCTGAGCCGTAGAGATGAACTTAGCTTCAAATCTAACTCGGAATTGCTCCCAAGTAATCTCTTCTTCTGGTGTATCGATGGTGATAGAATTCCACCAATCAGCAGCTCTTCCCTGAAGCTGTCTCGATGCAAGCTTTCTCTTAGTTGCATCCTCAATCCCTAAGTCACCAAAGATTCTTTTGCAAGCATCAATCCATCTCTGTACTTCAATAGTCGACTCTGTCCCCAAGAAAGCTTTTCCTCCAAGAGAAGTATAATCCTTGCAAAGCTTAGCAAAATCCACCGGTCTTGGAGCTTGGACTTGAACTCCCACATCCACAGATGATCCTGAAGCTGGTATTCTCCTCATGATTGAAGTCATCATGGCCTCAAACATAGGAGCATAATCAACAGCTTCCCTAGGATCACGGCTACCCCTCGCAGCTTGTCTCTCACTTCGACTCATCCTTAATATCTGTAAATAAGAATGATTAGAACACCTTAAGAAACAACTGCATAAGGAGTTCAAACCCTTCTAAACTACTATATTATATATAGTAATCATCCATCAAATTACAATTACGTCTCTCATACGTAGTTACGTCAGCGAGCGTTGGCTGAAATCGATTAACCAATGCTCTGATACCAAATGTGACGACCGCCCATGACTCCCGCACCAAAACAAGGAAATAATGCGCTGAAAGGCGTGCCAGGCAGCCATGAACGACAGTCAGGGAAAAACAAAACAAAAGAATCTCTATCGCATAACTCACAGCGCATGGATAAAATACAATAGAGAAATATAATATAGTGAAGCTCCATAGAACAGAACATCATCATATAAGCATCACAGTAGTTTTGTACAACCATCTACTCAAATCCATACATGAAAGCCTCACTACAAATCACTCAACCAAATACAGCAGCGGATACCCAGTACATATAGTAAGAAAACTAATATGCAAAGCCTCCTGCTCGTCTTCGTCATCTTCAGCGTAGAACTCCTAGCACAGCACCTGTCACCTGCTACCTAGTCTGCCCATCCCAAACATGGATGAACAGCCCAAGGTAATAAGAGGAGACATAAAACCTTGAGTCAGACAAAGTCTTAGTGAGCAGTAAATTAACTATCAAACATACCAAAAGAGCATAAGGAATAAAAGGAATAGGAACTAAACCATCCCACTCCACCTCTTCTCACAGTGATAGCCCCCAGACACACACTAAGGAGAAGCAATCATAGCATAGCAGGTAATTAAAATAAAGCAATAATCACTCGAGTCAAGGACGATGTTTTCCAAATACAAACCCCCAAGGCCTAAACCAAGATCAGATAAGCACCCAGAAAACACCGCACTTGAGACCGAATGATAGTACAACCAAACATCCATGACTCTGGCTATCACTGTATCATTGCCTTGATATCACCGTTAGTTGAATGACCACCTGTCAAGGGCTAATGGTAACCCCGGTTCTAGCCATAACTCCGCACGTCGTCGCAGCCCGTGCCTAGGAATTTTCGCAACTACCCAGAGTACTAGCACGTCGTCGCAGCCCGTGCCTGGAACGTCGTCGCAGCCCGTTCCAACGTACCCTTGCTTTGAGCATGCTAGAACCTTCAACAACGATAAGATCTTAGCCTCCTAGTCATCCTCCTCGACGACTATTTCCATACTAGCTCAAGCGCCTCTCAAGCTAACCATTATCACCAACTCGGATCGCATCACCGAGTAATCAACATAACTTTGCACGTCGTCGCAGCCCGTGCTTGGAACGTCTTCGTGACCCGTCCCATCACAACATATGTCTTGCCTCATCACATCATAGCAAAGTCTCTCTTCTTGGAACGTCATCATGACCCGTCCCATTCCAACATCACACCTTGCTTTATCGCATCATAGCAAAGTCCCATCTCAATCATGCTTTGCCTTCTCGTATCATGGCAAGATCCCACATCCTCGAATCCATCCATATGAGCTTCCACATCCGCTTCATATGCTACAGGCAGCTTCCACATTCAAGAGCTTTTCCACCTAGCTTTTGAATCATCTCGAACCATCTTGTTCCAAATCAACCACTAGCTAACTTGAAACAATCCAAATCATTCATCAATACAAACAATCAAGCATTCAACAAGATTTAATAAGCAATATCAACAAAAATGGCAATATCATAAATAAATGAGCATAAGTCCAACATGCATGATTCATAGGTTTTTAGCATAGATCTATCAAATATAAAACATGGGTTTTGTCTCTAATACTTGTTAAACAAATATGCATAGGTAAACATCTTCAAAAATGATGGATCTACATGCAGACTTAAGGACAATGCGAGAAAATGCTATTTCAAACACATAAACTAGCTACCAATCCACTACACTCCTTTGGGTCCGCGTGAGAGATAACTACCACTCACCAAATCACCCAAACACTACAAAAACTACACACTTCAGATCTGGACAGCAAGGACTTGGGCTTGATCCGGAGAAATTTCACTTGAAACGGTGAAATCTAGCCTCTTCGGATGAAAATCTTCAACTTTGGCTCTTGATCTTTGATCTTGATCTTCAATCTTCAATGGATGTTAGCACTTGATAGAAATAGAGAAAGAAGTGAAGAAAATACTGTAGTCGAGTCTTCAAAATGGCAGCACTTCGTCGCTTCAAAAACCGGTGCCAAAAAGTGAGCCAAACCCCTCTATTTATAGGCTGGAAACTCCTTAGGTCGTCGCCCCTTAGGTCGTCCCCGACCTAACTATGAGTCGTTGCCGACTCATCAGCCCCTACGACCTACGACCTAACCAACACAACATACAACCAAGGCCGACTTACGACTTAACCCAGACGCGACCTAAAACACAGGCCGACCTAACGACTCAACGCACTGCCGCATTTCCTAAGTCCTAGGTCGCCTGACGACTTAACTAGCATGCCGACCTACGACCTAAGACCCTGCCGACTCAACTCCTTGCCGACCTAACACAAAGTCGGTCACGACCTAAAAAGCCTCCGACCTAAAATACTGCCGCGTTCCCCAAGTCTTAAGTCGTATGACGACTTAACTATGACACACACGACTCAAGACCCCACGACCTAACTCACTGCCGACTCACTACCTAACTTAGGTCGTTTACGACCTAAGTCTGAACAGTACTCACGCGACCTAACAAACCAGACCGACTCAACGACCTAAGCCCCCCAACGACTCAACGTGCCTGCTGACCTATCCCCCTAGCGTCCTAACGCTAGCCCTTAGGTCGTTGAACGACCTAACTCTAAGTCGCTAACTCGGCGACTTCCTTAAGTCGCTGCCTACTAACACGCTAACCCCTTAACTCGGCAAACCTTATGAGTCGTAACTCGTTGACTCGGCCACTTCCTAAGGTCGTCTACGACTTACTATAGGTCGGTCACCATCACTAAGTCGCCTAACTTTTAGGTCGTTACTTCTATAACTCGGCAACTCTTAGGTCGGTGAATTTCTTATCTCGGCCAACACTCCAACCCGTAACCCCTCCTTGAGTCGGTCCCCTATGAGTCGGTCACGACTCATCCCTTAGCTCGGCAATGCTCATGAGTCGGTCACAACTCATACTCCACCCGGGTTAACTTCTAAACGACTCAAGCTAGAGGCAACACAAACAACACTATCGACCTGCAAATTCTACGATCTATCGACACGTAAAATACGGGTCGTTACAAATACCCTGGTTCACCTGGCCTCCCCCAGGTGAGGGATAGATAAGGTTGAAATGTCGGAAACGAGTTAAGTCAAATTTAACACAATTTGGAGTTACCATCTAAGATAACATGTTTTCAACTTATTTAAAAATTATGTTTTGAAAATAAGAAATCTTTGTTAAGATTCAAAAAAATAATTTGGAAATATTTTTCTAAATAAAATGTTCTAGAATTATTCCAAGTTAAAAAAAGGTTTAATAAACAAATATTTTAATAAAGAGAGGTTTAATGATTCCGTATATACCAACAAAAATGTTATATATATATATATATATCAAAGATACTTTTTGATAAAAAGAAATGAATAAATCAAATGATAATCACGTACTTATAAAACATCTTTTTATCGATAATTGGTTTGAAGGAACCAGGGTCGGATTTGGGTAACTCCTATCCGAAAACCACTTCAAACCAATCTTGTAACAGCCCGCAAATCCGTACACCTTGAGTCAACACTATTCTACAACAATCAACTCAAGTTGCACAGAAATATGAACCATTTGGGTTTAAGAAGAAGAGGTAGAAGAAGAGAAAACAAAATCAACATCAGAATCTAACCATCGCAGCGGAATAAAATATAATAGATAATAAATAATCTTTACTCAAATCAAATATATCAGTTTACATATATTACATCATCCATCAGAGTACATCAGTCACAGCTCACATCAATATCATAAAATGGATACTTAACAACTCAACACAGCGGAAATATATATATACAAGTACGAGAATACATATCGTCATCCAGCTCGTCTCCTGAGATCCACAGCATCATATCCTGTATTCTATAATACTCGGTCTGACCCGAGCATTACAGTTAAATAACACCCGAGTCAGTCTGGGTTACCAGCGTGAGAAAATCACACCCAATTGATTATTAAAGTTTCAAAAATCCTTTGAAAACAAAAGCATCTCGTAAGACCACGCGACAAATAAACATGTCGGGTTATTACCTTACGATAGCTAAAACAATTTTTATAGAAATCCTCTGATATTAGAATAGGGTCTATATACAAATACTTATAAAATAGCCGAAATTGTTACATTCATTAAATTCCAGCTACTAGCCACCAAAGTGGGTAATACAAACAAAACTCGTACAAGGCTCGTAGGGAGAATGGATTTCCAATAATGACTAGGCACTGGGGTACCACTTGTCACAGTACGGGGCCTAGATCACCGTACCGAGGATTAATCCCTTCATCCCCTGCAACACAAGGCCGGAACCATTCCTTACTGAACAGTCCCGAACAAGATAAACCCCGTGGTTGGCGCGACCAACCACCCACTAAGCCGAAATATATAAGGGACATCTAGACAGGGGAATTATCTTGTCCTGCTTGGGCATGACCCACCTAACCTTGCTGCATATCCCCTGATTTTCAGTCATTCCCGGTTGATGAGGCTTGAGGCTAAGCGTTACCTTTTAAGAACGTTTCACTTAGAATGCCCATCGTCCACCTGACGATGTTTCGCAAGCATTCGTCCATACAAGTTCGTCCCGGGTTCGAACGGAACCGAAGGCACTACTCCTACTACATCCATTTTGGAAATATCCTCAGGATTAGTAGCGACTAGCCCTTGCACTTCACTGCTCCATCTTCGATTCCGAATATGTTTTTCGCACGAAACGTACAAACCGGATCGAAGTGGTTTTCGAGAAATAAATCTCGATCCCGGTCTCTTCGAAACGATCAACGCAGTTGGCCAATATTGATAGTCGGTTATTTAACTATCAATTAATATTCACAAACATCATCACACAATAAATAATTTCCACATTATTTATTTATCTCAAAATATCTTCACAAGATATATTTCTATTTTCAATCCTTTGAAAACAGTTTCAAAACCCTCATTCTTTTCAGAATAAACTTTCCCAAATATTTTCTATCTCCGCTGAAATTACCGAGCACAAAACTAGATTTTAAAAATAATTTTAAAACACTTTACTCTAAAAGATAGTTTAAAACATTTATTTTAAAACTGCTTCAATAATTTATTAAAAATACATACTATATGAATGTTTGAAAATAAAGTTACTTAATAAAATATAAAACTAGATTTATACTTTTAAAAAAAAACATAATATGAAGTTATTCTTTAAATAATTACTGCTATAATAGATAAAGAGAAAATACTTACTTTAGAATTTAAATATTAGAAATAACAAATTTTCCAAAACTTGCTATTTAAAACAACTTCTAATCTTTTAACTTATATTTAAAAATTTACTTTGGAAACGTACTTGGTTATCCCAGGGAGAATTCTAACTTCAATCACTTAAATCAATTTTCCAAATTGATTCCCAATTTACTTTCTTTTTAATTCCAAGATCCATTAATTTCAGATTTATTTCCTTAATTATGATTTAAAATATTTTTAACTGAAGTACCCATTTAGATTCCTCAAATTACTTCTTTATTCCTTTGAATAAATTTGAACTTTAAATTTTTAAATAATTCTTTTAAATAAATTTAAACTTTGAATTTTTAAATAATTCTTTTCTTCCTTTACTCGATATAACTTAAGTTTACAATACATTAAATCTGGTTTATTCAAAATTCTTTTCATACTCGAAGTTTATTTTTATTATTTTCATATTACTTCTATTCCATTCCAACTCATTCTTAATTTATTCAAATTTCTATAATTATTTTACTTACAAATGTACTTCCTTTTAATTTCTTTTCAATAATCCAATTCATATATTTTGGTAATTCATTATACCCGAATATCCAGTCAAACCACAACATTCAATATTCCAATATAACTCATCATAGGATATCAAATAATCACAACAGAGAATATTGAATAATTTAAATAAATGTGAGGGGTCCAGTTGGATCCCTCCAACCTGTTTTTCCCTGCATCCACAGATGTTAGCACAACATAATACACCAATCCCAAAATATCATACTATATCACATCCATCAATTCAACCATTCAAACAATTATTTAAATTTAACTGAGTGAGATTAATTCACTTTTGATTTTCCGATTGCAATCCAATCCATCTTGACTTGACCCCTTTCGAATTTTGACCATGAATAAATAGTAGATGATTTTATTAATATTCAAACAAATTTTGAGTTATTAATTTCCATTTGATAAATTTAACCTAATTAGCTAATACTTTATCTCTAAACAAATTCCTTTTATATAAAAATATTTTTAATGACCAAAATATTTAATTAAGTTTATTTTCAAATTAATCACTTAAATAACTTATTTTAAAATGAGCTAATAAATTAAAACGTGTGTATATTCATTGCAAATTCACCATAATCTATAACTCGAAGAACAAACAGTTTTGTATACTTATGATTTGAGATAGCACTACAACATCCCAATATCTCCACATTTGCCCAAAATCATCTTATATAATTACTTTCTTGAAACTGTATATCAATGTATATATTCATAATATGAAGTTTAAAAATTTCCCTTTTTACAAATAAAAACTTAAACCTTACTGTTAATTTTCTCTTTTCTACTACCTAATCTACATATGCATACATATATTTATGTATATATTAATTTTAATCTAAATAAAATTATCGAATGCCTCTCTGTCGCACCACGAACCCAGGCCACCATCGCGACCTTCACTTAGCTCGAGTTCGACACCACCACGTCTTCCTGACAGCGCTCACGTTTCAATTCGATCGCATCCACCCCCTCTATTATCGAAGCCGACAATCCCTCAAAACGAACACCACCGGCCTCGCGAACCCTATATCGCATGTACTCAATCCATGCTTTGCCCACTACGAGACCACTATGGCTCGTGCCCCGATTCAGATGCGCACCTCAGGGTCGCGATTCCCAGGTGCTCGCGCGCCTCCTTGATTTGATATTATTAAGCGATTGGCCTCGGCCATTTTTTTTTATTACTCTCGAGATTAGTAAGAAACGAAAGGGCTCGTCCCCTTTTTGTTTTCTAAACGTGAAGATTAGCCGGAGGACAACTATACCCTTCGTTCGTTAGCTTACACCCGAAGCCACTATTATATATATATTAGGTTCCTTTTATTCTGAATCTTCCAGAGGAAGGCTTGCTTATCAGGCCAAACTACAGGACGATGATTTGGCCTTAAAACTGCTGTAATTATTAAAAAGAGAAGCATGCCAATGAAGGCACTGATGACATTGATTTGATCAATTAAAATTTATTTAGTTTCAACGCGTTAAATCATCGTACGCTCACATAACAACTCCAATCAATACGAAATTTGAAACCCGATAATAATTCAATATTACGGATCCAATGGAACTGGTTTCGTCGAATACCGAGACTGTGCCTCGAGAGGCTATTTTTAAATTCAATTTAAAACGATAAAATTTTCAAAACTGAACAATTCAGTGTTACGTTCAATTTTAACACTTCTATTATATTCAATGTTATCAGTATAAACTTATAAGCCTTTAAATTATATTTTGAACAGGCTTAAAATCTCAGGTTTCATATTTTATCCAATTCACATTATTTAATTCAACAATCTAATTGGAAAATAAATTTTGATAATCGTAATTTAAGTTGATAATTAACCTTTAAACAATTTAAAATCAATTAAATATTCCGATTTTTAATGCTCGAAAATTCCGGGTCGTCACATTCCTTCCCCCTTAAAAGAATTTCGTCCCCGAAATTACTAGTTAGGAAGAATGGTCCAATACCCGTTTATTTATTCCCAAAACCAAACAAATCAACATCTAACCAACTATCTTTTGTAAAAGACCATTATTATTCTTATTGACTTCCCAAATCCTCCCAAAGTTTCAAACTATACTATTTGTTTAACCATTCAAGTTTCAATTTAAAATCAAATTTTGAATTATCAAAATTTTCTCAAAATTTTTCTAACTCCCTAAATTTCCGAAATTTTTTGCCAGCGTCTCCTTTGCGCGGCTGACTCGGTACTACTACAAAATGGCTCTACGGCCTCCCAAATCCAAAAAGAAAACAAAAGGCCAAGTGGCTCAATCCAAATCCAAATCCCAATCAAATTCCATACCAAATTTAAATGCGTACCTTTTGTCGGGCAATTCAAATTTATCTCTTGAAATCAAATCCAATTTCCTTTTCCCTTTTTATAATACCTGCATATCCTGCTTAGTACTAATATCCAATCACAATATCCCAAAATATTTTATCGACTTTCTTACAAAATGTCAATATCTATTCATTTCAATATTATCTTAGATTTTATTTGTAATATCAATTTCCAATCTAGAATTTACCATTCCTTTCTTAAGTTAGTATAAACATTTTATATGTTTCTTATCTTTATTTCTCTTTACCTCTTTTAGTTTATACTTATTTCTATTCAAATCGATTTCCACATTACATATGTATTTCGTTTGTTTTCAACTTTGAACTTTTTAAATTTTATCCTTCATTTATAACTAATTTAAGTCATTACTTTAATTAGTTTCATTCACTAACTTATTTTAGTTTCAAATTCTAAATAGTTTTGTTGTTAACAAAATTTTTCAAAATTTTCAAAACTTTTCTAACTCCCAAAATTTCTGAAAATTTTTGACAGAGTCCCCTTTGTACGGAGGAGCTTTTGCAATTTGACAAAAGAGATAAATATATATACATCGATCCACACGGTCGGAAAAATCAAAAACAGTTCATATTTCCTATTTTAATTGCGTAGGCGTACCTTATTTAGCATTTTAAGCAAGCGGCTTATTATTTTTAGCAAATAGCCCAACCCAAATCCAGCCATACGGCTTCCAGGTACCTGTACTTACTCAATTTAAACACGTAAGTGCCAAATATATGCAGTTTAACTAAATTTCACCTACTTGCAATAGTTAAAACATATGAATTCTAAAAGAAACTCATACCAAACCTTTTCCGTAAGCAATTTATATAGTTTCATGCTAATTCAACTGTTTCAATTAATTTATAAACCATTCTCATCCAATGTGAATGTTTTTCAATCCATTTGTATATAATTTCATTAATTTGAATGGTTTAAAACTCATTGCTTACATTTAATTTATTTTTAAGCAAAATGAACTCATATTTAATTCAATTGCTTTCAAAATCAATTTATTTTACTGCCACCAACTCATAGAATTTTAATTACTTCCATTTACATCCAATGACAATTTACCCTATGCAATTTGACAAGATTTATGTGAATAAATAAGCATTTATGTTTATAACCAATTTAAATTGACTCCAACTCAATTTATACTTAATTCTATTCCATATTTGTTTATTCCAAACTATTTTATTTAGCTCGAAGACAATCCAAGCTATTTCATTCAATAACCATTTCTCAACTTATTTAAACCACATTTCATTTTATACATATTTATTCCATCCATTTATTTATTCAATAAAATTAATTTATCCACATTCACTTAAACCATTCTAATAAACTTGAAACATTCTATTTTCCTTATTATCTCGAGTTATTTCAATTCCTTAATAATTTTTAAATGGTTTACAATTATTTCTTCTGGAATTTCATTCCATTAATATTATTTATAACTCATCGAATTTTATTTCGATTAAAAATTTATTTTTACTCGATTTAAATCCAATCCACTATTATTAAACTTAATTTTTAGTTGAATTCAATTCAACACTTTTCCATCTTTTAGCTTAAGTTTATTCACTCTAATTTATACTTAAGCTCATTCTCATTTTGCAAACCAGGTTCTCTTTTCAATTTAACTTGATTCTATTCTAATCCAATCCCATTTCAAACTACAAATTTATTTGATTAGTTATTATAAAATTTAACTTTCCAGATTCAACTCATCCAATTTATTACAGTGCCATTTCCAATTTATTTCCACTTATTCGGATTTTTATTTGCAATTCATACCATTACTATTTTAATTTGTTAACACTTCAAGTTAAATTTTAATTAATAGCTCAAGTTCTGATTTCACCATTCACATTTTAATTTACCATCCAATTTATTAACTTACACTGCAATTTGGTTCACAAATCAATTAATTAATTGCAAGTCCACTTTCAATTATATTTTCTTCATCGACAATGTAAGTCGAATTTAATTATAACCTGAGTTTTAATTTCAAACCTCATCATAAAATCACAATTCAATTTCATTAACTAATTTACTAACAAATTTGTTCTTCCTTTATTTATAATCCAATACTTGAATTTTAACTCCAAATATCACTCCATTAAATTTTCTTAGTTCAATTTAGTTTATAATTCTAGTTTGGATTTTCTTTACATTTTCCAATTCATCAAAATATTAAATTTGGGCTTTCCATTTTAAATTTTATAAGTTACCACTTATTGTTTTATACAATTCCATTCATCATAAGCTTGAATATATTCACCTTTTATTTTTTTAACTCAAGCCTTCTATTTATTTATTTCAACCCAATCCTTATCCAACTTATTTTATGTTTATTCAGGTAAGAATCTAATTTCATTCTATAATTCAATTGAATTCTTATTCCAATTCAATTTTATTTTAACTCAGTTTTATTTAACTCAATTCGATTTCAACTTAATCCGAATACAACTGATATTATTTCAGCTTATTCAATTAATTTCAATCCAGTCAAATTTTTATTTTCAAATCCAAGTTAATTTCATTTTCAACTTTTCTCTTTAAATTTTAATTCCAACATTCAAAGCCTATATTTCCTTCCTGATTTAAAACTCAACTCAATTTTATAAGCTTACAATTTATCTCATCAGGATTTTTAAACTCCCGGCTTTTGCTTCAAATCATTTTGAAATCTCCAATATCTCAAACCACATTTCTCAAAAAAATTAATCCAATCCTGGCTTTTATTTCCAACAAATTTCCTTTGAAATTTCCAAAAACATCTGCTTTCCTAAACAAATCAATTTGGTAGCAATTCTTCACTTAGAAATTCGAAAATGAATACCGATGATGCGGCCGTCATTATCAGAATTATTTTCCAATAATCCAAGTGATTTCAATGCTATATTACTTCCATAATCCATTTATAACAATTCCCTTTCAGAAATATCTCCAAAACAAGGCTATCATTTATCTTCAAAACACTTCCAAATTTTCGGGATTTAAATTCCCAAATCCTGCTTAAATCAATTTTTTATTTATTTTTATAATTCATTTGCATAGCTTATGTTCATACAAATTCTCATTTGATTATATTTCAATTTATAATTTACATTTATAATTCACATTTATAAATTTCATTTCATAATTGAATTTATCTTCTCAATTTTTGATTATATTTACAATTTCTAGTTAAATTTTCCTTAAAAATGATAATACTTTAATATTACCATTCCTATCATCCAAGCAACCATATATTAGCTAAATAGTTTACAAAACTTTTATTTATATCAAAATATATTTTGGGTAAAATTATTTCATTTACCCACATTTAAAACAATATCGTGTCGATTGTTCTATTCAAGTGTTGAGAAACCCCTTCGATACAGTTGCGCAGACTGTGTCGACGAAGGTTCATATGCCACTCAATAAATCAACCAACACAGTATTAAAACAATTTATATTCACTAACAAATACGCGCTCATATCTATTAATACGCTCAAACTCATTATAGAGTACTACGGACTCTATTTTATGAGTAATTCCCACCAGAGCCAAGGTTATCACCAACCTAAGCTCTGATACCAACTGTAACAGCCCGCAAATCCGTACACCTTGAGTCAACACTATTCTACAACAATCAACTCAAGTTGCACAGAAATATGAACCATTTGGGTTTAAGAAGAAGAGGTAGAAGAAAAGAAAACAAAATCAACATCAGAATCTAACCATCGCAGCGGAATAAAATATAATAGATAATAAATAATCTTTACTAAAATCAAATATATCAGTTTACATATATTACATCATCAGAGTACATCAGTCACAGCTCACATCAATATCATACAATGGATACACAACAACTCAACACAGCGGAAATATATATATACAAGTACGAGAATACGTATCGTCATCCCGCTCGTCTCCTGAGCTCCACAGCATCATATCCTGTATTCTATAATACTCGGTCTGACCCGAGCATTATAGTTAAATAACACCCGAGTCAGTCTGGATTACCAGCGTGATAAAATCACACCCAATTGATTATTAAAGTTTCAAAAATCCTTTGAAAACAAAAGCATCTCGTAAGACCACGCGACAAATAAACATGTCGGGTTTTTACCTTACGATAGCTAAAACAATTTTTATAGAAATCCTCTGATATTATAATAGGGTCTATATACAAATACTTATAAAATAGCCGAAATTGTTACATTCATTAAATTCCAGCTACTAGCCACCAAAGTGGGTAATACAAACAAAACTCGTACAAGGCTCGTAGGGAGAATGGATTTCCAACAATGACTAGGCACTGGGGTACCACCTGTCACAGTACGGGGCCTAAATCACCGTACCGAGGATTAATCCCTTCATCCCCTGCAACACAAGGCCGGAACCATTTCTTACTGAACAGTCCCGAACAAGATAAACCCCGTGGTTGGCGCGACCAACCACCCACTAAGCCGAAATATATAAGGGACATCTAGACAGGGGAATTATCTTGTCCTGCTTGGGCATGACCCACCTAACCTTGCTGCATATCCCCTGATTTTCAGTCATTCCCGGTTGATGAGGCTTGAGGCTAAGCGTTACCTTTTAAGAACGTTTCACTTAGAATGCCCATTGTCCACCTAACGATGTTTCGCAAGCATTCGTCCATACAAGTCCGTCCCGGGTTCGAACGGAACCGAATGCACTACTCCTACTACATCCATTTTGGAAATATCCTCAGGATTAGTAGCGACTAGCCCTTGCACTTCATTGCTCCATCTTCGACTCCGAACACGTTTTTCGCACGAAACGTACAAACCGGATCGAAGTGGTTTTCGAGAAATAAATCTCGATCCCGGTCTCTTCGAAACGATCAACGCAGTTGGCCAATATTGATAGTCGGTTATTTAACTATCAATTAATATTCACAAACATCATCACACAATAAATAATTTCCACATTATTTATTTATCTCAAAATATCTTCACAAGATATATTTCTATTTTCAATCCTTTGAAAACAGTTTCAAAACCCTCATTCTTTTCAGAATAAACTTTCCCAAATATTTTCTATCTCCACTGAAATTACCAAGCACAAAACTAGATTTTAAAAATAATTTTAAAACACTTTACTCTAAAAGATAGTTTAAAACATTTATTTTAAAACTGCTTCAATAATTTATTAAAAATACATACTATATGAATGTTTGAAAATAAAGTTACTTAATAAAATATAAAACTAGATTTATACTTTTAAAAAAACATAATATTAAGTTATTCTTTAAATAATTACTGCTATAATAGATTAAGAGAAAATACTTACTTTAGAATTTAAATATTAAAAATAAGAAATTTTCCAAAACTTGCTTTTTAAAACAACTTCTAATCTTTTAACTTATATTTAAAAATTTACTTTGGAAACGTACTTGGTTATCCCAGGGAGAATTCCAACTTCAATCACTTAAATCAATTTTCCAAATTGATTCCCAATTTACTTTCTTTTTAATTCCAAGATCCATTAATTTCAGATTTATTTCCTTAATTATGATTTAAAATATTTTTAACCGAAGTACCCATTTAGATTCCTCAAATTACTTCTTTATTCCTTTGAATAAATTTGAACTTTAAATTTTTAAATAATTCTTTTAAATAAATTTAAACTTTGAATTTTGAAATAATTCTTTTTTTCCTTTACTTGATATAACTTAAGTTTACAATACATTAAATCTGGTTTATTCAAAATTCCTTTCATACTCGAAGTTTATTTTTATTATTTTCATATTACTTCTATTCCATTCCAACTCATTCTTAATTTATTCAAATTTCTATAATTATTTTACTTACAAATTTACTTCCTTTTAATTTCTTTTCAATAATCCAATTCATATATTTCGGTAATTCATTATACCCGAATATCCAATCAAACCACAACATTCAATATTCCAATATAACTCATCATAGGATATCAAATAATCACAACAGAGAATAATGAATAATTTAAATAAATGTGAGGGGTCCAGTTGGATCCCTCCAACCTGTTTTTCCCTGCATCCACAGATGTTAGCACAACATAATACACCAATCCCAAAATATCATACTATATCACATCCATCAATTCAACCATTCAAACAATTATTTAAATTTAACTGGGTGAGATTAACTCACTTTTGATTTTCCGATTGCAATCCAATCCATCTTGACTTGACCCCTTTCGAATTTTGACCTTGAATAAATAGTAGATGATTTTATTAATATTCAAACAAATTTTGAATTATTAATTTCCATTTGATAAATTTAACCTAATTAGCTAATACTTTATCTCTAAACAAATTCCTTTTATATAAAAATATTTTTAATGACCAAAATATTTAATTAAGTTTATTTTCAAATTAATCACTTAAATAACTTATTTTAAAATAAGCTAATAAATTAAAACGTGTGTATAATCGTTCAAATTCACCATAATCTATAACTCGAAGAACAAACAGTTTTGTATACTTATGATTTGAGATAGCACTACAACATCCCAATATCTCCACATTTGCCCAAAATCATCTTATATAATTACTTTCTTGAAACTGTATATCAATGTATATATTCATAATATGAAGTTTAAAATTTTCCCTTTTTAAAAATAAAAACTTAACCTTACTGTTAATTTTCTCTTTTCTACTACCTAATCTACATATGCATACATATATTTACGTATATATTAATTTTAATCTAAATAAAATTATCGAATGCCTCTCAGTCGCACCACGAACCCAGGCCACCATCGCGACCTTCACTTAGCTCGAGTTCGACACCACCACGTCTTCCTGACAGCGCTCACGTTTCAGTTCGATCGCATCCACCCCCTCTATTATCGAAGCCGACAATCCCTCAAAACGAACACCACCGGCCTCGCGAACCCTATATCGCATGTACTCAATCCATGCTTTGCCCACTACGAGACCACTATGGCTCGTGCCCCGATTCAGATGCGCACCTCAGGGTCGCGATTCCCAGGTGCTCGAGCACCTCCTTGATTCGATTTTTTTTAAGCGATTGGCCTCGGCCATTTTTTTTATTACTCTCGAGATCAGTAAGAAACGAAAGGGCTCGGCCCATTTTTGTTTTCTAAACGTGAAGATTATCCGGAGGACAACTATACCCTTCGTTCGTTAGCTTACACCCGAAGCCACTATTATATATATTAGGTTCCTTTTATTCTGAATCTTCCAGAGGAAGGCTTGCTTATCAGGCCAAACTACAGGACGATGATTTGGCCTTAAAACTGCTGTAATTATTAAAAAGAGAAGCATGTCAATGAAGGCACCGATGACATTGATTTGATCAATTAAAATTTATTTAGTTTCAACGCGTTAAAGTATCGTACGCTCACATAACAACTCCAATCAATACGAAATTTGAAACCCGATAATAATTCAATATTACAGATCCAATGGAACTGGTTTCGTCGAATACCGAGACTGTGCCTCGAAAGGTTATTTTTAAATTCAATTTAAAATGATAAAATTTTCAAAACTGAACAATTCAGTGTTACGTTCAATTTTAACACTTCTATTATATTCAATGTTATCAGTATAAACTTATAAGCCTTTAAATTATATTTTGAACAGGCTTAAAATCTCAGGTTTCATATTTCATCCAATTCACATTATTTAATTCAACAATCTAATTGGCAAATAAATTTTGATATTCATAATTTAAGTTAATAATTAACCTTTAAACTATTTAAAATCAATTAAATATTCCGATTTTTAATGCTCGAAAATTCCGGGTCGTCACAAATCTATGTATTCAAAAGTAAATAAGATACATTGAAGACCTTAATTTTGAAGGCGAGGATCTTCATAACAGAAGGAATACTTTTTGATAATTTTGGAATGGCCCCACAAAATAAGTAAGTAGTCGTGGTCCCTTCGTTTTGAAATCTTCATATGTAAGGACTAACTCGCTACTAATCCTAGGGGTAATGCTCGATAGGATATGGTAGATGAGTGCCTTCTGTTTGTCCTATTCCTGGACAACTTATATGAACGAGTGTCTGACGTTGCATTTCTAGATCATATTGATCGATCTTTATGAACGTATCATTTGTTTGGTGGCGGAGAAGGCAACTTCTCTTAGCTTAACACTCTTTCCTGAGACGTACGAGTTTAGGAGTTATATATTTGTAGAAATCAGTTATGATTAGAGAATGGAAAAGTGACAATCCAAGTGAAATATGTTCCATATGAAAGGTAATCATTACCTTAAAACCTCATACCCGGGAATAGTAAAACAGGAGATGCTTTAAGGCTAAGTGGCTCGCTACCGTCAAGGTATGAAATCGCCTTTCTAGATAAGAATTTTTTCTCTCGCTATAACGTCGGGTTTAAATTATACGGTGTATGCTCAGGATCCTAGATAGGTCGGTTACGGTTGGGTGATGTAATACTTAGTGTTATTCGTATATTATATTTTCAAATAGGCTGGTCTTAATTCGCATGAGGACCAATATATGGGACTCGGGTGCATTCCTATAGAAATGCACTGTACAGTAGGTAGTCCTTTACCTCTCTATTCAGTTGGAAATTCAATATCCAATAAGTGTTGTACGGACTTAGTTGTGCAAATACTGAAATGTGAGATGCAAGCATTACAACTAAGATTTATTAATTTATTTGCAAATGTTTCCAAAGGATGTCATTAAAATTAATATTAAATAATTTGACGTATAAAGTGTTTTAAGTTCTCATAAGGTAAAAACCCGTCCATGTTTATATGCGGTGTGGTCTTATGAGATACTTTTCTTTTCAAAGAGCTTTTGAATAAAATGAAGTAAATCAGATTTGAAGAATCTAAACATGAAGATTAAGCCTAAGTATGTAATTAGAGAATTGCATATTTATTTGTTGCATTGTACGCTCCATTAGTCTTATTTGTGATAGGAGAACTACGTTGGCTTGATCTTGTATCTAATTGGGTACCCAATTAGATAGGGGTGCATAGACGTTACAAGTGGTAGTGATGCAACCCCAAAAATAATATAACTCTTTCCTGTTTATATGTTATGGGGTATTATTTTTCTGATGTTCATGTATCTTTCCTGCTTATCATTTTATTCCGTATTGACATGTTTATTGAGTTTGCAGGTAAGGATATTGCTACCTCCCTCATCAGAGTGCACAATGGTAGATTTGTAGATATTGGTATTTGGTATGCATTAAACACATCTTATAGAATTAATAAATTCCTTTGATAAGTTATATAAATTGAATTTGTATCCTATACATTTGGTAGTGTTAAATATTTATCAAATGATAATAGGTATAAATCGATAGTTTTCATTTGTCGTTTAAATCGGACGGGTTTTCAGCGATTTTGACAAGTCCAAAATTCGGGTCGTTACAAAATTCCTCTCCTTTATGTCATTGTTCAATATATTTTATCTCTTCCTGCCTCAATCATGGATGAAATTACATCCCTAATTTAATGAAAATTATCAATTTCAAATCAAAATATCAAATAATATAAAGCTACTTGGTTCATCCATCTCTTGCAAAGATTCTGTGTAGACTCAAGGATCTAAGAAGGGATTTCTAAATAAAAGTATAACTTATTACCTAGATTTGAATGGTATATTCAAATTTAATTGTTTTCTTAAATTTCATATGTTTATCACAATTTCATAGTATGTTTTATTGCCTCACCTTGATTTAAAATTAGTTATGCAGTTTAAATAATTTGTTGAATGGTTTGATTTTTTAATTTGAAATATATAAATAAATATGTGTGTGTCTGTGTGATTAAAACAATGTATTGGTTATGAATCTATGTTAAAAAATTACTTATATTAATATTCTAGATATATTACTAATTTAATGTTTTAAATGTTTACATTTGGATATGTTTAAAGGACTGTTATATCTAGTTTGATTTGTTGTGTGCAATTTTGGTGTTATAATATCTTGATCGTTTATAAAAACAAAATTTTAATTTCAAATTGAAACTTTATTTGTATGTATATACGTATTTCATCAATTAATTTAAGTATACATGTATCTGTAAATACATTAGAAAATTTTAACATAATATGGATGTTTGTTTTTGAATTAATTGGAAAGTTTTGGATTAATCAATACACACACGTGTGTGTACACACACAGACACACACACACACACATATATATAAATATGCATACATACACAGGTATGCATATATACACACACACATATGCATACACACACATACATACATACATATATATATATATATGCTTATTGACACACACTTAATATAGTTAAGGCACATTTTAGAAACATTTTTTTTAATTTATTGAACAATTTAAAATTGAGAAAATAATACATACGGATAAATAGAAAATATATGCATGATGCATATAAGTCCCAACATCTATACATGTATATATTGACCATGTTATTGATTTGGGGTTTTACCAATTTTTGTATCATATCATCTTTTGTGTGTTAGTTAAATGTTGTGTCGATTGAATTTTGCTAAGGAAGAAAGGTGGAATCAATCAATTATGCCTCTTTCATATCTTTCCTTTCAGATCTTGATGTGATTACATCTGAATTAAATTTTCTATTTATTGTTATCTATCAACACCTAATAATTACACTTTCTTTATGTTTTACATGTTTGTCTTATAATTTAAAATATGAATATATTTGACATATTCAAACCTTTTCAAATTCACACTTAATTAACATGAATTTTTTCATTATGATTAAGACAATATTAATAAAATATTATTTCAATAAAAATAATTAGATTAGATCTAGTGAAATCTAGTAGATTTCATAGGCACACTATGATCCAAATAAGGAATTTCTTTGAAATATATGCATTTCATCCATTGCTGAATGGACCGGGTTCCTTCGATGATGGTACTAGAGCCCAAATGGTCTATGTAGGGGTAATTAGTAACTTTAGAGCCAACTAATAAAATCAACATATCTGATGGATTTATAGGAAGTAGTATCTACGCTTGGGGTTGAATAATCAAGTGTTTCCCCCTCTTTGGCTATCGGCTTGGCTTAATTGATGAAGTAAGTCTAAAAGGTTGTTCCAACTATAATGGTTGATTTAGGTCTTGGGCTAATTTTCAAAACTTGGGTTGAAATTTAAAGTATATTTTAAATTCAAAAATTAAATTTAAAATATAAAACGAGTATTCCTAAGATCAACAACATTGGCGTTTTTCATTCCTTGTCTACCTCTCGCAAACCAAAAATCTACAGAGCCCCAAAATACTTCGCCACAAAAATTCCCAATGTCCTCCGATTTGTCAGAAATTTTTGCTACCTGCAACCCTCTTGTTGGCGATGCTAGTGCGCCTGCTTATGGTATTGTCGTGAATGCCACCTTGTTCATGAATAATAGTTCTAAGATTGGGTGTGTTAATTTGTCAAGTTCTTTGTCCGAGGCATGTTCTACTACAAATGATATTACACCTGTTATACCTAGTGAATCTGTACTTCACAGCCTCCCTCATGTAATGTCACTCCTGCTAAGAATGATCCCAATCAACTTCTTAGATATCTCTCTTCCTAATAAAACCTCGCAATGCAGGGAGGTACGTTTATAAGCATTTTGACGTGTTGGGAATTGTGATGAATTGCTAGTTCCACTGAAGGTTGTTGTTGATGCGGGCGTTGCATTTTGGAATGATATCCTTGTAGGATTTTTCTTAGATGAGGGTCATGATTATTCTATAGTTAAAAATTACTTTAAGAACAAGTGGAAGATTAGAGGGTCTTTGAAAGTGATATTTGATAAATACATATTCTTTTTTTATTTCAAACCCCGATGAAAGGAGAATGGTTTTATAGGCTGATCTATGTGTCATAGATGGAATGGTGTTTATTATCACTATGTGGAGTCCTTCAGTCGCTTATGCTCCAAAGAATGTTTTTTCCATCCCTGTTTGGGCATAGTTCTCTAACATTCCTTTGTCTCTTTAGTCTTTAGAGGGTCTCAATTGGTTGGCATGTCATATTGGAGAGCTTGTTTGTTTTGATGAGAACACCGAATGTTGCGATCAATTTTAGTATGCCAGGGTATTTATTGAGATAACCCCTATCAGACCATTGCCTTCCCACCCATCGGTACCACTCTATAGGGATAAAGTTATCAGCGGTCTCCCTTGATTTGTTCTGTTTTTCAATCCTTTAGCCACACCGACCCTCTTTGTTGACGTCATCCTTTTGAAGGTGGGGTTGCATCTATTCGTGCTAAATCCCTTATTCCAATACCTTTCCCTCATCAGTAGAAAATAAAGAACACAGCTACTGCAACTACATCTTTTGGCATCTCTATTGTTGTACCCCCTCCCCGTGATCCTCCTGACCATGTTGCTCTGCCAAGGCTTACAGTCTTATATTGCCACTGCCTCTTTGCATGAAAACATCACTGATATCTCTTCTCATAATACGGATCTGATTATTGTAGTCCCTGGGGCAATTGGTATGCCCGTCCAGCCTGCTTCGTCACAAAAGCCTATGGTCTTTGATCCTGATGACTTGGATTATGGGATAAAGTATTCTACTACCGATTCTTTTCCCGTCATAGTCCATTGATTTTTTTTTATTACTTTTGTAGCCATATGTACTTATATGCTCTTTTGTTATCTATTGTTTGAGTAAGTAAGGTGTTGTGTGAGGTGTAGTTGTTGAGGCATCTTTTCTCACACACGTTCTGACTATATCTATAAAAAAGTGGATGGTCCGCTATAAAACCTGCTTGCCTTGCCAAAAATATGTTCAAACTTTTCAAAATTATTTTAAGAAATTAAAATAAATATTTTTGAATTTTAGTATAATTAATTAATTGAATTAAATAATTACTTGAAGGTAAATTAATCAAAACACACACAGATACACACACACACATACATATATTGATGTATGTATGTAACTATAATTGTTATAGTTGTGCATCTATCTTAAATTTGTTTAAGGTAAATTGAATTATAATTTTGAATTAATTAAAAAAATTTAATTAAATATTTAAATAAAATAAATGAATTTATGATATAAAATTAATTAAAATGTTTGCATATATTAATATGTATATATCAACAAACTATAAATGTTATAGTTGATTGTATATCCTAAATAGTTTTAGATGATTAATATAAAAATTTTGAAATTTTATATAAATTAAACTACTTAAATACGATTTAATTAATACAGTAAAAAAATAAAATTAAATAAATATGATTCAACTAACAAGAATTAAAATTAATTTAATATGATTTAATTAATAAGATACATATATTTTTTTTTTAGAAAAAACGAGCGATTCTCTATCATTGAAAGAGAACACTCATATATTTTATTCTACATTAAAAAATAGAGCTGTCAACAAGCATGCCCTCCTTAACAATAGAAATAAAAAATATAAAACCCTAAACCTAAGGAACTATGGTTTGGTAAAAAAGATACAAAAAAATCACAAAATGAAAAACTCTATAGTCTTCCATACCTTGTGAAACATCCCAAATCAGAACACATAGCCGAACCTGCTAATAAACCATACAAAAAATTATAAGCACAATATACATACACACATATTTGCAAATCAAAAATAAAAATATACCAGGCACATACAAATCAAGTAAAAGGCATTGACTGACATGTACAAACCAATACAAACAATCATGTACAAATCAAAACAATTTCAGATTAAAAGGCAATTCTATGCACAGCGAACAAACAATTATTAGGCATATACTCTAATATTCTAATAACAAAAGAACAAATAAACACGTATACACCAATACAAAGGCAGTGTTATGCAGATAAACTACACCTACTAATATAAAATACTTGAACTAACCAAGTAAAATGTAGTGAATTTAAAAAATGCCCAGCTGACAGACGATAATATATTCATCATTAAGGTTCAACTCAATTAGCTCACAAAACAGAGATTAATATTGGTTCAAAATCAGATAATAATGCTTAAAACTCATATGCTTCATTTTTAACTTACAAGTAACACTAATCCCACAATGCCAACCGACCACTGGAACATCATTATAAGCATTTAACAAGCTATTAGATTTTGAATTGTTGCCTTTAAACTAAAAGGAAACCAAGATAATAGTTCACTTATTTATTTCTACATTGAATTCGATTAAGATAACAGACCATCATCGCCAAACATGACACTAAAAATAACAACAGAACTGATATAACATCTAATCCCGAGGATACAAAAAGACAATTGGCACCCTTAAGCTACCTGAAAAACCTTAAGTGTAGCTCAGAAAATAGGATCGGCATATAAACAATATTAACAAGTACTCAGAGCTTGGGAGTTGGGAATAACAAAAACATATATACATATAATCAAAAATATATTAAGAGCATTCAATTGAACAACAGATTGAGACAGTGAATGAAATACTGAATGAATGCGAGTCATTAAATTTGCGAATGCATTTTCAAGATCTGGGGATATATAATCTGTGTGAAACTCATAAATAAGGCATGGAAGATTATCAAACTCAATAAACAAATTCAGATAGAGTATGATACAAGGAAGTACCAAAAACATATACTCATATAATCGAATAAAAATATTAAAGGAATATCAGTGTGTGAATGAGAATCAATTCAATGAGCAACTAAATCAAATTCAAAGGTCCACAGTGTGTTATTGAAGTGAGCACTCAACGCTATGGAAAAACAAAAGCATATATACATATATCCAATTATATAATCCGGAGAATTCATATATACGACAGTGAATGAGATATTGAACGAAATAATGAATGAATAGAGTCATTAAATTTGTGAACGCATCATTCAATATCTAAGAATATAAAATCTTAGTGAAACTCAAATAACAGGCATTAAAGAATATCAAACTCAATATGGTACAAGTAATTACAATACCGTATTGACGCAGCGTGGGAAGCGAATTCGACGATGTAAATCGAATCCGTTCAGGATCTCACACGATTAGCGGAAATAATCGGTGAATCGACGAAGAATCGATGGATTTAGGAATACCGTAAGGCCCAAATCCGTTGATCACGAATATACCGGATTTTAGCAATCTTCGACACGTTGATCGCACACGATTCCGTGAAAAAAGATCTACAATTCTTTGAGCGTTGATCAAACGCATTTGATTCCGCGAATTGGCTTCAACGTTCGTTGATTCGAGCGCACTCGAATGCCGAAGTGGAGATAGGAGTTAACACTCGACTACCAATTTAATGGAGGCACAAATCTTCACAAACAAAATTTTATTCAATTTTTCACCCCCATACAAATGACACGACTTGCCTATTTATAGGCTTACAACTCACGACTTAAAAATTACAACACAATATGTACACGACTCAAGACTACAAACGACTCAACATTCTCCTCTGCAACCTAAAGAAAATGGTTCATGGAACAGAACTTCCCGACTTAAGGAATAAGTCGTTCGCGACTTAAGAAATCAGCAACGACTTAAAAACAAAAAACATTCACGACTTAACACAGAACGGCGCCGAGCTTGAGAGGCGCGGCATGAATTTTATCTCGTTCGCGACATAGGGTTTCACGGTTTAGGGAATAACTTGTTCGCGACTTAGGTTTTAGGTCGGCTGCGACTTATAGGGGAGGAAGGAAAGTTAGGTCGGCCGCGACTTATAGGGGAGGGAGGAAAGTTAGGTCGGCCGCGACTTATAGGGGAGGGAGGAAAGTCGTAGGTTTGTTGAAGGTCGCGTAGAGGCAACGTTGGGTCGGCGAACGACCTACAGGTGAGATTTCGTTCCTCTTCCCTTTGATATTCTGCATCATCCTCCCTGGGTACGAAAGAATTCGTTCTCGAATTCGCATTTTTTTGATCATCAGCATAATACGGAATCAAGTGTTTCATATTAAACACATCAGAAGTATGAACCTCTTCCGGCAAGCTTAACCGATACACATTATCATTGATCTTCTTCAAGATTTCTAATGGACCAATTTTCCATGCTTTCAACTTGTTGTAAGTTCCAACTGGAAAACGATTTTTCGTTAGAATAGCATATACAAAATCTCCCTCTTTGAAGACAACTCTTCTTCGTTTCTTATTCGCCTTTTGTTTATACTTCTCATTTGATTTAAGTAATCGTTCATGTACAACCTTGTGACATTCCTGTAACTCATTCACCAAGTCACTAGCCCGCTTAACAACTCCTTTCTGATATGGTATTGTTGTTAAGTCTAACGGCCCCTTTGGTAAGCTTGAATATACAATCTGAAATGGACTGAAACCTATACTTCGGTTATTTGCATGATTGTGAGCAAATTCAGCTTGACACAACTTCACATCCCAACTCTTCAAATTGTCTTTCACAAGACATCATAACAAATTTCCCAACGATCTATTCACCACCTCTGTTTGCCCGTCTGTTTGCGGGTGATAAGCACTACTAAAATTCAGCTTCGTTCCAACCATCTTCCACAAACTCAACCAAAAATGGCTTAAAAATCTAGTATCTCGATCAGAAACAATAGATTCTGGTAAACCAAGTAATCGATACACCTCTTTAAAGAATAATTGAGCAACTCGGATGGCATCAGCAGTCTTCTTACAGGCTATAAAATGCGCCATCTTCGAAAACCTATCCACTACAACATATATAGAATCATTTCCCCTCTGAGTTCTCGGCAAACCCAACACAAAATCCATGCTAATATCAACCCATGGTCTGGTAGGCACAGGTAACGACATATATAATCCCGCATTCGTCGCTAATCCTTTCGAAACCAGACAGATATGACATCTCTCTACCTCTCTCCTCATTGACGGCCAAAAATAAAATTGAAAAATTAACTGCAATGTACGATCTCTGCCTACATGGCCTTCTTAATGTAATTCTTTGATAATCTTCATTCTTAAGCTGCAGTCTGATATGCATAATCGATTTCCCTTGAACAAGAATCCGTCAACCAATACAAATTCATCGGTATTCCCATCCTTAACTTTCTCAACAAACTTTGCAAAGTAAGGATCCTCTTCAAACAACTCTGGCAATAATTCGAATCCTGTTACTTCAACCTTCAACGTTGTCAACAAGTGATTTCTCCTGCTCAGAGCATCTGCTACATGGTTTGTTATCCCTGATTTGTGTTTTACCACGAAAGTAAACTGTTGTAGATATGCTATCCACGAAGCATGTCTCGCTGAAATCTTGTCCTGCCCTTGTAGATGTTTCAATGCCTCATGATCAGTGTAAAGGACAAACTCCTTCTGAAACAAGTAATGTCGCCAGTGTTTTACAGCTTGAACAATCGCGTAAAACTCTACATCATAAGTACTATATCTCATCTTGGCTCCAGATAAGTTTTCACTGAAATAAGCAACTGGTCTTCCGTTCTGGCTCAATACTCCACCAATTCCCACTTTCGAAGCATCAGTATGCAATTCAAACAACAACTGAAAATTCGGCAGTACCAGAATTGGCGCTGTCGTCAAGAGTGTCTTGATCTTCTCAAAGGCAACCCCTGCTTCCTCTGTCCATACAAACTTCTTTCCTTTCATGCAATCGGTTACTGGTGCCATCACACTGCTAAATTGTGGAATGAATCTTCGATAAAAAGACACCAAGCCATGAAAACTTCGCACTTCCGTAATTGTCTTCGGTTGTGGCCAACTCCTGACAGCTTCCACTTTATTTTCATCCACTTGAATACCTTCCTTTGACAGAACATACCCCAGAAATAAAACACTGTCCATCATAAACACACACTTCTTTGTTGCTGCATAAAACTGCTCTTGTCGTAGAATCAGCAATACTTCTCGCAAATGATGGATGTGTTCTTCCGTACTCCCACTATAAATCAAAATATCATCAAAGTAAACAACCACGAACTTCCCAACAAATGGTCTAAAAACCTGGTTCATCACTCTCATGAAAGTGCTAGGAGCATTTGACAAACCAAATGGCATAACCAACCATTCGTATAAACCCTCCCTGGTTTTAAAAGCAGTCTTCCATTCATCACCCTGTCTAATACGAATTTGATGGTACCCACTCTTCAGGTCTATCTTGGAAAACACAACAGCCCCACTCAATTGATCAATCAAATCATCAAACCTTGGCATAGGAAATCTGTATCTCACAGTGATCTTATTTAGAGCCCGACTGTCCGTACACATCCTCCACGTTCCATCCTTCTTCGGTACCAATAAGGTTGGCACGGCACATGGACTCAAACTCTCCTGGATACGCCCTTGTCCTATCAACTCCTCCACTTGCCTTCTCAGTTCTTCATGCTCCTTCGGACTCATCCGGTAATGTGGTCTGTGAGGTAACACTGACCCTGGCACAAGATCAATTTGATGTTGAATATCCCTCAACGGTGGTAACTCCTTTGGTAGTTCTTCTGGAAATACATCACTGAATTATTCTAATATCGGTTTTACTTCCTTTGGAATTTCAACGGATTCAGTAGCTTCATGTCCAATCAACAAAAACACTTCAGGACTCTCCTCTAATTCTTCAACAAATTCCTTTAAAGTCAATAGAGTTTTCAGCTCCTCAATCTCCTCAGATTTGCCCTCGCCTTGCTGTCTCTTCTTTGGGACTAAAATAATTTTAACGCCCTCAAACATAAAACTATAGCTATTGGTCCGACCGTCATGTTGTACTGCTCGATCATACTGCCACGGTCTTCCCAGAAGCAAATGACAAATATCCATCTCAACTACATCACACCAAATCTCGTCTTTATATTTCTTTCCAATAGAAAATGGAACTCGAACTCGCCTATCCACCTTCACCTCTCCTCCTTTTCTCAGCCACGCTAACTTGTAAGGATTAGGGTGTTTCTCCGTCTTCAACTTCAGCTTCCTCACAGCTTCAATAGAAATAATATTGTCACAACTTCCTGCATCAATCACAAACTTACAAACTTTTCCCAGAATAGTGCATGTAGATTGAAAAATGTTGCTCCTCAACCAACTAGCCTCATCCTCTTGTTTCGGCGTTAAACAAGATCTTCTCATCATTAGATTACACCCTTCATCTCCCGATGCAATGTCCTGTTCATCTTCCTCCATTGGACTAGAATCACCTTCACCAACATCCTCACCTTCAACATCAGTAATCATCGTTCTCTTCTTTGGTTTTGGACATTCGTTACTCTTATGACCCACTTCTTGGCAGTTATAACACTTGAAACTGTTAGTAATCTTCGCCTTCGCCACTTCATTCACAACTGGTTTACTGACAGCTTTAGTAACATTGGAATTCCCACTGGCACCCTTCACTTGATTGTTGGAATTTGTAAACACACCACCTCCTCGTCTTCCCTGCTTCTCCCAAGCCAACGCTTTCTAGTGTGCTTCCGCCACAGATCTTGGATCGAACATATTAACCATATCCTGAATCTGCATTCGCAAGCCTCCAACAAACCTCGCAGTCAATTGTTCCTCGATCTCCATAATGTCATTTCGAGCAATCAGTTGATAAAACTCATCAGCATAGTCATTAACAGTCTTCGTTCCTTGCCTCAAGTTTTGCAACCTCTGATACATGAGTGATTGATAGTTGTAAGGTAAAAATGTAGCCTTCATCAATTTCTTCATTTTCTCCCATTCAATAATCTTCGACTTTCCCATCTGTTCTCGTGTAAGTTTGGTTTGCTGCCACCACGCCATAGCTCTCCCTCTCAACCTAGTAGCAACCAACTTCACTTGACGGTCTTTCGGAACCTCCTTGAAATCAAAGATCTCCTCAACATTAGACAACCAGTCCAAGAATTCTTCTGCAACCATTCCACCTTTAAATTCAGGAATCTCCATTTTCATTCCCGATTCCCGTCGACGATCATCATCTACATCTCGATACTGTCGTCGTGTTTGTTCTCTATCTCGGTAATGAACACTTCCCCTATCACCATCAAACTCCTCATCAAAATATGAAGTATATCGATGTCGATCACGACCTCCAACATCCCTACTACCACTCCTTCGATCAACATTCCTATCACGATTATCAATACTTCTATGATCTTGATCTTCTCTTCTCTCCCGATCTGAATGTATCGAAGCTCTACTTCCCACATGGTTCGATTCAAGTGAAACTCTTCTTCGATTTTGATTCATTTCAAGCATCATTCTCTCTAAACGACCAATTCCTTCATTCAACTTTTCAGTGAAACTCTCGTTGATTCGTTGTTCCATTTCATCGGCCCCTTCTCTTCCATACAAAGCATTAATATTGCGATGACGTTGAGCTCGCCTCGGAGGCATGATTGAACTTCAAACAAACTCAAGAATAAATTTCAAACACTTTCCGAACTTTGATCCAAAGTGAGATGGATCGAAACTCGCAACTTGTTGCAACTTCACGATGAACACGATGAACACTAAACTTCTCAACAATTGCAAATACGATCTCCAAACTTCAAATTCTCGATACCCAAGTCTCCAAATGATGCAAACTTCTTGCGATCTAGCTCTGATACCAAACTGACGCAGCGTGGGAAGCGAATTCGACGATGTAAATCGAATCCGTCCAGGATCTCACACGATTAGCGGAAATAATCGGTGAATCGACGAAGAATCGATGGATTTAGGAATACCGTAAGGCCCAAATCCGTTGATCATGAAGATACCGGATTTTAGCAATCTTCGACACGTTGATCGCACACGATTCCGTGAAGAAAGATCTACAATTCTTTGAGCGTTGATCAAGCGCACTTGATTCCATGAATTGGCTTCAATGTTCATTGATTCGAGCGCACTCGAATGCCGAAGTGGAGATAGGAGTTAACACTCGACTACCAATTTAATGGAGGCACAAAGCTTCACAAACAAAATTTTATTCAATTTTTCACCCCCATACAAATGACACGACTTGCCTATTTATAGGCTTACAACTCACGACTTAAAAATTACAACACAATATGTACACGACTCAAGACTACAAATGACTCAACATTCTCCTCTGCAACCTAAAGAAAATGGTTCACGGAACAGAACTTGCCGACTTAAGGAATAATTCGTTCGCGACTTAAGAAATCAGCAACGACTTAAAAATAAAAAAGCATTCACGACTTGACACAGAACGGCACCGAGCTTGAGAGGCGCGGCATGAATTTTATCTCGTTCGCGACATAGGGTTTCACGGTTTAGGGAATAACTCGTTCGCGACTTAGGTTTTAGGTCGGCTGCGACTTATAGGGGAGGAAGGAAAGTTAGGTCGGCCGCGACTTATATGGGAGGAAGGAAAGTTAGGTCGGCCGCGACTTATAGGGGAGGGAGGAAAGTTAGGTCGGCCGCGACTTATAGGGGAGGGAGGAAAGTCGTAGGTTTGTTGAAGGTCGCGTAGAGGCAACGTTGGGTCGGCGAACGACCTACAGGTGAGATTTCGTTCCTCTTCCCTTTGATATTCTGCATCACGTATACTCATATAATCAAATTATATATATATATATATATATATATATATATATAAGAGTGTTCGAATAGATAACAATGAATAAATGTGAATTAGTAAGGTGAGCAACTTAACCAAGCTTAAATGTACACTATGAATTAGTGAAGTGAGCATCAAATCGTCAACCAGAAACTTAACCGTAGGAAATCTAACTAAGTAAAACTGTTTCAAAGATATGATTATTTAGACAATTAATCAAAACCTGATTTGAGCTAATTATGGTTGAAATCAAAGTTACAACAAAGCACAAAATAAAAATCAAATATATATACATCTGAGTATTCAATTATATATCAAAAACTTGAACAAGTCAAGACATCATATAATCATCTGATCAAAAATCTAACTAAAAAGAAAAGTTAAAATGTTCAGATAAAAAATTTCAAACAGAAAAATAGGGAATCAAACCCTATAAATAACCCCAAAGTCATCATCCTTCTATGGTCTTAGGTGACGTTGTTGAGAGTATGGTCAGAAAAGTATTTGGCTTGACAAGACATGCACAACTGAATCCAATTTTGTAATTTCTAGCCGACAATAGTATATAATAAAACTAATTTTGTAAACTAGATTTACTAATCTGAAAACTTGATTTGATAACAATTACAAAAACAATGTAGGGAAAGTAAAAATAAGAATATTTCCACACTTTTCAAAATCAATTTTGATTAATGAAAGCAATAATGCTACAATAAACTCACACAAGACCCTAACAACTACAACCTTACATTTTAAAAGGTATTGTTAAGTAAACGCAAGCTTAATGAAAACAAAACTTCTTGTACTTCTAAGACTCATGAAAACTCAATCTTATAATTAAATGTGAAAAACGAATATTACTAAACAAACCTATATTGCTTCAAATAAAATGAATTGTACTAAACAAAAGTGCTAAAAATACAGAGAACAGTTAATAAAAATAAATTTTTAAAAATAAAATAATACATAAGATTTATAATAGACTAAAATATATCCTAATAAAGAGAATAACTAACAAAGAACAAGCAAATGAATGAAAAAATTAACTAAAATACTAATATTTTAATAGAACAACGAACAAAATAATTTCTAGTCAGATTATCAACAGATGCTAAATTTAGTCCTAAATTATTCCTATTATTTGAATTAATTTTGTTCTTTAAAAACTCAAAACAATGTTTTATTTTACAAGAAACTCTTTAAAAATTAAATATTTATTTAATTTATAACTAGGATTTAAAATCCAATTAAAACTAAATTAAGTTGAACCGCCTTACAATGAATTTTCAAACCAAAATCATACTCTAATGTTTCCATAAATTTCTTAATGTGATCATAACATAAAAATAAACAATTAAAAGACATTAAAAAAAGCTAAAACCTAATAAAAGTGAAGAATCATAAGTTACTATATTAATGTTATCTAAGCAAACTACAACTAGCTCCTTATTATTACTTCTATTCTTTAAAATGATATTATGCTTTAAAAAATCAATGCAAGCTTTTATTCTTTTGAGAAAACCTATAAAAACTCAAATTTTTATTTAATTTATAGCTAAGATTTAAAATCCAATTAAAACTAAAAAGAGAAACTACATGCATTAAATTATCCAAGCTAATACTAATATTATTAGACCCTCGTTGGTTCCTTTCGAACCAAATATACCAATATGTAATTGTGCAAATAGTGTCTAGAAAAATCTATTGTGACCCTTATAATAAAATCTAATATTATTCCAATATAACCCATAGTTAATATGTGTATGACTTATATTAAAATTAAATAAATTTAGAGTTTTTATAAGGATAAATCTAGTGATATTACATTTAAAATACAGTAGCGTTATCTATGACGCACATGACAACTAGGGAGAGGAAAGAATTGAACAAGCAGATCCATGAGCTTTTGGAGGAGGGATTCATAAGAAGGAGCATATCGAAGTGGGGAGCGTCAGTGGTCTTTAAAAGTGACTACCGTGGCTAGCTATCACTTAGGATCGTGTAATATGGAATATAATTAAATATAAATGCGGAAATAGATGATAATAGCAAAGTAAATAAAAATGAGCACACCAGGAATTTTTATACTGGTTCGAACTTCCCGTTCTACGTCCAGTCGCAGACTTCTCTCTGGAATTTCTCACAATAACCCTCTCTTAACCCGGAGGAATAGGTATACAACACCTGAACAGCCAAACATGATTTTTCCGCCTCTAACGACCGAAAGAGGACTTTACCCGCATGAACAACCGAACAGGACTTCAACAGTTTCAGTAGATTTGCTTTGACGTTATGTGTTCTTAATAACACCGATATGTCTTTGATAGTACAACCTTCCTATAATCTTTCCTCAAGTATATATGTGTGTATAAAGATTTAGAAAGGAAAATATTGCTTTGAATCAAAGAATAAGTTAATTGTTTCATAGATTCAAGCAATATATGAAAGTTGTGATTGCTTTTTAGAATACAGAGATAGTAGAAAGTAAGATCAGAAAGTAATCAGTAAATTGGTGATTTGTGAAGTGGATTTTGTATGTTTATATAATAGTTAAAGAGATGCAACCATTCATGAAGAGTAATGATCAACAGAAGCATCTACACCTCTTCATATTAGAACGTGACTCTTGGCGAAAAGAAGTGTCCATTCAGAAAAAATAGCTGTTGAAAGAATTCAGTCAACTGACCCAAAATGATCGGTCAACTGAATATTCAAAGTTGTTTCTTTAAAAAAACAGAGCATTTCTGTACACCTGTGCAGGTTCAGTCGAATGGCCATATACGGTCAGTCGACTGACCTGACAGTCAAAGCACACTTCTCACATTTTATAGAATTTAAAGTTTTTAAACTAACTTAACTACTTGAGGATAGATTTTAACATTTCTATGACTAAAAACCTTCAATAGATCAACATGCTATACGTAGTTTTGTAGCCTTGTCTCCTTTATAGTTTGAACAACATACTTCCTTTTCTTTTTGTCGCTTATCCATATAGTATAATTTATTGCTTTGTCGTGAATCAAAATATGCGATTCAACAATCTCCCCCTTTTTTTGATGACAACACCTGTTATATATGATACTATTTTTGAGAAATATATAACGGGCATTATATATCTCCCCTTGAATATATGGCGTTATATATAACCTGCATAGAGTAATTGGTTTCCAAATTTATCCCCTTTTGTCATCGACAAAAAGGAAAGGATAATGTATATATAAAGTTATCACAGTAAAAACAATAAAATACTAGATGCAATCACAGAAACAATAAATGTCAAGTGTTACAAATACAAACTTATAGAATGTACAAAACATAATAACTAACTTACTACCACTAAAAATAATAACCTAATTCCGAATCAGTTTCTGTCTCTTCTTCTTCAACTTGCACTGGTCCTTTTCCTTTGGAGGAACTCCCTGCAAATTGTGTGCCACTTCCATTGCCTCCTGTGTCGGAACTAGTATGTTCTTCCGACGTTGACCATGTAAAGTGATGGGCTGGTCATTTGCCTGGATCATGTTGTGAAGTCTCCGTAGCGGTGGAAGAGGAGCATGATATTGCATTCCATAAAATCCCGAAGAAACTTTTGATTTTATCAAACTTTTTGTCGAATTTCTTATCAAGATTTTTAATATGGGAATCCAAGATAACTTGATTTCTGACGATTAAATCAATAGATTCCCGAGTACTTTGGGAATGTGTTGGCATACGGATGTCATCTCGTGATTGATGTTATTGTTGAGAAGAGGTTTCTTCGCGAGGTCGAGATTTCCATCCTTGAAAGCTCATAATAGTGAGAGGTCTTGGTGGTTGTTTCATAAGACTAATGGTGCGGCTATTCAAGGTTTTGGGAATAGAGGTATCAGATTCCGGAATAGGAACCTGGAGATTCATAAACCGCATAATATATTCACCAAAGTAAATAATATTCATACGACCTTGGTTGAATATCAGAAATTCATCTAGAATGAGCTTTGGCCAATTCACTTCAGTTTCTCCCCAAATAGCATATAATGCTTTATAGTTGTTTGGATAGACAAGCTCGTATAAGCCAGTGCGGGGTAAAATTGTGTGCATCAAAGCTCTATGCATTATTCTTGTAGTAGGTCGTAATGCAATAGACTTAAGCTCGGTCATATCATCTTCTAGAAATCGATGACTTACTTCGTCTCTTTCACCTACAACAGCATTCAATTCTTGTAGTTCAACACCCCTTGTCGGAGTATGAAGTATATGACCGATTCTATCTAAAGAGAGAAACACTTGTTGCCCACATACCAAACTCCAAACGCAATTGTCACGATTGCGTGGGTTTTGATGGCCTAAGTTCAAGTTCGCATAGAAGAGTTTCACCAAGATATGATTTATCTTGATATTGTTTTGATTATGATCTAAAAGAGATTCTAAATGGCTTCTTCTTACTAATTTTGAATTCTGTACGATGTAAAATTAGGAAAGACAACAAAAGATCCTTCAAAGAAACGAGCTTCTTTCATCTTATTCCATCGTTGAACTGCAGTTTCATCGTATAGCCATTGAGCGATTTGTGAATCAATTGGCTCGGAGGAAGAAGAAGCATGCCTAGATCTCTTTGTTTGTCGAGGTGCCATTTGAACTTATGAAGAGAATTGAAGAAATTTTTGAAAATTTTAGGAACTAGGGTTTTGGAATTCTAGAGATTTGAGGTAAAAGTAAAAAGTAAAAGAAGAAGTGAGGGATTTAGGGGTAAAAAGTAGGTAAAAAGGGTGGAAAGGACGTTTCAGGTGTGAATTAAGTCGACTGAAATTTATAGTCAGTCGACTGAACCACTTTTCCGAGAGCTCTGTAGTCTTTTTAGTCAACTGGTATAGTCGACTAAAATTAGTAGTATGCTCTCTGTTTGGTCATTCAATCGACTGGTCGTTGTAACGACCCGGAATTTTCGATCTCGAAAATTCCAGACAGTTATGGAAAAGAAGAAAGAGGTAGAAGAAAAAGAAGAACAGAAATACCAACATTTCACATTCGCAGCGGATAAAATATAATAACAAATAATATTCTTTACACAGAGAAAGCTGTATCAGTCAATTACATTTAAATACATCAGAGTTACAACATTTACGCAAATACTGGACAGTTAAATATAACTTATCCCAGATAAATATCAATATAACACAGCGGAAATATTCCAGACGTCTCTGCCCTCCAGCTCGCCTCCTGAGCTCCAGAACGTCCTTACCTGGAAATTTGTAATACTCGGTCTGACCCGAGCATTACATCAAATTAACACCAGGGTCAGGCTGGAAACCAGCGTGAGTAAACCCAACTAACAAGGAATACCAAAACATAAAACTTATTTAAAACCCGGGTAACTCGTATCAATTTACAGATTCTCAATTTGTTATAGACATCACCTATTTCACACATCAATTTCTAAGTATCAAAACTTACATTAATAGGTCCAACTCACTTAAATCATTCCATTCCAGCCTATTGATTTCATACATCAAATCTATATAGAATTATCATAGATTACAAATCGAAGTGGTTTCGGGTATTTACTAATACCCGACTCCGGTCTCTTCGAATTCAATACCATCTTAACCCATGTTATTCAAGTGAAATGCAATTCAATTTTAAATAAAAGATGTCACCTTTTTACCCAGCAATTCATCATTGATAGGTAACCACGTTATCATTTTTCATCCAAACATATCATATCACAAAACATTTTATATCAGAGATATCAATCAATTCAAGGCATTTAATCATCATTTAATCATCACAAGCAAGATGGATCCTTTCCAAAATTTATTTAATTTATCCCTAATTAAATTAATTACTAGTCTTTTAATCACTTAGATTACCTTTACTTAATCATTACAAATCAATTAATTAATCAACCTTAAATCATCCATCTTAATTCATCACCCTTGATTAATTATCTTTAATTACATAAAGTAATTACCCTTAACCATTTACAGTAATTGAGCTTTAATTACTTTCATTGATTACATTCATTAATAATCTTTAATTAATTACTTCCATTAATCAGCCTTAATCAATCATAAACAGTAATTAATCATCCTATAATTACTTTTCTTAATTAATTAACTCTTTAATTAATTATATTAATTCCTTAATTAATTACACCAAGTAATTAATCCTTAATTACTTCTCCTAAGTAATTAACCTTTAATTACTTTCCATTATGTAATTTTCCTTATATTAATTACATCCAGTAATTTATCCATCAATTACTTCACTAAGTAATTACACTTATCAATCTCCTTAAGTAATTATACTTAATCAATTATCAAGTGAAAATCTTTAATTAATTAACAAATTAATTAATCACATTCATTTCATTAATTACAACTGGGTAATTCATTCCTTAATTACCCTATAAACCAATTAATTAATCTTTAATTATTTATTAATAAACCTTATTTATCACTTAATCTCTTTCAATACAAAGTAATCAATCCTTAAGTACTTTTAAAATCATTTAATTAACCTTCAATTAACTGATTAATTATCCATTAACTATTGATTAATAACCCTAATTATTAATCAGTATCTCCCAACACAAATTAACAAATCCATAATTAATTAGTCAATATTTAATTATAGACTAATTATTCTTTATCTATAAATTAATAAACCTTAAATTAGTAATTGATTAATCTTAATTAATCCTTACATTAAGTGATCATTCTTTGATTTACTTCCGTCAAACAATTATTATTTAATTACTTTATTAAGTAATTCAACCTTTCATTAAATTATTCTTCAAAACCCTTTTATCTCCCTTAATTACCACTTGAACATAACCATGATTTCCTTGCCAAAAGAAATCTGGGTTCCGCTTATCTTTAACTTAAATATCCTATACATGCTTATCTAACTTACGATTCTGGGCATCAAGACTTACCCGAGCTCATACATCAAAACTCGAGAAACTCACGAGTTTCTCTCGTCTTCAATTTCTTCGAGTCAAAGTATAAAAACACACGAGCATGACCCGAGACAAAGCCATCCTTCCCAAACCCAGTTTCTCGTGTCAACACCGTGCACGTGTACACACGAGCGCCGCCTGTAGCGACTCGACTTTCTATCACCAGAAAAATCGCATCACTAATTAAGAAAGAAAGAGACAGAAGAAGAAAAGAAGAGAAGAAAGAAAGAAAACACATCAGAATCTCACAGCGGAACGATTTAAATATAATATAGAACATATACATAGTATCATATACATCAGAGTACACAACTATTCATCTCAATTTAGACAGTTATAACATTTCTATCTAATACAATACAAGACATCATACAGAATAATTACTATATATCTAACGCAGAAGCCTCCTCCTCCATTTGCTCCTCCACAATTCTTCAAAGCAGATCTGAATTCCTTGGCTACTCGTAAAAATTTAAGTACCCAAGAGTTTAAGAAAACAGAATAAACTCCGGGTCAGACATGGGTCTGGTGTGAGTAACAGGTTAAAGTTGCTTAATTTTCAAAACCTTTTGAAAGAAAGGTATCACATAAGACTTCCCACACATAAACATGGAAAAGTTTTTACCTTACGCTAACCAAAACAATTGATAGGAAATCCAGTGATATTATAATAGTGTCTAGGGTTTTCAAGTAAATATGAAATAGCCGAAATTGTTACTTGATTAAATTCCAGCTACTAGCCACAAAAGTGGGTAATACAAACAAAACCGTAGGGTCTCGTAGGAAAAATGGGTTTTTACCTTACGTATATGATTACAAGTGTTATTAACAATCTTAATATACTTACATGTGGTTTTTAATGTTTTATAAATATCCTACAAATGTTATTATGTTTAATCCATATTTACAAAAGTTATTTTCTGATGTTTTATTGATGTTTAAAATGTTATTTTCTTTTTAATAATCTATTTAAGCTATATACATATATTTATGTAATATTCATATGATTACAAAATGTGTATACTTATCCTTTAATAAATATTCATATGAATTCAAGTAACTTATATTTTGATTCAATTTAATGTTTATATGTTTGAAACATCTATTTTAATTTAACTCTTAAAATTTTAAAACAAATTTATCTTGTGCTAAAATTTAAAATGAAAGGATATTAAGCAAATGAACTTTTAAATTTAAATCTTATCTAAAACTCAAGTAGAACTATATGTTTATAATAATAATAAATTAAATTTGTTATAAAAATTTAAACTTCAAATATCATTTCAAAGCATTAAATCAAATTAACTTTTCAAATCACAAATTATATATTTATTAAAATTTGCAAATACTTATTAAATTCAAATTAATAAAATTCCTATTTCAAACATATATATACAAATAAATATACAAATTTCAAATAGAAAACATTTCAACATTATATTTGATAGTTACTGTATTAAAATTTGAAACACAAACCAAATCATAATATATATATTCATATATATTACAATTTGAATATATATTAGCTTTTAAAACTTCCTATTTACAAGATATATCAATACATATATATTATAAATAGAAAATATTTTTGATTAGCTTCTGGAAAATAAATCTTACCAATTTTAGGTTGCCAAAATAAATATTCCAAATTAAAATATTATAAATTTTCAAAAGAATTAAATTTGCCAATTCATATTGTTAAGAAAAATGTTTATAGATATTAACAAATTATTATCATAAATCTTTAAAATAATTTTAACTTGTCAATTTATAATATAAAATGATCAAATCAATTTAATTATTAACAAAGATTATTAAATTGATATTGCTCAAAATTCCGGGTCGTCACATTCCTCCCCCTTAAAAGAATTTCGTCCCCGAAATTTTAAAAGCAAAGATAATTTAATAACCCAGCTAAAGAATTTCAATTTCTATCAGAAATCAAACAATCAAACATACATTATCAATTATAGTAACCAAAGCAACCAATTCAAACAATTTATCTATCCAGAAAATTTTGAATAGAATTTCCTAATATTATCAACAGTTTTCCAGGTACCTATACTGGAATACTCGCTTCTACAGAATCTTAAGTAACTATACTACCATAACCAAGAACTTCCTCATCTGATCTTGAACAAAATATCAGACTAAACTCAAAACCAGATCAACCACCAGATTCTTCTAAACCGCTGATTCTATTACTCGAAGAATCATACACATATTCCTCAGAATATGTGAAATACAATGAATTCCAGTTATCCGAACTGGTAATTCAATCCTGTAGATCAAAATCTAATCTCTAGAAAACACAGGAAAACTTAAAATACTTTCGGAGCTAGCTCTCCAGTTTTACCCAATCTTATATCTCCTTTAGTCGGATAAAACTAAAGCAATAACCAAATTCTAACTGCATATTCCAAATCTCCTTAATTCTCAACTGTACAATTCTTCTTATGCTCTGAGCCACCTCCAATATTCCTAATCAATTTAGTTCTTGCTGATTACTTCATGAAACAAACAGGACCAAAATCAAACCAATTACCTGATTTTATTCAACAAAATGGCTTCCCCAAAAATTTGCTGAAATCCAATACACAACTCTATTCCATAAACATTAGTGGACTTCAGACCTATATCTCACATCTGAATAGCCAAACAGTTGCACCTGACAACCTTGCCTACCAAATCCAGAAAATTTCTTCATACTTGAATTTCCTATAGAAATTCTTTACTGCAACTTCTGGTTGCTCCCATTCTAGAATAATTGCTATCTCGCTTCCGCTGCACAACTCTGATCTAGAGTAGATAAGAATGTTATCGAAGAACACAAGTAAAATCTTTCTCCATACACAGTTCATCTGACTCATAAAATCTTAGTGACCATTCTTCTTGATCAAAACATCTCAACAGAATCTTAACTTAGAATAAGATGATCAATCCTTCTCCAAACTCTTCTCGCTCCAAGAGTCATCCTACTATATGGTTGAATCATCAATACTACTCCTGGAAATCCAAGTTGTTACGAAAACTCAATCCCCGATTCGGGTCAACTTCTGATTCCCTCAAAAACATCTGGAAAATCTCTGACTACACTAATGGCTTTTACCTCCATATGAGATGCCTCAATCTCAAACCAAGGAATACTCAAAGATTCCCAAACTAATCGCAAGTCACTTTTGCGATCCCTCTCAGTTCAGATCCAAAGAACTGTCTTCCCAACTAGAACAGCTTTTCCTATTCAAGATAAATTTTTCCAGAATGGTTTATCTACCAGAAACTGATAGATCACTTCCAACAGATATCCCGCTCTACTGAGCCTCCCAAAGAAAAGGATAAGTCTTCATTATCTGCCTGGTCTGCCGATAGTAGAATTCAAAAGATTTCTGAATCATTTAAGAAACAGATCCATGCTACTGCTTCCAAACTTCACTTTAATGATACAGCTAAGCCAAAAGATCATCCTTAACCACAAGCTCCTTGAAACTTAAAACTATCACCCAATTCCACTAAAAGATCCTTGAGACGGTAGACATCTTCTCAAAGAAACTCGGCTCAAACCCAATACCAACTACTAGTTCTCTTAAGGAAAACAAATGAGACCATGTTCGAAGTGAGGTAACTCATCGACTTTAGTCTCATACATCTATACAGATTAGATACCCTTTCTTGAGATCTAGAAAAATCTATAAACATCCAAATCTTCACTGCAGTAGACATCAATTGCTCTTCCAACACCATCTAAATCTGGCTCCAAAAGAAACATCTTCAGAACCATCTATGGAAACTGCATCTCATCACACAGCTATTCCTTCTTGAAGCTATCAAGATACCACCACTTGCTTCTCCTCAGCGGACAGATTCAACTTTTAGAAATCCCGCCCACTTGAGAGCAAATCAACCTCACACTTCAAGAATATACTCTAATCCTTGAAAAAGACTTCCTCTGGGATCAATGAAATCCTTTCACCAATCTACAAAACTTATTCAAGACGGTGTTAGATCTACAATCTCGATAAACACCTCCAACCACAACATATGAGCCTCTCCCATTAGTGGTAGTCGTGTTCCACACACTCCTACCTTATCTACCTCTATAACCTATGTTGGGAAATTCGAACTGATAACCCAATAGATTAGGTAGATATATAAATATATATTTATATATAAAAATTACAAGTACGCTCTCTCTAGATAGACACCACTCCAGAGCCTAGGTATTCACTCAACCTAATGCTCTGATACCAATTGTGATGTCCTAGGCTTTTCAACCATCAGCAACGGCTTACGACCGGTTGGCTTTTCAACCATCCCAGCCCCGCTGTGGCTCACAGTGATACCTCGGTTTTGCTTTTACGGCCAGCCTCTTGACTCGCAACCAACCCCAAAAGGCCTTATACTACCCCTGGGGGCATGTAGGGGTAAGAGTCTCCCGTTCGCCACCTAACGCAAAGCGAGAATCCCCTATCACGCTGTAATGTAGCAAACTAGATCCCGGTCTCACCGAATCCAAACGCATTTTAATGTCCAAGTTGTACTTAAGGAATTTAAACAATAGATATTCAGAAATATCACTTAATCATAAATGGATGATTCACATTACACAGATAGATAATCCACTATTATCACATTCATCCATACATATCACAAAGCAGCATATATATCATACCTGAGATATATCACATATCAACCAAAGACATACAATAACATCCAATATCATTAACTCATCCAATGATACTTATCAACCAATCAATAACCATCCATAAACAAGTTTGATCCAAACTTAATTAATTTAATTAATCCTTAAATTAACAAATTAATCACTTGGATTATCATCAATCCATCTTACTTATTCATTAATTAATTACAAATTGATTAATAAACATCACTTAATTATTCTCTTTAATTAATCATCTTTGATTAATTAATTACTTAATTACTATAAGTAATTATTCCTTAACCACAAATTTAATTAATCATCTTGATTAATAACTTCTTAATTATCCAAGTAATCATCACTTAATTACTTTCTAAATAAATCACATTTGATTTATTATTATTTAATTACCTTAATAATTATTTAATTAATCACACCTGATTAATCATCCTCAATTAATCGTACTTGATTAATTACTCTTGATTAATCATACCTGATTAATCATTTATAATTAATCATTTTTAATTAATTACTTTTAATTAATCACATTGGATTAATTACTTTTTAATTACTTTTAGTAATTAAAACTTAATTATAAATTAATTAACAATTAATTAATTATTTCCATTAATTAATGAATACTTTATTAATTAAATTCCTTTCTTAATTAATTTCTTTTAATCCTTTTATTAATTAACCATTAATTAAATAATTAAAACCTTTGATTAATTATTAATTAATTCTTTAATTAATAACCAAAGTGATTATCCCTTAATCACATCTTCTTAATTACTTTCATAAAGTAATTATCTCTTATTTAATTACCTCTTGTAATTAATCATTTAATTACCTAATTACTTCACCAAGTAATTATATTAGATTAACCCATCAGTGATTATCTTAATTAACCACAAATTAATTATTTAATTAATCATTTAACTTAATCATTTAAATTAATTAAATGATTCTTAACTTACTATATTAAAAAGATTCCTAATTAAGAAATCATTATACTAATTATATCATTTATATTAACCAATAACTTTATCTTAATTATCTTCATATTTGTTAACCAAACTCTTAATTACTCAATATAATTCTTAATTATAATTGACTATCAAATTCTTAATCATTAAACTTTATTAAAAATAAAAATACTTGAAATCAATTAAAATTAAAATAATTTAAATATTCAAGTAAACTTTTACATCTATAACTTCCAAAGTTATTTAATAAAAATTTAATACAACCTTTGTTTCAAAAATTCACTAATTTTATTTTAAAAACTTTCATATTTTAATATATAAAAACTTGTTTGAAACTTAACTTGAAACAAATTAGTTTTATAAATAAACCTGTTAACTTTTGCTTTAAAACCTTAATCGTTTACAAAATCAAACTCCCTTAGTTTCAAACTTTTTTTTTAATAAACATATGCTGTTGATTTTAAAACCTGAACAAACAAAATCCTACTCAGCAAAAAAAAAACCCGAGCAACCCACTAAATTTCCCGCGTTAAACTTCGAGTATAACACACGTTTACTCCGAGTTAACCCAACCTATCCCCTGCTTCGAGCTCTACCCACACAAACCCAAGACCTTCTTCGAGTCTCCCCCTATCTCTTCCCAAAACCCTGCAGTAGCACATGAACGTGCACGTAAACGTGCACGACGTCGATTATCAACGACGAACTTCACGCGACCTTCCCCAGGTCACACACGACCTCCACATCCAATTGCACCACCCAGAAAAATCCATACGATCGAGAATTGAAATCTTGCCCTTCAACCCAAAACTGTTCGAAACCCACGCCATCAAACTCGACCACTGCTGACCATCCCCCTCATTAGAGACCACGCCGCCACTACCCTAGCTCCATCTCACTTCCCCGCAACCCCAGAACCATATGCGATCGCCTCAGGTTGCATCACATCATCGCGAAGCCTAAATGAACGCTGACAGTAAAATCTGGAAACAAAACCCTACTCAAACAAATCCCAGCCACCTCGATCAATAATAAATTCCAAATTCATTTTCCCATGATCACCATTGCCCCCTCCACCTTCGTGCTCAACCACGAGGTCCAATTTGCCTCTGATCACCGTGAATCGACCATTATTCCCAAAACTGAATAACCGAGATACCTCACTAATTACCGAATTAGAAATTGTAGTAATCACACTAAAATTCATGGTTTTCAATTGCTACTTCAATCATGTAATCAAAACCTAAAATTGATTTAATAAATTTTTGACCCAATTTACCATTTTACTGTAAATTTGAAAATTTTAAACTAATTATTCAATTTTAAAACTTACAATTATTTTTAGATAAAAAGTTACATGATTACAAACAACTTTTGTTCACAACACATAAGCAAATTTGGATTCAACATGGAGTTATTGATTTTAATATGGAATTGATATCTGTTAATATCACACAGAGACATGAAAAACTACACAGGCATTCAAAAATGCTTAATTCAAGCATGCATCCAAATTTAATTCCAGTATTCAGATAACCTCCAGATATTTATTCACAATAACAAGGTAGAATTCAAGTTTTAAAACTGTTTTTAAAATTCATTTACTCACCTGAAAGCAGAAGACAGAACCAATTCAGGCTTTTGATTTCACTGCATTCTTCTTGAAATTGTTACTTGATTAATGTCAGTTGCATGTTGATGTTGAAAACAACATGTTGCTTGATTGAATTTTAATCTTGCATGCCCCCTGATTTTGAAAATCCAGCATCTTCTCCTCATGTCTTTGAATTCCAGATTTCTTTTTCTTTCAGATTTTTACTACTTACATTTTGATCTTTTTTTTTCATTTGTATTCATTTTTGAGCTGAAGAGAGTAAAGGAATTTTCTTGCTGGAAATAAACTCATCTTTTATTCTACAATTTAATTTTAAATTAAATTATTAGAGAGGAAGACATTTGTCACTATGAAGCTTTAATTAACTTATGCCTATACATATATGATTACAAGTGTTATTAACAATCTTAATATACTTACATGTGGTTTTTAATGTTTTATAAATATCCTACAAATGTTATTATGTTTAATCCATATTTACAAAAGTTATTTTCTAATGTTTTATTAATGTTTAAAATGTTATTTTATTTTTAATAATTTATTTAAGTTATATACATATATTTATGTAATATTCATATGATTGTAAAATGTGTATACTTATCCTTTAATAAATATTCATATGAATTCAAGTAACTTATATTTTGATTCAATTTAATGTTTATATGTTTGAAACATCTATTTTAATTTAACTCTTAAAATTTTAAGACAAATTTATCTTGTGTTAAAATTTAAAATGAAAGGATATTAAGCAAATAAACTTTTAAATTTAAATCTTATCTAAAACTCAAGTTGAACTATATCTTTATAATAATAAGAAATTAACATTGTTATAAAAATTTAAACTTCAAATATCATTTCAAAAGCATTAAATCAAATTAACTTTTCAAATCACAAATTATATATTTATTAAAATTTGCAAATACTTATTAAATTCAAATTAATAAAATTCCTATTTCAAACATATATATACAAATATATATACACATTTCAAATAGAAAACATTTCAACATTATATTTGATAGTTACTGTATTAAAATTTGAAACACAAACCAAATCATAATATATATATATATTCATATATATTACAATTTGAATATATATTAGCTTTTAAAACTTCCTATTTACAAGATATATCAATACATATATATTATAAATTGAAAATATTTTTGATTAGCTTCTGGAAAATAAATCTTACCAATTTTAAGTTGCCAAAATAAATATTCCAAATTAAAATATTATAAATTTTCAAAAGAATTAAATTTGCCAATTCATATTGTTAAGAAAAATGTTTATAGATATTAACAAATTATTATCATAAATCTTTAAAATAATTTTAACTTGTCAATTTATAATATAAAATGATCAAATCAATTTAATTATTAACAAAGATTATTAAATTGATATTGCTCAAAATTCCGGGTCGTCACACCACCGATCCAATCACCTCCGACAATGTCCCTTAGTCGCTAACGACCCCTGCCCATGTCCCGACCACCCAGATCAGAAAATCACTACGCCAATTCAAATCGAGCAATTCTGAACAACCCAGACCCAAACTTCCTCGACCAAGAAGATGTTCGCCACGGCAATCACGACGACTGGAATCCACGTCCCTCTGACATCAGCCTCGTCATCGACCCACGCAGCTATTCCATCACTCGCGATCGAACTCGACGCCTTGATTTAGACGAGATCACCTCGCCATTACACTCAGCAGAACACCCTTTCAAAACCCTAAATCGTCGCCATTCAACTCCTCCGATGATCAATAACATCTATCACCATTTTTCCCATGCAAATCAACCCCATGGTCACCTTCGACCAAAACCCCCACCCCTAAAAGTTCTTCGATCAACAGAAAAAGGTCGAAATCCAATTTCTGATTATCTTCCAAATTCTCATTCAAAACTCAACTAAAAATCTAGATTTTCATTTTAAAAAATACTAGTTTTTATAGATACATCAGATTATAAACTTGAATATACAATTTAATCATGTTGAAATTTGGATAAAAACCAAGTTCTCACTGTTCTTCTTCTATTATATTTCAACTACCATCAATTTCTTACTGGAAGTATTTTTAATTCCACCATCATGTGTTTACAAACATATTTTGATTTTAAATCTAAGTCTAATAAGTAATAGAGAGGGAAGTATGATTTTTTTATCGAGTTTGTATCCTGATATCAAAGCAGCATCACTCTGCATACAACACATACATCGCAATGTTTAGATATTAAATTGCATGCATCAGACTTTTAAATAAATTAAAAACTTAAATGTGATTGTTTTACTCACAAACATAAATTTCAAACAGATTTAAGAATTTAACAAGAGAAGTATATTACTCACCTGCTTCTCAGAGACCAGCGAACCAGGTTTGAATATCTGGAAAATTTTGATTTGCATTTAAAAAACCTTGCTTAGCTTGTTGTTAAGATTTGAAAGCTGGAATGCACTTGAATTTGATTTTTTTTCAGTCTTCAGTTTCTTCTTCTAATTCTGGTTTCCAGGTTTCACTTTGATTTTGATTTTTTTTCCTCTGGAAATTCGAATTTGCTTCTGGTCTTGAATTTTGAACCGCTGTTTTTAAAATTTAAAGCTGAGTTGATCTTTTTTTAAAGTTGTTTTTAGGTTTATTTCAGTTTACAGGTTTCTTTAGATTTTCTTTTCGTTTCATAACGAAGATAAAGAGGAAAAAATGAGAAAGGATGGAGATGTACATATCTTAATTATCTTTTATTTCTTATTTTCTAAAAATAATGACACTTTTTGATTTTACATACCAATGTCATTTGCATGAAACATTTGATTTACATTTGTTGAATCATGAATACATTTAACTTACAAGTGTATTTTCCTAGAATTAATAAATTTTATAAATGATTTTTATAAACTCTAATATATATATATTTAATTTCCTAATTTATACATACATTTCTTAATTTATAAAAGAAAATAATATAAAACAAACTCTATTCTAAATAAAATCATATATAATATGTTTTAAAAATCCAAATTTATTTAAGGTATGTATCTATCTTTTGAATCCCAAATTTAAATTCAAATTCAAATACAATTTAAAATCCAATTTGAAATCAACTTACACAAATATTTTTATTTACACAAACACAGATTCAATTTGTTTGAAAGTAATAATATTTCTATTTAAATTCTTCTTATATCCATATATAAATATGAACAACCATTATTATTTGTTTCAAAAATAATTTGTTAAATTTTAAGTAATTATATTAGGAGGTTATCAAATGTTTATTCAATTTTGATCATATTTTCAAATTCACTTACAGAACCAGATATTTTTCATTATCATAATTTTTTTATCTGTTAAATTGAATAAACCAGTTAATTATCCAGTTATCAGATATCAAAAATCCGAGTTATCACAATCCTCTCCCTTTGAATCTTTTCGTCCTCGAAAAGGAACGAAGCCAGAATTAATTCAATACTTAGATAAATTTCTCTTTGAATCTTTTAAAACACTTTTAAATATATATAATATTATCGAAATAGTTTTATAAAAATACTTTAATAACTCGATGTTTCCACAAGTCCATCTTTGTTCTCATAGAAATTCGGTCATACGTTGATCAAGCGTAGGACTGAAAATCTATAAGTACTAGGTAAACCCGTTTTCAACACCCAATGAAAATACTTAAGAAAATAAATTTATTGAAAATATAGAAAATATTTTTGAAAATAAAGGAAATATTTTTGGTGAGAATTCTCTAGAAATCATCACCCCCATCCATAGTCGTAGTTAACCCGATGGTTACGTTGCCATCCCGACAAAATCCATAGATAACTGTAGGCCTCCACGCCCCTCGATTACACCATGGAACCCGCTACAGATCGCAGTTACAACTGGGGATACGTTGCTATCACAGCAAAAACCCATATAACTGTAGGCCTCGACGCCCTCGAATTTCGCTGCCAAAAGAATGAAACTTCTCCACTCCACTCGACCATAGATCGCAGTCTACCGATGTTACGTTGCCTTCCCGGCAAAATCAAGCGTAGACCGTTGACACTCACCTCCACAAGATTTCCGCTATGGTCTACACAGTAGATCGCAGCAACATCGAGTTACACTATCGTCACAACACAACCTTAATGCCTTTGTAGGCATCAGCGCCCTTAACTTTCGCTACCCAATAATCCTCAAGAATTAGTTTTGTCCGAACTCCTCACATGATCAACTTTAGAACCACCCCCTTAGAGGCTCAAGGCAGTACCAACCTATGGTACTCTTGAGAAGTTCATTCAAGGGAGCGCCTTTTTCTCCAGAGCCATTTTCAAAACACTTTATACTATACACATATAGTATCTTCAAACCATACACCTAGTATGAATCACATATAAATCTCCTTTCTCAAAATCGATTATCTCAAAATTGATAATTCTTAAACTAGGCTTTCCGAATCCAATATTGATTTTACCCAATAATCAAAAAGCCTTTCCAAATCCAAAGGTTTCAAAACCTTTCCTCCAAAATCATTTTCCTAAGATCCTTTACATATATACACACACACACACACACACACACACACACACATATATATATATATTTATATATAAAATCTTGAAAAATCTTTAAATCATATCAAACTTATACAAAACCCTTTTATACTTTAAATATTTACAAAACCCTTTCTTCTGGCTATAGATTCACAAAGGGAGATTTATCTTATATAACAAAGATATATAACTTTGTTTATTCCAAATCAAATATTCAAATTTGATTACTCTATAAAGTCACTTACCAAATTACTTACTTCCATAAAGTAATTTTTTACCATAGAAATATCCAATTTCCACTTCACTTTATCATATATTTCACAAAATATACCTTTCCTTTCAAAAACCATTTCACATTTCTTATCCACAAATTCCCAGTATTAATTTCATTCAAACCCATACGATGTACACATACCATCCGTATGCTATATCAAGCTTACTCGATCAACACAATTTCACTTCCGAACTAGTATCATTCACCCGACTTCCTAGTGCGGACTCGGATCTGGTTTCTTGATCAGAAACCGTCATTCTCCTTGCATAGCCATAACTATGATAGAGAATATCCAGAATCAATCAACAATTCATATCCAGGTTCACCATCGAAAATCGAGTGGAAAATTTCAACTCGGATCGATATAACTATCTCGAAATTCTATGCTCGAATCTGGATCAAATCACTATGCGAATAGAATAATATACGTACATCCTACGTATTTATCCTTATTGGTTATTAGCCAAATCAATCCTTTCTATTTACATTCACTTTGATTTTCATTCACTTACTAACAACTACTTAAATCCTCATTTGGATTATCACTTCAATTCTTATCTCAAATGTATGTTTAATCATAAACAGTTTGAACTCTGTCCAGCTTAAATTTAAAAAATGATTTGAAAGGTTAAAAATAGATAAGTAGTTGAAAAATAACTATTAGTTTGTAAGATAATTATAAAATAGTTAAGTATTGCAAAATAGTTAAATATAGTGAAATGGTTATAAAATAATTAGATAATTGCAAAATAGTTTCAAAATAGTAAGCAGTTATAAAATAGTTGAAAAATAGTAATTAGTTTATAAAACAGTTGTAAAATAGTTAAATGGTTACAAAAGTAGTTATAAAATAAGTATAAGATAGCTTTGGGTTTAATAAGAAAGGTTGTATATATAATAAATAGCTTGGAAAAATAGATTTATATTAAAATAATTTATTTTGAAAATAGTCTAGAGTCAAATTGTTCAACTTTCCAATCTCCATTTCCCATCAATTCAATTTAAATTTCTATTTCCATTTAAATTGACTCTATTCCAATTTAAATAACTTCAATTTCCATTGAAATTGATTTAATCCCAATTCAAGTTGAATTAATCCTCAATTTCTTTCCAAATTCAAATCAAATTCCATTTGAATTTTAAACCTATTCAACCTTAATCACAATTCCAAATTATTCAAATCAGTTTGGACTAATTTCAAATTGAACCCACTTTAATTCCAAATCATTTCAATTCCTATTTTAATTTGAACTCATTCAACTTCAATTTCATTTCAAAACAATCCAATTCAAATTTTCCATTTGAATTTTTAAACTTATACAACTTCAATCGCAATTCCAATTAATTCAAATCAAATTCAATTTGAACTAATTCAATTCAAATTTTAAATTTAAACCATCCGAATTATATAAATTCGAGTTAAAGTTTTAAATGTTGATTTAATCCTTTAAATTAAATCAAATCAACTTATATCTTTAAAGCATTTAATTCTGAATCCAAATTTCATTTCGAACTTATTTCAAAGTTCAAATAATAATTCAAATCTTAAGTCCAAAATGATTCCATTTTACCTTAATAATGGATATATTACCACACCCCATTTCTTTAAACAAATCCAATTCACATTTTAAAGATTATTAATAACAATAGGGTAATTTCATCCAATTATTTTAAAACATCCATTCATTTCCAATTTTGGGATCTCAAACCGAATTTGAGATCACTCAAACTCTCAATTCCAATCAACCATCTAAATTCCCAAGTTAAATCTTAATTTCATCTTGAAATTTTCAAATCAGGTTGATCATTCAAACTTATTTAACTTCTTCCAAGTTAAATTCAATTTACTTAATTCATTCAAATTTACACAATTTAAATTCCCATTCAAATTTTAAACTTCAGATTAATATCCTTCCCACTTAAGTTTAAAACCTACTCCACTTTGGGTTTCACATCACATTCCAAGGAAAATTCAAAACTCCACCTTAGAGTTTATTTCCTTTACACACTTGGTTACTTTTAAATTTTAAACCACCTTTGGTTTTAAATTCAAACACATTCCTTTAAAATTTCAAACAACCCTTGTTTGAAATAGGACCCTTTCATTCGAATATATTAAATAACATCTCTTATTTTAAAATAAGATCATATTCAAAATAGTTTGAATAATATTATTTCCTTTAACATTTTGAAACCAATTCAAATGTTCAAAATTTAGAATTCAGAACTTCACAATTTGAAACCCACTTTAATTTACATCCTTTCAAATTTACAAGTTACTCTCTTTAAATGGTTACTTCCTTAAACCATTTTATTGTTTATTGGAAAACAATCATCCCATTATTAAACACAATAACCATTCTATTTCTCTGGTTTGAAACCAACTATAATTCATCTTATTTTGAAATTCTTCTCCAACTTCAAGATTTAATTTCAGTTTGAATCCATTTCAAACTTATCTTTAATTTAATTTCAATTTGGTTGTATTTCTATTACCACTTAATTTAATTCCAATAATTTAACAACCAATTACCTTAATATTTATTAGTAAGATATATCGCTTTATATATCAAAATATATTCTTATATAAAACCGTTTAAAATCCTTATATAAGAAAATAACAAGTACGCTCTCATACACGCACACACACATACTCAACTCAACCTAGGGTACCATTAACCCTATTCTTAATGAGTAATCCCACCAGAGCCAAGGTTCTCGCTTAACCTTCAGCTCTGATACGAAATGTAACGACCCGGAATTTTCGACCTCGAAAATTCCAGATAGTCATGGAAAAGAAAAAAGAGGTAGATGAAAAAGAAGAACAGAAATACCAACATCTCACATTCGCAGCGGATAAAATATAATAACAAATAATATTCTTTACACAGAAAAAGCTGTATCAGTCAATTACATTTAAATACATCAAAGTTACAACATTTACATAGATACTGGGCAGTTAAATATAACTTATCCCAGATAAATATCAATATAACACAGTGGAAACATTCCAGACGTCCCTGCGCTCCAGCTCGCCTCCTAAGCTCCAGAACGTCCTTACTTGGAATCTATAATACTCGGTCTGACCCGAGCATTACATCAAAGTAACACCCGGGTCAGGGTTGGAAACCAGCGTGAGTAAACCCAACTAACAAGGAATACCAAAACATAAAACTTATTTAAAACCCAGGTAACTCGTATCAATTTACAAATTTTCAATTTGTTATAGACATCACCTATTTCACACATCAATTTCTAAGTACCAAAACTTATATTAATAGGTCCAACTCACTTAAATCATTCCATTCCAGCCTATTGATTTCACACATCAAATATATATAGAATTATCATAGATTACAAATCGAAGTGGTTTCGGGTATTTACTAATACCCGACTCCGGTCTCTTCGAATTTAATACCATCTTAACCCATGTCAAGTGAAATGCAATTCAATTTTAAATAAAAGATGTCACCTTTTTACCCAGCAATTCATCATTGATAGATAACTACATTATCATTTTCCATCCAAACATATCATATCACAAAACATTTCATATCAGAGATATCAATCAATTCAAGGCATTTATCCATCATTTAATCATTCACAAGCAAGATGGATCATTCCCAAAATTTATTTAATTTATCCCTAATTAAATTAATTACTAGTCTTTCAATCACTTAGATTACCTTTACTTAATCATTACAAATCAATTAATTAATCAACCTTAAATTATCCATCTTAATTCATCATCCTTGATTAATTATCTTTAATTACATAATGTAATTACCCTTAACCATTTACAATAATTGAGCTTTAATTACTTTCATTAATTACATTAATTAATGATCTTTAATTAATCACTTCCATTAGTCAGCCTTAATCAATCATAAACAGTAATTAACCATCCTATAATTACTTTCCTTAATTAATTAACTCCTTAATTAATTATATTAATTTTTTAATTAATTACACCAAGTAATTAATCCTTAATTACTTCTCCTAAGTAATTAACCTTTATTTACTTCCCATTAAGTAATTTTCCTTATATTAATTACATCCAGTAATTTATCCATCAATTACTTCACCAAGTAATTACACTTATCAATCTCCTTAAGTAATTATACTTAATCAATCATCAAGTGACATCTTTAATTAATTAATAAATAATTAATCACATTTATTTCATTAATTACAACTGGGTAATTCATCCCTTAATTACCCTATAAACCAATTAATTAATCTTTAATTATTTATTAATAAACCTTAATTATCACTTAATCTCTTTCAATACAAAGTAATCAATCCTTAAGTACTTTTAAAATCAATCAATTAACCTTAATTAACTGATTAATTATCCATTAGCTAATGAATAATAACCCTAATTATTAATCAATATCTCCCAATACAAATTAATAAATCCATAATTAATTAATCAATCTTTAATTATAGATTAATTATTCTTTATCTATAAATTAATAAACCTTAAATTAGTAATTGATTAATCTTAATTAATCCTTACATTAAGTGATCATTCTTTGTTTTACTTCTGTCAAACAATTATTATTTAATTACTTTATTAAGTAATTCAACCTTTCATTAAATTATTCTTCAAAACCCTTTAATTTCCCTTAATTACCACTTGAACATAACCATGATTTCCTTGCCAAAAGAAATCCGGGTTCTGCTTATCTTTAATTTAAATATCCTATACATGCTTATCTAAACTTACGATTCTGGGCATCAAGACTTACCTGAGTTCATGCACATAATCCCGAGAAACTCACGAGTTTCTCTCGTCTTCAATTTCTTCGAGTCAAAGTATTAAAACACACGAGCACGACCCGAGACAAATCCATCCTTCCCAAACACAATTTCTCATGTCACCACCGTGCACGTGTACACACGAGTGCCACCAATCCAATCACCTCTAACGATGTCCCTTAGTCGCTAACGACCCCTACCCACGTCCCGACCACCCAGATCAGAAAATCACTACGCCAATTCAAATCGAGCAATTCTGAACAACCTAGACCCAAACTTCCTCGACCAAGAAGATGTTCGCCACGGCGACTAGAATCCACGTCCCTCTGACATCAGCCTCATCATCGTCCCACGCAGCTATTCCATCACTCGCGATCAAACTCGACGCCTCGATTTAGACAAGATCACCTCGCCATTACACTCAGCAGAACATCCTTTCAAAACCCTAGATTGTCGCCATTCGACTCCTCCGATGATCTATAACATATATCACCATTTTTCCCATGCAAATCAACCCCATGCTCACCTTCGACCAAAAACCTGATGTGACGCCCCACCTCTATACCCACGTTAGCCAAGAACATTACGGTGAATGCTGTCAACTAGCATGGAGAATAAGGCTGTTGAGGAGCGACCATCCGTGTAATTGCTTTGCGCGAGCATCGATATGTCAGGTAGTATAACATGCATTTCTTTATCAAGAGGGAAATCAGACATACCGACACAAACTCAAAGCTACTATACAGTGGCTATAATATCTTCAGAAACAAATATAGAAATAAACATAACATAAATCAGTCACAGACAATTCATATCACAAAGGCGGAAATAGATATGAATATATATAACTAACACATGAAAGTGTATATCAGAGTAGTGGTCAAAAAGATCCACAATAATACAAAAGAATACAACTATGAGTCTATATCTCAAGTGTATACCACAAAATAACTACTAATCTAAGTAGTTAGCCAAAAGTCAGAGAAATCAATCCCAAGTGAGAAGTCAAGCTGAAGCACCTGTAATATCTCGGTCTGACCCGAGTATTATTTAATAAGAAAATAATAAACGGATCAGTCTAACTATAAATATCAGATGAAACGATATAGAGTAAGATATATGACTAAACACATAATAATCATAATGCCAAGCTGTGATATATGTAAGTAATTGAAAATCAACAAGAGATTAATCAATATCACAAAAATCTACAGAAGAATCAAAGAAATGTCATACTCCTTATTTTTTTCACCAAACCACAAATCTTGACGATTATATCAATGTCAATCACAAAAGTCAATGACATACAAATTTACCAATGCACAAATATCGATAAAACTTATCAATGGAAATCATGAAAATTGGTGAAGCACAAATTCTAGAAATCATCTCAAGAAATCCAGAAATCACAAAAGAGAGGGGAGGCCTATCACAAACGGGAGCATAAAGCTCACCAACACATGTATCACAAACGGAACGCCAATTCCATGGTTGCTAACCATCACAAATTGAGCCGAAGCTCCACAAACGGCCCGAAGACCATGGGTTGCTACCCCACCAATTTGAGTCGAAACTCCACAAAACGGGGTTTAGTCTCCCTCGCAGACAAAGAGACATCGCACATTGCTAGTCTAAATCACAATGATGATCGTCATGATCAACGAGAAGTGTCAATTACACTAAGCTAGTAAATATATGAGTTTAGCTTCATGTCCCATAACCACTTGCTTAACTTAAATATTTACGAACAAATTGTAGATCTCCACTATAAAATTGTCACAAGAGATTCAATCGGACAAGTCCAAGAATTAACCGACGAAGTAAACACAAGCGTTTCATACCACTCGTTTTACTAAGTCGTTTAATTAGATTTCTCATACGAGTGAGGTAAAGGTTTGTATATACTAATAGATTGGAGAACGGTTTAAGAAACGAGCTTTGTACTAAAATAGTGTTGAAATCATTTGAAGAAAGAGTTTTGATATTTACTACTAGTATAGAAACCTTTATATTTTTAAAGTGACAAATCACGAAGAAGGTTGTAGGAACAATCAATCACTAAAATTCACATACGAAGATGTGAATAAAAATCCAATGAAACCGATAAAGAATCCATCAAAATGGATATTCAAAAATCCCTAAAAAGGAGTCATCAAAGTCATAATAAATGATAACAACAAATAGGAAACAAAACGAATCGATTAAAGTTGGAAATTCAAGCAACTAGGCGAAATAGGCAAAATTTCATCAGGTCGGTCGGCCGGCTACAGGGCTCGGTCGACCGGACACAAAAACAGAAATGCTCGGGGTAGCAGGTCGGTCGGCCGAACCCTGTAGTCGGTCAACCGGACCTGTTCCCAGTCACTTCCTAGCCCACCGAATACAATGGCCAATCACGACCAATTCACAACCACTCGAGCATCGACACTAAGGATTTATGTCAATCGACTACCCGGCCCTATGAGCTCCTTGTTGCATCACCAAAAACACATTTGAACATCAAAGCTATGATTTTTAAGGATTTGAACCCAAAACACTAAAAATTGGAATATTCACCAAATCAATCCAAACCAAAAGCAATTGCACACAAATAAGTGTTAGGAATTCATACCTAACAATCGAAGATAAATATAAGCATAGATGTGAGATAAAAATCTCACCTTTGAACCCAAGCAATAGAAAAAGAAGCTTGAAAGCAAAAGGAGAATCAACCACTCTTCAAATCCAACTCAAGAAGCTTGATTCTAAGATAAAAAGAGAAACATTTTCCAAATTAGGTTTAGGAATTTTTCTGAAATCAAAGAGAGAAAGAGTTGGAGAAGAAGAAGAGAAGCTTACCAATGGGTTCTTCTATTAGTTTGGAGCTAGAGCTTGATTTGCAAAAGAAAACTAGGGTTTTGGAGTTTTAATTTCCCATCTCTCCCACCATTGATGCTTTAGAACTGAAAAGAGGAGAAAGTGAGGATGAATGGGGAGGAGTGGCTCAGATTTGAGTATAAGTTAAACATAGGGCTGAACCCAAACCCAAACCCAAAGTGAAAAAGTAGCAAAAATCAACTTACCCCAAACATATCGAAACTTATACTCAAAAAGGTCGCAAACGGCATTTTAAACTCAATAGGAGTGGCCCCGAGTCCTAATTCGACCGTATGCAAAAAGTAACTTTTCGGACTACATTCCGAGTATCGATAAAATATTCAAATAAAATATTTAAATATAAAATCGACAAATATGCGGGTTGTTACAGACTCCCCTCCTTAAAGAAATTGCGTCCTCGCAATAGTTAAGAAGAAGATATATAGTAACAACCATAAAAGCATATTCAACACAAAAGAGGTTTGAAATAAAAGGTTCACCTTAAAGAGCACGAGAAAGTAAGTCCGGATGTGATCGCTCGATGAACTCTCTAGACTCCCAAGAACAATCCTTAGGATTTGAGGACCATTGAACTTTCACAAGCGGAACATCTTTATTTCGAAGACGTTTGACCTTCGAAGCAATAATTCGAACAGGATGCTGCTCATAAGTTAAATTAGGCAAAACTTCAATTTCTTCCACAACACCGGGCTCAAGAATAGAATCGGTATCTCGAAGACACTTCCGAAGTTGAGAAACGTGAAACACATCATGGATAGCAGAAAATTGAGCCGATAATAAAAGGCGATAAGCCATGGAACCAATACGTTCAGTGATAGGAAATGGCCCAATATATCGAGGCGCTAACTTTCCCGATCGACTGAAATGTACAACACCTTTCATAGGTGACACACGATTGAACACAAGATCTCCCACAGAAAACTCTAACTTCCTTCTCCGGTTATCGGCATAGGATTTTTGTCTACTCTGGGCTTCTTTCATCCTATGACGAATAAGTTCAATTTTCTCTGTGGAATCACGAATAAAGTCTGGACCTAAAACCAGCTTCTCACCGGCCTCAAGCCAACAAGAAGGAGATCGGCATGGCCTTCCATAGAGTGCCTCAAAAGGTGCCATACTAATACTAAATTGGAAGCTATTATTATAGGAAAATTCGACAAGTGAAATATGATCTTCCCAACTTCCACCGAAATCAAGCACACAAGCACGAAGAAGATCTTCAAGAGTTTGATTCACACGCTCGGTTTGTCCATCGGACTGGGGATGATAAGCGGTGCTAAAATTAAGCTTCGTTCCCAAAGCTTTTTGAAGACTCTTCCAAAATCCACTAGCAAACAATGGATCACGATCGCTAACTATAGAAGTAGGAACTCCATATAATTTAACAATCTCTTTAACAAAGAGTTTGGCCAAAAAAGGAACGGTTCAGTTAGACCGAACGGGAATAAAATGGGCAGGTTTAGTAAGCCTATCAACAATCACCCATAAGCTATCATGACCCGAACGAGAACGGGGAAGGCCATCTATAAAATCCATGTAAATTTGGTCCCACTTCCAAATTGGAATTTCTAAAGGTTGCAATAACCCACCGGGCCTTTGATGTTCGGCCTTAACGAGTTGGCAAGTCATGCAACACTTAACAAAGTTAGCAATATAAAGTTTCATTCCCTCCCAATAATAAAGTCACTTCATATCCGCATACATTTTACTACTACCAGGATGAATGGTAAATTTAGAACGATGGGAATCTTCTAAAATATCTTTACGAAGATCACCAATATTTGGTACGATAAGTCTACCAAATCTCCGAATGCCGCCACGAGAATCAATATCAAAGTCTTTCAAACCTTCAATATCAATTTTATCCTTAATATTTTGGCTAAGAAGAGCCAATTCGGGATCTAGCCCTTGAGCTTCAAGAATGCGGTCTAAAAGAGAAGGATGAGCCTCAAGGCTACATAAAACAAGAGATGAACATAAATCGAAAACACGGTCTCGAATTTCGCAAGTGGATAAAATCTCGAGATCGTTCCATTCGGATATCAACATAGAAACAACAGCTTGTTGTTTACGGCTAAGAGCATCAGCGACACGATTACCCTTACCGGGAGTATAAAGAATATCAAGATCATAAAGAGCAAGGAATTCGAGCCAACGCTGTTGACGCAAATTAAATTCCTTTTGAGAGAATAAATACTTCAAGGATTTATGACCGGTATAAAGAACAAATTTCTCTCCCAAAAGATAACGACGCCAAATTCGAAGAGCAAAAACAATAGCCGCGAGTTCTAAATCTGTGTGGCATATCTAGTCTCGACAGGCTTTAATTGCCTTGAAGCATAAGCAATAACACGTTCTTTTTGCATAAGAACGGCACCCAAACCAACGCGACTGGCATCGGTATAAACAACGAAATCCTGATTCCCCTCGGGAATAACAAGAATAGGAGCATCAAAAAGATGTTCCTTCAATTTCTGAAAAGAGGCTTCACATTTGTCCGACCAAATGTATTTAACACCTTTCTTCGTTAAGCTAGTGAGAGGCACGACAATCTTAGAAAAGTCTTTGATAAAACGGCGGTAATAACCCGCCAATCCAAGAAAATTACGAATCTCCGTCACACTCTCCGGTCTCTTCCAATCTTGAATCGCTTCAATCTTTGAAGGATCCATGGATATTCCGGATTCGGAAATAATATGACCGAGAAACTTCACACGAGATTGCCAAAAATGGCATTTAGAAAATTTTGCTTTTAAATGATTACTCCTAAGAGTTTCCAACACAATCCGAAGATGCTTCTCATGTTCCTCTTCGGTTTTTGAATACACAAGAATATCATCAATAAGGATGAGAACAAATCGATCGAGAAAATCTTTGAAAACTCGATTCATAAGGTCAACGAAATAAGCTGGAGCATTCGTTAAACCAAATGGCATAACAAGCCATTCATAAGATCCATAACACGTACGGAACGATGTCAAAGGAATGCTATCCTCTGCAATACGAAGCTGATGAAATCCAGTAGCTAAGTCAATTGTGAAAAGACTCTAGCACCACTAAGTTGATCGAATAGATCATCAATCCGAGGTAAAGGATATTTATTTTTGATAGTAAGATCATTAAGCTTGCAGTAGCAAACGCAAATCCTAAGTGTACCATCGGATTTATTCACAAAAATAGCCGAAGCTCCCCAAGGCGAGGAACTTGAGCGAATAAATTGCTTCGTCTCCAATTCGGATAATTGTTTACGCATCTCCTCGTTTTCTTTATTGGACATACGATAAGGAGGGCGAGTGATAGGTTGAGCCCTAGGAATGAGATTAATTCTGAACTCAATTGCTCGCTTAGGTGGTAATCCTAAAACGGGCTCGAATATGTCGGAAAATTCACGAACGACGTGAATAAGAGAAATGATAGCACCCTCATCATCATCATCGTCATCACGAGGGTTTAAAGAATATAAAGATGCAACCAAAGCAGAATCCGAATCCTTAAGAATAACAGAAACCTGATTAACAAATTAAGGATGTCGAAGATGAATAGTCCGCTCAGGACATAGGATATGAGCTTCATAACGGTTAAGCAAATCCATTCCCAAAATCATTCCAAAGCCTAAATAACGCATGACATGCAAATCGGCTAGGAAAGGAAAACCACACAAAATAATCTCGACATCTTTACACAATAAACTGATTGTTGCGGATCCACCAACTGGATTCACAATTCTCAAAGAAGTCATTAAACACAAAACATCCAAAGAAAAGGTATCAACAAGTTCATTTGATATAAAAGAATGGGACGCACCCGTATCAAAAAGAACTCGAATAGGATGATCACGAAATAAAATAATTCCATCCAGAATAGAATGAGAAATACCTTGGCCACGAGATGTGTTGCCAGGGGCTTGAGCAACATTCAACTTTCCCTCCTTCTTGCCCTGAAGCTTGGGGCATGAAGATATAACATGACCGGGACCTTTGCAGTAGCGACAAGAGAGAGACCTCGGACACTTGCTCGCGTAATGGTCCTTCGAACCACAATTATAGCATTCCCCTCGACCAAAGGAAGAAGTCTTTGCCACAGAGGTTGCTTTCTTCCCTTTCTTATTGGGATAAGGACCTTTGAATTTATTAGGACTTTTCTTGTTGTTGTTGAAGTTTGGTTTGGAACCCACCACTTAACCATCATTCTCCCTATCCGCCTCTTCAAGACGAAGAGCGATATCAATGAGTTAGTCGAAAGAAACTTCTAATTTTAGAAGTAATGGCTTCTTGAGATTTTTGTTTAAGCCATAGACGAACCTCTGGTTCTTCTTTAAAAGGGTGTTGATGTATTCAACCCCGTATTTAGAAAGCGACTCGAAGGAGGCGACATAATCAGTCACGGAGGACTCACCTTGAACAAGGTCTATAAATCGTCGAGCCAATGTCACTTTCTCTGCTTCTGGTACAAATTTCAACTCGAAGCATTCCCGGAATTGCTCCCAGGTGAGATCCGTTTCATTAATCTCAGAAATAAGAAGTTCGTACCAGTCCAATCCTCTTTCTTGGAGCATAATAGAGGCCATCTGAACTCGGTGAAGGTCAATAAGATTCATGTGAGAAAAGATTCGATCGCATGACCTTAGCCAAGCCCGTACTTCAATAACAGTTTCGGAACCTTTGAATGGCTTCCCACCCAAATTAGTGTAATCGCTGCACAAGCGTGCAAATCCCGACTTTGGGTGAGTAGGTTCCGGGTTAGCTCCAGCTGCTTGAGCATTTGTCACTAAATCAAGAAGCTGTTGAGCAGTCATAAAAACTCCATCTTGGGGTGGAGTGCTAGATGGTACGGCTCTGGGGCGGCATGGTCTAGACATTTCTCTTCCTTTAAGAGAAGGAAGAAGAAGAAAAAGGTTATTCACCAAATTGAATATCAAGCAATCTTGATAGATAAACAAGGAATCATAAAGAAAATAGGATGAATCGGTACGAAGACTCGAATTAAATCCTAAAGCACGACTCCTAAGAAAGACTTAGGACGATGATCCTTGTTATAATATTCCATATTGTTCCGAAGTTTGGCTCTGATACCAAGCTGTGACGCCCCACCTCTATACCCACGCTAGCCACGAACATTACGGTGAATGCTGTCAACTAGCACGGAGAATAAGGCTGTTGAGGAGCGACCATCCGTGTAATTGCTTTATGCAAGCATCGATATGTCAGATAGTATAACATGCATTTCTTTATCAAGTGGGAAATCTGATATACCGACACAAACTCAAAGCTACTACACAGTGGCTATAATATCTTCAGAAACAAATATAGAAATAAACATAACATAAATCAGTCACAGACAATTCATATCACAAAGGCGGAAATAGATATGAATATATATAACTAACACATGAAAGTGTATATCAGAGTAGTGGTCAAAAAGATCCACAATAATACAAAAGAATAGCAACACGTGTTATACAAAAGAATACAACTATGAGTCTATATCTCAAGTGTATACAACAAAATAACTACTAATCTAAGTAGTTAGCCAAAAGTCAGAGAAATCAATCCCAAGTGAGAAGTCAAGCTGAAGCACCTGTAATATCTCTGTCTGACCCGACTATTATTTAATAAGAAAATAATAAACGGATCAGTCTAACTATAAATATCAGATGAAACGATATAGAGTAAGAGATATGACTAAACACATAATAATCACAATGCCAAGCTGTGATATATATAAGTAATTGAAAATCGACAAGAGATTAATCAATATCACAAAAATCTACACAAGAATCAAAGAAATGTCATACTCCTTATTTCGTTCACCAAACCACAAATATTGACGATTATATCAATGTCAATCACAAAAGTCAATGAAACAAAAATTCACCAATGCACAAATATTGATAAAACTTATCAATGGAAATCACGAAAATTGGTGAAGCACAAATTCTAGAAATCATCTCAAGAAATCCAGAAATCACAAAAGAGGGGGGAGGCCTATCAAAAACGGGAGCATAAAGCTCACCAACACGTGTATCAGAAACGGAACGCTAATTCCATGGTTGCTAACCATCAAAAATTGAGCCGAAGCTCCACAAACGGCCTGAAGACCACGGGTTGCTACCCCACCAATTTGAGTCGAAACTCTACAAAACGGGGTTTAGTCTCCCTCGCAGACAAAGAGACATCGCACATTGCTAGTCTAAATCACAAAGATGATCGTCATGATCAACGAGAAGTGTCAATTACACTAAGCTAGTAAATATATGAGTTTAGCTTCATGTCCGATAACCACTTGTTTAACTTAAATATTTACGAACAAACTATAGATCTCCACTATAAAATTGTCACAAGGGATTCAATCGGACAAGTCCAAGAATTAACCAACGAAGTAAACGCAAGCATTTCATACCACTCGTTTTACTAAGTCGTTTAATTAGATTTCTCATACGAGTGAGGTAAAGGTTTGTATATACTAATAGATTGGAAAACGGTTTAAGAAACGAGCTTTGTACTAAAATAGTGTTGAAATCATTTGAAGAAAGAGTTTTGATATTTACTACTAGTATAGAAACCTTTATATTTTTAAAGTGACAAATCACGAAGAAGGTTGTAGGAACAATCAATCACTAAAATTCACATACGAAGATGTGAATAAAAATCCAACGAAACCGATAAAGAATCCATCAAAATGGATATTCAAAAATCCCTAAAAAGGAGTCATCAAAGTCATAATAAATGATAACAACAAATAGGAAACAACATGAATCGATTAAAGTTGGAAATTCAAGCAACTAGGCGAAATAGGCAAAATTTCATCAGGTCGGTCGGCCGGCTACAGTGCTCGGTCGACCGGACACAAAAACAGAAATGCTCGGGGTAGCAGGTCGGTCGGCCGAACCCTGTAGTCGGTCGACCGGACCATAAAACAGAGAAGTGCTTATGCACTTGGAAGCAGGTCGGTCGGCCGGCCATAGGGCTCGGTCGGCCGAACCTGTTCCCAGTCCCTTCCTAGCCCATCGAATAAAATGGCCAATCACGACCAATTCGCAACCACTCGAGCATCGGCTCTAAGGATTTATGCCAATCGACTACCCGGCCCTATAAGCTCCTCGTTGCATCACCAAAAACACATTTGAACATCAAAGCTATGATTTTTAAGGATTTGAACCCAAGACACTAAAAATTAGAATATTCATCAAATCAATCCAAACCAAAAGCAATTGCACACGAATAGGTGTTAGGAATTCATACCTAACAATCGAAGATAAATATAAGCATAGATGTGAGATAAAAATCTCACCTTTGAACCCAAGCAATAGAAAAAGAAGCTTGAAAGCAAAAGCAACCACTCTTCAAATCCAACTCAAGAAGATTGATTCTAAGCTAAAAAGAGAAACATTTCCCAAATTAAGTTTAGGATTTTTTCTGAAATCAAAGAGTGAAAGAGTTGGAGAAGAAGAAGAGAAGCTTACCAATGGGTTCTTCTATTAGTTTGGAGCTAGAGCTTGATTTGCAAAAGAAAACTAGGGTTTTGGAGTTTTAATTTCCCATCTCTCCCACCATTGATGCTTTAGAACTGAAAAGAGGAGAAAGTGAGGGTGAATGGGGAGAAGTGGCTCAGATTTGAGTATAAGTTAAACATAGGGCTGAACCCAAACCCAAACCCAAAGTGAAAAAGTAGCAAAAATCAACTTACTCCAAACATATCGAAGCTCATACTCAAAAAGGTCGCAAACGGCATTTTAAACTCAATGGGAGTGGTCCCGAGTCCTAATTCGACCGTATGCAAAAAGTAGCTTTTCGGACTAAATTCCGAGTATCGATAAAATATTCAAATAAAATATTTAAATATAAAATCGACAAATATGCGGGTTGTTACACCCGACCCCTAAAAGTTCTTCGATCAGCAGAAAAAGGTCAAAATCCAGTTTCTGATTATCTTCCAAATTCTCATTCAAAACTCAACTAAAAATCTTGATTTTAATTTTTAAAATCCTAGTTTTTATACATACATCAGATTATAAACTTGAATGTACAATTTAATCATGTTGAAATTTGGATAAAAACGAAGTTCTCGCTGTTCTTTTTCCCTTATATTTCAACTACCATCAATTTCTTATTGGAAGTATTTTTAATTCCACCATCATGTGTTTACTAACATATTTTGTTTTTAAATCTAAGTCTAATAAGTAACAGAGAGAGAAGTATGATTTTTTTATCAAGTTTGTATCCTGATATCAAAGCAGCATCACTCTGCGTCCAACATATACATCCCAATGTTCAGATATTAAATTGCATGCATCAGATTTTTAAATAAACTAAAAACTTAAATGTGATCGTTTACTCACAAACATAAATTTCGAACGGATTTAAGCATTTAACAAGAGAAGTAGATTACTCACCTGATTCTCAGAGACCAGCGAACCAGGTTTGAATTTCTGGAAAATTATGATTTGCATTTAAAAATACTTGCTTAGCTTATTGTTGAGATTTGAAAGCTGGAATGCACTTGAATTTTTTTTTTTCAGTCTTCACTTTCTTCTTCTAATTCTGGTTTCCAGGTTTCACTTTGATTTTGATTTTTTTCTCTGGAAATTCGAATTTGCTCCATGGTCTTGAATTTTAAACTGCTGTTTTTAAAATTTGAAGCCGAGTTGATCTTCATTTTAACTTGTTTTCAGGTTGATTTAAGTTTACAGGTTTCTTTAGATTTTCTTTTCCTTTCATAATGAAGATAAAGAGGAAAAATAATGAGAAAGGATGGAGATGTACATATCTTAATTATCTTTTATTTTCTTATTTTCTAAAAATAATGACACTTGTTGATTTTACATACAATGTCATTTGCATGAAACATTTGATTTACATTTGTTGAATCATGAATACATTTAACTTACAAGTGTATTTTCCTAGAATTAATAAATTTTATAAATGATTTTTATAAACTCTCACATATATATTTATATTTAATTTCCTAATTTATACAAACATTTCTTAATTTATATATATATAACCCTTTAAAAGAAAATAATATAAAACAAACTCTATTCTAAATAAAATCATATATAATATATTTTAAAATTGAAATTTATTCAAGATCTATATATCTATCTTTTGAATCCCAAATTTAAATTCAAATTATAATACAATTTAAAATCCAATTTAAAATCAACTTACACAAATATTTTTATTTACACAAACACAGATTCAATTTGTTTGAAAATAATAATATTTCTATTTAAATTCTTATTATATCCATATATAAATATAAACAACCATTATTATTTGTTTCAAAAGTAATTTGTCAAATTTTTAACTAATTATATTAGGAGGTTATCAAATGTTTATTCAATTTTTATTATATTTTCAAATTCCCTTACAGAACAAGATATCTTTCATTATCAGAATTTTTTTATTTGTTCAATTGAATAAACCAGTTAATTATCCAGTTATCAGGTATCAAAAATCCGGGTTGTCACAGCCGTATTTGATCAGTCGATTGAATATTGTGAACAATTTTTCCCGAGAGTTATGCTACAGATTCAGTTGACTGGTCTTGTCGACTAAAATAGGAATTTTGCTCTCTGTTTACTTATTCAGTCGACTGGTTGCATTCGATCAGTCGATTGAATAGTGTATGAGAAAATACATTATGCAGATTCAGTCGACTGACCTAATTTCTAGTCGACTGATTTTGTCTTTAGCATTTTTAGTTTAATTTTTGAGTACCAATAGATAATATTTATTATATATATTAATACACTGCATAATAAATATGGAGTAAGATAATTAAAAAAAGACAACAGAAACATATTTATTTTGAAGATGAGGTTGATGGAGAGTTGGATTTTGTTGGTTCATCTTTAGTCTTCTCAACATATGGTCGCATAGGTGACCAACGGTTTCCACGCTCCCAAGAGTTTGGAGAGACTGGTGGAGCTTGTGGCGACCTATCCCATGGATTTTGAGTTGACAATGGTGTAGGTTGATGAGCCGAAGAGGAAGATGAACCGTAGAACTTCCATCTAATTTGTTTAAGAAAACTCAGACGTCTAGAGTTCATTTTCTGTTCATAATATATTTCGCGCTGAAGCGTTATCGATTCCCTCTGGTAATGATGAAGATCATCAATTTTTTGCTTGGTTTAAGGAGAACCAAAGAACAGGAACCGTCTAGCTTTCTTTTTCTCGGATGTATAACCCGTTCGATAACTTGATGGTCTTGCAGGTTCATGGGTAGGAGTAGGTAGGTTTGTTGAAGCTGATGATGAAGTCTCAAAGTTGATAGAAGAGTAGGATGATCCATCTGATGAATTATGTGATGAAGACATTTTGAATTTAGAAGATTATGTAGAGAAAGAAACAAATATGTTTGGAAAAATAATTTTCTTTTTGATGGAGATATGAGAACAGAGAGCTGGAATATATAGGAGTAAAAAGTAGTTAAGAAGTGATGGTTGAACGTGTAGTTTGAAAAAAATAGGGAGAGAATGAACCAAACAGAATTTGTGGCTGAAATTTTCTCTTTTTAAAAATTAGAAATATAAAGAAACATATGTATATGGTATAGATGTAAAGAAATGAATAGCCAGGTGGTAAAGACATAGACTTATCAAACCTGAGGTGTAGAGTACGAGTACCAAAAATTTTTTTTTAAAAAAATTAATTCATATTATAATTCTGATAAAGAAATTATACCTAGTTCTCTCCTTATTTTTATAAAACAATTTTCATTTAGAGGTTTAGTGAAGATGTCAGCTAGTTGATTTTCAGAATTTACAAATTCTAAATTTATTATATCCTTTTCAATATTATCACGAAGAAAATGATGACGAATGTCAATATGTTTAGTTCGCGAATGATTGACATGATTTAGATAAATTTATTGCACTAGTGTTATCACAATATATTATAGATTTATTTAATCTCATAAATCTCGCAATTTTTGTTGCATGTAGATTACTTGAGCACATGCTAAAGCTGTAGATATATACTCTACTTCACATGTCGATAGTGAAAGACAATTTTGTTTCTTACTAAACCAAGATACTAAGGATCGTCTAATGAAATGACAAGTTCCACTTGTACTCTTTCTATCTGTTAGATTTCCTCTAAAATCAGCATCACTATATGATACTAATTCAAAAGGACGTTCTTTTGGATAAAATAATCCTAAATCTTTTGTTTTATTAAGATAACGAATTATACGTTTAACTACTCGCATATGTGATTCTTTAGGATTTGCTTGAAATCAATCACATAAACAAACACTCATCATAATATCAGGTCGACTAGCAGTTAAGTAAAGTAGCGATCCAATTATACTACGATATAGTTTTTGGTCCAACCTTACCATTTTCATCTTTTTCAAGATGTATAGTTGTACTCATAGAAGTTGGTTTGGCAGATGTATTTTCCATACTGAATCGTTTAATTAGATTATTACAATACTTTTCTTGATTAATAAAAATGCCATTTTGCATTTGTTTGATTTGTAACCCGAGAAAATATGATAATTCTCCCATATGTGGCATTTCAAATTCATTTGTCATGATAGTCGAAAATTCCTGACATAATTTTTCATTTGTTGAACCAAAAATAATATCATCAACATATATTTGAATAATTAAAATATCTTGTTTAGTTTTCTTAATAAATAATGTTTGATCAACCTTTCCAATCTCAAAACCAGATTCCAATAAATAGCATTTAATCGATCATACCAAGCACGAGGTGCTTGTTTTAAACCATATAAAGCTTTCTTAAGTTTATAAACGTGATCTGGAAATTTTTCATGAGTAAATAGAGGAGGTTGTTCAACATAAACATTTTCTTTTATAAAACCATTTAAAAAAGCACTTTAACATCCATTTGATATAATTTAAAGTTATGAAAACATGAAAAAGCCAGTAGGATACGTATAGCTTCTAGTCTTGCAACTGGTGCAAACGTTTCTTCATAGTCTATTCCCTCTTCTTGATTATAACTTTGTTCTACTAATCTAGCTTTGTTCCTAGTAATGTTACCTTGCTCATCAGCTTTGTTTTTGAAAACCCATTTTGTACCAATGACCGATTGATCACTTGGTCTAGGAACTAATTCCCAAACTTCGTTTCTTTCAAATTGATTTAGCTCCTCTTGCATAGCTATAATCCAATAATCATCAGTTGAGGCTTCCTTAATATTTTTAAGTTCTATATTAGAGAGAAAAGTTATATGGCCCATTTGATTTAGTTGATGTCTTGTTCTTACATTTGAATTCACTTCTCCAATTATATTTTGAATAGGGTGATTTCTAAGAATTCTTGGAGGAGATCTTACTATATTATTATTAATAGTATTTACATTTTCTAAAGAAATTTCAGAATTATTATTTTGAAGAATAATATCATCATCATCTGAATTATTTGTCAAATTTATATTTGTATAATTTTCCAAATTTGTAAATTTAGAAGAAATTTGGATATCTTCATCGAATGAAACATGAAGAGTTTCTTCGATTGTTTTAGTTCTAATATTATATACTCGATAAGTTTTGCTTCTTTCTGAATATCCTATGAATATACCTTCATCGGATTTTGGATCAAATTTGCCTAGATGATCTTTAGTGTTGAGTATAAAACATTTTGAACCAAAAACTTTAAAATATGAAATATTTGGTTTTCTACCATTTAAAAGTTCGTAAGGAGTACATTTTGTTAATAGTCGAATAGAAACACGATTCAAAACATAGCAAGCAGTTGCAACAGCTTCTGCCCAAAAACGCTTAGGTAAAGTGCTTCCATTTAACAAAGTTCATGCATATTCTTGTAGCGTTCTATTTTTCCTTTCTACAACTCCATTTTGTTGTGGTGTTCTAGGAAAGGAAAAATTATGATTAATTCCTTTCTTGTTACAAAAATGTTCGAAAGCTTCATTTTCAAATTCACCTCCATGATCGCTTCTAATATTTTTAACCTTAAAATTCTTTATATTTTGAATTCTTTTTACGAAAATTTTAATTTTTTTGAAAGTATCACTTTTATGTTTCATAAAAATAGTCTATGTAATTCTTGTAAAATCATCTACAATAGCAAACACATATCTATTATGATTTATAGATTGAACTTGAGTAGGTCCGATAAGGTCCATATGTAATAGTTCAAGTGGTTGTGTTGTAGATATGATTTTCTTAGATTTAAAGGAAGATTTTATTAATTTTCCTAACTGACATGCATTACAGATATTATCAATTTTAAATTTTATATCAGGTGATCCTTTAACAAGTTTATTTTTAGCTAATTAATTAATAGTGTTAGTGTTTAAGTGACAAAACCTTTTGTGCCATAGCCGAGAATCATTTTCTGTAGCTACTAAACACATAGTTGTGTTATGATTTATATTCATATTTAAAATATGGATATTTTTATCTCTTATACGTTCAAAAATCAAATTTTGATTTTCATCAGAAATATTGCATTTATTTTGTGAAAAAGATATATTAAAACCTTTATCACATAACTGACTTATATTTAATAAATTATGTTTTAAGTTTTTAACCATTAGAACATCAGTAATGAGAGGTGAGTTAGAAATACCGTTATTGCTCACATCGCCTTTGCCGATGACATAACCTTTTGAATTATCTCCAAAGGTGACTAATCCTCCATTTGAGTAGACTATGTTTGTTAACATGTCTTTATCACCAGTCATGTGCTTTGAGCAACCACTGTCTAGAATCCATTTTCCTCTCTTTTTAAGTGGTACCTGCAAAAAATAAAAATTAAGATGGCACCCACTTTTTTAGGGTCCTAAGAGTTAGGTCTTAGGAAACCAAAGACGAGAAGGTTCAGAATTCCCTTTAAAAATATAATTCTTATTTTACAAACAGTTTCCATAAATGTTTTGATATGTTTATTCCTAATCAAGTTATTGTTTGTTTAAGGAACCCATATTTTAATAGTTTTAACATTTTTAGAAACTATTTTCTTTAAATCTTGTTTAATTTTGTTTTTAAACTTATTTTTAAACTTTTCAGATTTCTTTGGTTTTACAATTTTCTTATATCCTAATCCTATTTTATTTGAAGTTGACTGAGAATTTTCTATTAATTTAGAAAGATTTTCTCGTCCTTTATTAAATTGTAAAATATTTTTATTAATATCTTCTAGCTTAGATTAAGACTAGATTTTTCCAATTCTAAAACTTTAGTGTTAGATTTTAAATTATTTACTTCAACTGATAAAATATCATTTTTATTTTTCTGAATTTCTAATTCCTGAATTATTACGGAGAGTTGAGAGGCTAAATTTGTAACAACCCGCATATTTATCGATTTTTCTTATATTTAAATATTTTACCGATACTCGGAATTTAGTCCGAAAGCTACTTTTTGCATACGGTCGAATTAGGACTAGGGACCACTCCCTTGAGTTTAAAATGCCGTTTGCGACCTTTTTGAGTATAAGCTTCGATATGTTTGGAGTAAGTTGATTTTTGCTACTTTTTCACTTTGGGTTTGGATTTGGGCTCAGCCCTATGTTTAACTTATACTCAAATCTGAGCCACTCCTCCCCATTCACCCTCACTTTCTCCTCTTTTCAGTTTTTAAAGCATCAATGGTGGGAGAGATGGGAAATTAAAACTCCAAAACCCTAGTTTCCTTTTGCAAATCAAGCTCTAGCTCCAAACTAATAGAAGAACCCATTAGTAAGCTTCTCTTCTTCTTCTCCAACTCTTTCTCTCCTTGATTTCAGAAAATTCCTAAACCTAATTTGGGAAATGTTTCTCTTTTTAGCTTAGAATCAAGCTTCTTGAGTTGGATTTGAAGAGTAGTTGATTCCCCATTTTCTTTCAAGCTTCTTTTTCAATTGCTTGGGTTCAAAGGTGAGATTTTTATCTCACATCTATGCTTATATTTATCTTTGATAGTTAGGTATGAATTCCTAACACTTATTCGTGTGCAATTGCTTTTGGTTTGGATTGATTTGGTGAATATTCCAATTTTTAGTGTTTTGGGTTCAAATCCTTAAAAATCATTGCTTTGATGTTCAAATGCGTTTTTGGTGATGCATCGAGGTGCCAATAGGATCGGGTAGCCGTTGGGCATAATTCCCTATCGTCCGTGCTCATTCGGTTGCGAATTGGTGGAGTTTGCACGTCAATTAAATGGATATCAATTTGCTGAACATCAGGGTCGGCCGACCGAACCCCTGGACCGGTCGACCGACCTGCTACTAAGGTGCATAGGCACCTTTCTGTTTCTGGTCCGGTCGACAGCCTACATGGCTCAGCCGACCGACCTGCTACTCCAAGATTTTATGTTTTTTTGGTCCGGTCGACCGAGCTCTGTAGCCGGCCGACCGAACCTGATGAAATTTTGCCTATTTCGCCTAGTTGCTTGAATTTCCAACTTTAATCGATTCGTGTTGTTTCCTATTTGTTGTTATCATTTATTATGACTTTGATGACTCCTTTTTAGGGATTTTTGAATATCCATTTCGATGGATTCTTTATCGGTTTCGTTGGATTTTTATTCACGTCTTCGTATGTGAATTTTAGTGATTGATTGTTCCTACAATCTTCTTTGTGATTTGTCACTTTAAAAATATAAAGGTTTTCTATACTAGTAGTAAATATCAAAACTCTTTCTTCAAATGATTTCACCACTATTTTATAACAAAGCTCGTTTTCTCAAACCAATTTCCAATCTATTAGTATATACAAACCTTTACCTCACTTGTATGAGAAATCTAATTAAACAACTTAGTAAAACAAGTGGTATGAAACGCTTGCGTTTACTTCGTCCGTTAATTCTTGGACTCGTTCGATTGAAACTCTTGTGACAATTTTCTAGTGGAGATCTACAATTTGTTCGTAAATATTTAAGTTAAGCTAGTGGTTATGGGACATGAAGCTAAGCTCATATATTTACTAGCTCACTGTAATTGCACTTCTTGATGATCATTTTTTGTGATTTAGACTAGCAATGTGCGATGTCTCTTTGTCTGCGAGGGAGACTAAACCCCGTTTTGTGGAGTTTCGACTCAAATTAATGGGGTAGCGCCCCATGGACTTCGGGCCGTTCGTGTGTCAAAAATTAATGGCTAGCTACCATGAGATAGCGTCTTGTTCGTGTGATACATATGTTGGTGAGTTTTCATGCTCCCGTTCGTGTGATAGGCCTCCCCTCCTATTTTGTGTGATTTCTGGATTTCGTGTGTCGAATTCTGGAATTTTCTTCTTCACCTATTTTTGTGATTTCTATTGATATGATTTATCAATTTTTATGCATAGGTGAATTCGTGTGTCATTGACTGGATTTCTTGAGATGATTTCTAGAATTTGTGCTTCACCAATTTTCGTGATTTCCATTGATAAGTTTTATCAATATTTGTGCATTGGTGAATTTGTGTGTCATTGACTTTTGTGATTGACATTGATATAATCGTCAATATTTACGGTTTGGTGAATGGAATAAGGAGTATGACATTTCCTTTGATTCTTGTGTAGATTTGGTGATATTGATTAATCTCTTGTTGATTTTCAATTACTTATATATATCACAGCTTGGCATTGTGATTATTATGCGTTTAGTCATATGTCTTATTCTATATCGTTTCATCTGATATTTATAGTTAGACTGGTCCGTTTATTATTTTGTTATTAAATAATACTCGGGTCAGACCGAGATGTTACAGGTGCTTCAGCTTGACTTCTCACTTGGGATTGATTTCTCTGACTTTTGGTTAACTACTTAGATTAGTAGTTTTTGGATTGTATACAATTGATATATAGACTCCATGATGTATACTTATTGTTTTGTTTAGTTCTTGTAACTATTCTTTTGTGTTATTGCGGATCTTTTTAGACCACTACTCTGATGTACACTTCCTAGTGTAATATTCATATCTATTTCCGCCTTTGTGATATGAATTGTCTGTGACTGATTTATGCTATGTTTATTTCTATATTGGTTTCTGAAGATATTATAGCCACTGTGTAGTAGCTTTGAGTTTGTGTCGGTATGTCGGATTTCCCTCTTGAAAAAGAAATGCATGTTATACTATCTGACATATCGATGCTCGCGCAAAGCAATTACACGGACGGTCGCTCCTCAACAGCCTTATTCTCCGCGCTAGTTGACAGCATTCACCGTAATGCTCTTGGCTAGCGTGGGTATAGAGGTGGGGCGTCACAGCTTGGTATCAGAGCCAAACTTCGGAACAATATGGAATATTATAACAAGGATCATCGTCCTAAGTCCATCTTAGGAGTCGTGCTTTAGGATTTAATTCAAGTCTTCGTACCGATTCATCCTATTTTCCTTATGATTCCTTGTTTTATCTATCAAGATTGCTTGATATTCATTTTGTGAATAACCTTTTTCTTCTTCTTTATTTCTTTCTAAAGGAAGAGAAATGGTTAGACCTGGCCGTCCCAGCACCGATCAATCCAGTGCTACTCCCCAAGATGGAGTTTTTATGACTACCCAGCAACTTCTTGACCTTGTTACGAATGCTCAAGCAGCTGGTTCTAACCCGGAACCTACTCACCCAAAGTCGGGATTTGCATGCTTGTGCGGCGATTACACTAATTTGGGTGGGGAGCCATTCAAAGGTTCCGAAACTATTATTGAAGTACAGGCTTGGCTAAGGTCATGCAATCGAATCTTTTCTCGCATGAATCTTATTGACCTTCACCGAGTTCAGGTGGCCTCTAGTATGCTCCGAGAAAGAGCATTGGACTGGTACGAGCTTCTTATTTCTGAGATTAATGAAGCGGATCTCACCTGGGAGCAATTCCGGGAACGCTTCGAGTTGAAATTTATACCAGAAGCAGAGAAAGTGACATTGGCTCGACGATTTATAGACCTTGTTCAAGGTGAGTCCTCCGTGACTGATTATGTCGCCTCCTTCGAGTCGCTTTCCAAATATGGGGTTGAATACATCAACACCCCTTTAAAGAAGAAACAGAGGTTCGTCTATGGCTTGAACAAAAATCTCAAGAAGCCATTACTTCTAAAATTAGAAGTTTCTTTCGACCAACTCATTGATGTTGAAGTGGTGGGTTCCAAACCAAACTTCAACAACAAGAAAAGGCCAAACAAATTCAAAGGCCCTTATCCCAATAAGAAAGGGAAGCAAGCAACCTCTGTGGCAAAGACTTCTTCCTTTGGTTGTGGGGAATGCTATAATTGTGGTTCGAAGGACCATTATGCGAACAAGTGCCCAAAGTCTCTCTCTCTTGTCGCTACTGCAAGGTTCCCGGTCATGTTATATCTTCATGCCCCAAGCTTCAGGGCAAGAAGGAGGGAAAGTTAAATGTTTCTCAAGCCCCTGGCAACACATCTCGTGGTCAAGGTATGCCTCATTCTATCCTTGATGGCATTATTATGTTTCGTGATCAACCCATTCGAGTTCTTTTTGATACGGGTGCATCCCACTCTTTTATATCAAAGGAACTTGTTGATGCTTTTTATTTGGATGTTTTGTGTTTAATGACTTCTTTGAGAATTGCGAATCCGGTTGGTGGATCCGCAACAATCAGTTTATTGTCTAAAGATGTCAAGATTATTTTGTGTGATTTTCCTTTCCTAGCCGATTTTCATGTCATGCGTTATTTAGGCTTTGGAATGATTTTGGGAATGGATTGGCTTAACCGTTATGAAGTTCATATCCTATGTCCTGAGCGGACTATTCATCTTCGACATCCTCAATCTGTTAATCAGGTTTCTGTTATTCTTAAAGATTCGGATTCTGCATTGGTTGCATCTTTATATTCTTTAAACCCTCGTGATGATGATGATGATGATGAGGGTGATATTATTTCTCTTATTCACGTCGTTCGTGAATTTTCCGACATATTCGAGCCCGTTTTAGGATTACCACCTAAGCGAGCAATTGAGTTCAGAATTAATCTCATTCCTGGAGCTCAACCTATCACTCGCCCTCCTTATCGTATGTCCAATAAAGAAAACGAGGAGATGCGTAAACAATTATCTGAATTGGAGACGAAGCAATTTATTCGCTCTAGTTCCTCGCCTTGGTGAACTTCAGCTATTTTTGTGAAGAAATTCGATGGAACACTTAGGCTTTGTGTTGACTACCGCAAGCTTAATAATCTTACTATCAAAAATAAATACCCTTTACCTCGGATTGATGATCTATTCGATCAACTTAGTGGTGCTAGAGTCTTTTCACAATTGGACTTGGCTACCGGTTTTCACCAGCTTCATATCGTAGAGGATAGCATTCCTTTGACATCGTTCCGTACGCGTTATGGATCTTATGAATGGCTTGTTATGCCATTTGGTTTAACGAATGCTCCCACTTATTTCGTTGACCTTATGAATCGAGTTTTCAAAGATTTTCTCCATCGATTTGTTCTCATCTTTATTGATGATATTCTTGTGTATTCAAAAACCGAGGAGGAGCATGAAAAGCAACTTCGGATTGTATTGGAAACTCTTAGGAGTAATCAATTAAAAGAAAAATTTTCTAAATGCCATTTTTGGCAATCTCGTGTGAAGTTTCTCGGTCATATTATTTCCGAATCCGGAATTTCCGTGGATCCTTCAAAGATTGAAGCGATTCAAGATTGGAAGAGACCGGAGAGTGTGACAGAGATTCGTAGTTTCCTTGGATTGGCAGGTTATTACCGTCGTTTTATCAAAGACTTTTCTAAGATTGTCGTGCCTCTCACTAGCTTAACGAAGAAAGGTGTTAAATACATTTGGTCAGACAAATGTGAAGCTTCTTTTCAGAAATTAAAAGAACTTCTTTCTAATGCTCCTATTCTTGTTATTCCCGAGGGGAATCAAGATTTCGTTGTTTATACCGATGCTAGTCGCGTTGGTTAGGGTGCCGTTCTTATGCAAAGAGAACATGTTATTGCTTATGCTTCTAGGCAATTGAAGCCTGCTGAGACTAGATATGCCACTCATGATTTAGAGCTCGCGGCTATTGTTTTTGCTCTTCGGATTTGGCATCATTATCTTTTAGGAGAGAAATTTGTTCTTTATACCGATCATAAATCCTTGAAGTATTTATTCTCTCAAAAGGAACTTAATTTGCGTCAACAACGTTGGCTCGAGTTCCTTGCTCCTTATGATCTTGATATTCTTTATACCCCCGGTAAGGGTAATCGTGTCGCTGATGCTCTTAGCCGTAAACAACAAGCTGTTGTTTCTATGATGATATCCGAATGGAACGATCTCGAGATCTTATCCACTTGTGAGATTCGAGACCACGTATCCGATTTATGCTCATCATTTTTTTTATGTAGCCTTGAGGCTCGTCCTTCTCTTTTAGACCGCATTCTTCAAGCTCAAAGGCTAGATCCTGAATTGGCTCTTCTTGGCCAAAATATTAAGGATAAGATTGATATTGAAAGTTTGAAAGACTTTGATATCGACTCTCTGGCGGCATTCAGAAATTTGGTAGACATATCGTACCAAATATTGGTGATCTTCGTAAATATATTTTAGAAGATTACCATCGTTCTAAATTTACCATTCATCCCGGTAGTAGTAAAATGTACGCGGATATGAAGCGACTTTATTATTGGGAGGGAATGAAACTTGACATCGCTAACTCCGTTAAGCATTGCATGACTTGCCAACTCGTTAAGGCCGAGCATCAAAGGCCCGGTGGGTTATTGCAACCTTTAGAAATTCCAATTTGGAAGTGGGATCAGATTTCCATGGATTTTATTGACGGCCTTCCCCGTTCTCGTTCGGGTCATGATAGTTTATGGGTGATCGTTGATAGGCTTACTAAATCCGCCCATTTTATTCCCGTTCGGTCCAATCGAACCGTTCCTCTTTTGGCCAAACTCTTTGTTAAAGAGATTGTTAAATTACATGGAGTTCCTACTTCTATAGTTAATGATCGTGATCCATTGTTTACTAGTGGATTTTGAAAGAGTCTTCAAAAAGCTTTGGGAACGAAGCTTAATTTTAGCACCGCTTACCATCCCTAGTCCGATGGACAAACCGAGCGTGTGAATCAAACTCTTGAAGATCTTCTTCGTGCTTGTGTGCTTGATTTCGGTGGAAGTTGGGAAGATCATATTTCACTTGTCGAATTTTCCTATAATAATAGCTTCCAATCTAGTATTGGTATGGCACCTTTTGAGGCACTCTATGGAAGGCCATGCCGATCTCCTTCTTGTTGGCTTGAGGCCGGTGAGAAGCTAGTTTTAGGTCCAGACTTTATTCGTGATTCCACAGAGAAGATTGAACTTATTCGACATAGGATGAAAGAAGCCCAAAGTAGACAAAAATGCTATGCCGATAATCGGAGAAGGAAGTTAGAATTTTCTGTGGGAGATCTTGTGTTCATTCGTGTGTCACCTATGAAAGGTGTTGTACGTTTCAGTCGATCGGGAAAGTTGGCGCCTCGATATATTGGACCATTTCCTATCGCTGAACGTATTAGTTCCTTGGCTTATCGCCTATCATTACCGGCTCAGTTTTCTGCTGTGCATGACTTGTTTCATGTTTCTCAATTACAGAAAATGTCTTCGAGATTCCGATTCTATTCTTGAGCCCGGTGTTGTGGAAGAGATTGAAGTTTCACCTAATTTAACTTATGAGCAACATCCTGTTCGAATTGTTGCTTCGGAGGTCAAACGCCTTCGAAACAAAGATGTTCCGCTTGTTAAAGTTCAATGGTCTTCAAATCCTAAGGATTGTTCTTGGGAGTCCAGAGAGTTCATCGAGCGAACACATCCGGACTTACTTTCTCGTGCTCTTTGAGGTGAACTTCTTATTTCAAACTTTTTTTGTGTTGAATATGCTTTTATGGTTGTTACTATATATCTTCTTCTTAAATATTGCAAGGACGCAATTTCTTTAAGGAGGGGAGTCTGTAACAACCCGCATATTTATCGATTTTTCTTATATTTAAATATTTTATTTAAATATTTCATCGATACTCGGAATTTAGTCCGAAAAGCTACTTTTTGCATACGGTCGAATTAGGACTCGGGACCACTCCCATTGAGTTTAAAATGCCGCTGGCGACCTTTTTGTGTATAAGCTTCGATATGTTTGGAGTAAGTTGATTTTTGCTACTTTTTCACTTTGGGTTTGGATTTGGGCTCAGCCCTATGTTTAACATATACTCAAATCTGAGCCACTCCTCCCCATTCACCCTCACTTTCTCCTCTTTTCAGTTTAAAGCATCAATGGTGGGAGAGATGGGAAATTAAAACTCCAAAACCTTAGTTTCCTTTTGCAAATCAAGCTCTATCTCCAAACTAATAGAAGAACCCATTAGTAAGCTTCTCTTCTTCTTCTCCAACTCTTTCTCTCTTTGATTTCAGAAAATTCCTAAACCTAATTTGGGAAATGTTTCTATTTTTAGCTTAGAATCAAGCTTCTTGAGTTGGATTTGAAGAGTGGTTGATTCCCCTTTTGCTTTCAAGCTTCTTTTTCAATTGCTTGGGTTCAAAGGTGAGATTTTTATCTCACATCTATGCTTATATTTATCTTCGATTGTTAGGTATGAATTCCTAACACTTATTCGTGTGCAATTGCTTTTGGTTTGGATTGATTTGGTGAATATTCCAATTTTTAGTGTTTTGGGTTCAAATCCTTAAAAATCATAGCTCTGATGTTCAAATGCGTTTTTGGTGATGCATCGACGAGCCAATAGGATCGGGTAGTCGTTGGGCATAATTCCCTATCGTCCGGCTCGTTCGGTTGCAAATTGGTGGAGTTTGCACGTCGATTAAATGGGTATCAATTTGTGAACATCAGGGTCGGCCGACCGAACCCCTGGACCGGTCGATCGACCTGCTACTAAGGTGCATAGGCACCTTTCTGTTTCTGGTCCGGTCGACTGCCTACAGGGCTTAGCCGACCGACCTGCTACTCCGAGAATTTCTGTTTTTTTGGTCCGGTCGACCGAGCTCTGTAGCCGGCCGACCGAACCTGATGAAATTTTGCCTATTTCGCCTAGTTGCTTGAATTTCCAACTTTAATCGATTCTGTTGTTTCCTATTTGTTGTTATCATCTATTATGACTTTGATGACTCTTTTTAGGGATTTTTGAGTATCCATTTCGATGGATCCTTTATCGATTTCGTTGGATTTTATTCACGTCTTCGTATGTGAATTTTTGTGATTGATTGTTCTTACAATCTTCTTCATGATTTGTCACTTTAAAAATATAAAGGTTTTCTATACTAGTAGTAAATATCAAAACTCTTTCCTCAAACGATTTCAATACTATTTTAATACCAAATTCGTTTATAAAACCGTTTTCCAATCTATTAGTATATACAAACCTTTACCTCACTCGTACGAGAAATCTAATTAAACGGCTTAGTAAAACAAGTGGTATGAAACGCTTGCGTTTACTTCGTCGGTTAATTCTTGGACTCGTTCGATTGAAACTCTTATGACAATTTTCTAGTGGAGATCTACAATTTGTTCGTAAATATTTAAGTTAAGCTAGTGGTAATGGGACATGAAGCTAAGCTCATATATTTACTAGCTTACTGTAATTGACACTTCTTGATGATCATGACGATCATTTTTTGTGATTTAGACTAGCAATGTGCGATGTCTCTTTGTCTGCGAGGGAGACTAAACCCCGTTTTGTGGAGTTTCGACTCAAATTGATGGGGTAGCGCCCCATGGTCTTCGGGTCGTTCGTGTGACCAAAATTAATGGCTAGCTACCATGAGATAGCATCTCGTTCGTGTGATACATATGTTGGTGAGTTTTCATGCTCCCGTTCATGTGATAGGCCTCCCCCCATTTTGTGTGATTTCTGGATTTCGTGTGTCGAATTCTGGAATTTTCTTCTTCACCTATTTTTGTGATTTCTATTGATATGATTTATCAATTTTTGTGCATAGGTGAATTCGTGTGTCATTGACTGGATTTCTTGAGATGATTTCTAGAATTTATGCTTCACCAATTTTCGTGATTTCCATTGATAAGTTTTATCAATATTTGTGCATTGGTGAATTTGTGTGTCATTGACTTTTGTGATTGACATTGATATAATCGTCAATATTTACGGTTTGGTGAACGGAATAAGGAGTATGACATTTCCTTTGATTCTTGTGTAGATTTGGTGATATTGATTAATCTTTTGTTGATTTCAATTACTTATATATATCATAGCTTGGCATTGTGATTATTATGCGTTTAGTCATATCTCTTATTCTATATCGTTTCATCTGCTATTTATAGTTAGACTGATCCGTTAATTATTTTCTTATTAAATAATACTCGGGTCAAACCGAGATGTTATAGGTGCTTCAGCTTGACTTCTCACTTGGGATTGATTTCTCTAACTTTTGGTTAACTACTTAGATTAGTAGTTTTTGGATTGTATACAATTGAGATATAGACTCCATGATGTATACTTATTCTTTTGTTTAGTTCTTGTAACTATTCTTTTGTGTTATTGCGGATCTTTTTAGACCACTACTCTGATGTACACTTCCTAGTGTAATATTCATATCTATTTCCGCCTTTGTGATATGAATTGCCTGTGACTGATTTATGTTATGTTTATTTCTATATTGGTTTCTGAAGATATTATAGCCACTGTGTAGTAGCTTTGAGTTTGTGTCGGTATGTCGAATTTCCCTCTTGAAAAAGAAATGCATGTTATACTATCTGACATATCGATGCTCGCGCAAAGCAATTACACGGGCGGTCGCTCCTCAACAGCCTTATTCTCCGCGCTAGTTGACAGCATTCACCGTAATGATCTTGGCTAGCGTGGGTATAGAGGTGGGGCGTCACAAAATTAGAATTAGATTCTTGAGATTTTTCAAGTTCTTCTTCGAGAATTTTCTTTTCATCTCTCAGCATACTAATTTCTAATTCAGATCTGTTCAGTTTTTCTTGTAACTCCTTATTATGTTTCTTAGTCTGTTTTGCAAAATCTACTAATTTAGAATTAAGTTTAACTAAATCTTCAAAACTTAGTTCACTTATATCATCATTTATAGCCATGAAGCACACATTTGCTTGCTCTGTGTCACTTTCACTATCGCTTTCTGGTGATGAAGAATCTGAATCATCCCATGTTACATAAAATGCTTTCTTCTTGAATTTGTTTCTCTTGAATTTGTTTTTCTGTTTTTCTGGACAATCTTTCTTCATATGACCCTTCTTATGACATTCATAACATTCCATGACAGATGATGATGGTTTATTGCTATTATTGTTGCTAGAATTATTTTTTGTAACTCTTGCTCTTGTTATTCTTTTTGAATTTCAAAAACTTTTTGAAATTCTTAGTAATAAATGCCACATCCTCCTTATCTGAGTCAGAGTCATCTTGTTCTTCTTGAAACGCTAGATTCTTCTTGTCTTGTGCTTGAATTTCTTTGCTTGCAAATTCACTTCATATGACATTAGATTTCCTATTAACTCTTTTGGTTTCATAGTTGAAAGATCGTTTGCTTCTTCAATAGCTAGGACCTTTTTTTCCCATTCATCCGTTAAAGAGTTTAGGATTTTTGATACTATATCAAAATCAGAAAATATTTCTCCTAATCCTAATAGTGAATGATAGATATCTTGAAATCTAGAATACATATCATTGATGGATTCATCTTGTTTCATTCTAAAGTTTTGAAACTGATTTTTAAGCATGAAGATTTTGCTTTGTTTGACTTCGTTAGTTCCTTTATGAGTGATTTTAAGTGTTCTCCATATTTCGTAGGCAGTTTGACACATGTTAACACGATTAAATTCATTTCTATCTAGTGCACAAAATAACATGTTCATAGCTTTAGCATTGGCAGTAGCATCTAATTTTTGTGTGTTTGACCAAGTGGAATATTCTCCAGTAGGAAGAGTGTATTCATTCTGTGTGATATTCCATGATTCAAAACAATTAGATTGCATATAGATTTGCATACGAGTAGACCAATAATTATAGTTCAAACCATTAAAGAATGGAGGTCGTGCAGTGGATTGACCTTCAATAAAACTAGTATTAGTGGTGTTGTTTTCCATATTAGCAAGATATCAGATAACTTTGTAATGGTTATAAGATGCCATGCTCTGATACCAAATGAAAGTGACTACTGTGGCTAGCTATCACTTAGGATCGTGTAATATGGAATATAATTAAATATAAATGCGGAAATAGATGATAATAGAAAAGTAAATAAAAATGAGCACACCGGGAATTTTTATACTGGTTCGAACTTCCCGTTCTACGTCCATTCCCAGACGTCCCTCTGGAATTTCTCACAATAACCCTATCTTAACCCGGAGGAATAGATATACAACACCTGAACAATCAAACGTGATTTTTCCGCCTCTAACAACCGAAAGAGGACTTTACCCGTCTGAACAATCGAACAGGACTTCAACAGTTTCAGTAGAATTGCTTTGACACTATGTGTTCTTAATAACACCGATATGTCTTTGATAGTACAACCTTCCTTTAATCTTTCCTCAAGTATATATGTGTGCACAAAGATTTAGAAAGGAAAATATTGCTTTGAATCAAAGAATAAGTTAATTGTTTCAGAGATTCAAGCAAATAAAAGTTGTGATTGCTTTTTAGAATACAGAGATAGTAGAAAGTAAGATCAGAAAGTAATCAGTAAATTGGTGATTTGTGAAGTGGATTTTGTGTGTTTATATAATAGTTAAAGAGATGCAACCGTTCATGAAGAGTAATGATCAACAGAAGCATCCATACCTCTTCATATTAGAACGTGACTCTTGGCGAAAAGAAGTGTCCATTCATAAAAAATAGCCGTTGAAGGAATTCAATCGACTGACCCAAAATGATCGGTCAACTGAATATTCAAAGTTGTTTTTTTAAAACAGAGCATTTCTGTGCACCTGTGCAGGTTCAGTCGACTGGCCATATACGGTCAGTAGACCGACCTGACAGTCAAAGCACACTTCTCACATTTTATAGAATTTAAAGTTTTTAAACTAACTTAACTACTTGAGGATAGATTTTAACATTTCTATGACTAAAAACCTTCAATAGATCAACATGTTATACGTAGTTTTGTAGCCTTGCCTCCTTTGTAGTTTGAACAGCGTACTTCATTTTCTTTTTTTCGCTTATCCATGTGGTATAATTTCTTGCTTTGTCAGGAATCAAACTATGTGATTCAATAGTCTTCGCCACTAAGGCGAATGGTTCTCTCCGACTTTGCATTGACCACAGGAAATTAAATAAGCTCAGCAAGAAGTACCGATATCCACTCCCAATGATTGATGATCTTTTTGACCAGTTGGTAGGTTCTTCGGTTTTCTCTCAGCTTGATTTAGCCACGAGATTCCATCAGCTTAGATTCGTCGATAACATCATAGATAAGACTACCTTTAGGATACCGGATAGATTCTTCGATTGGTTGGTTATGCCTTTTGGGTTAACTAATGCTCTAGCCTATTTCATTGATTTGATGAGCCGCGTCTTTAGGGATGTCCTAAATAAGTTTGTGGTGCTATTCATGAATAACATTTAGTATTTTCCAAGAATATGGAGGAGCATGTTGTTCATTTGGAAGAAGTTCTTCGCACACTCCGTAATCATCATTTGAGAGCTAAGTTCTCGAATTGTCATTTTTAGAGAGAGGAGGTACGTTTCTTGGGGCATGTATTTTCGAAGGAAGGTTTGGCTGTGACCCTGCCAAGTTTATTGCAGTGCAAGATTGGAAGGCTCCCAAGAACGTTACCAAGGTTAGGAGCTTCCTCGGATTGGCTGGCTACTATAGGAAGTTCATTAGGGACTTAGCCAAGATTTCGACACCACTCACACGCTTTACTAAGAAGAATAAAGCTTTCGTATATGACGTTGATTGTGAGGATTCCTTCACGAAGCTTAAGAGAGCCCTTACTAGTGCACCAGTGTTAGTTTTACCCAACAAAGCTAAGCCTTTATCTGTATACACCGATGCATGCGGAACGGGTCTAGGAGCGGTGTTGATGCAAGAAGGGAGGGTATTGTGTTATGGTAGTAGGAAGTTGAGGACGCATGAGAAGAATTACCCTACCCACGATTTGGAGTTGGCTGCCATTTTTTTTGCACTTAAGTCTTGAAGGCACTATTTGCTTGAAAAGAGGTTTGAGCTTTTGACCGACCATAAGTCTTTGAAGTACCTATTCTCGCAGAAGGACTGGAACATGAGACAATAGAGGTGGATGAAGTTTTTAGCCTTGTATGATTTTGAGATTTCTTATACTCCTGGCAAGGGTAATGTGGTTGCTAATGCATTGAGTAGAAGGAAAGCAACCCTTATTCCTATGTTTGTAGAGTGGAGAAGCTTGAAGTTTATTTCTATCTTTTGTTTTAAGCCCTCTATGGACATTACCTCTAGATTGTTGGCGACATTCGAGGTAAGGCCTACCCTTATGGATCAGATTGGCTCGAGGCAGCGGGAGGATTCGAAGCTCATGAACATTATGGATAGGATGAGCTGAAGATAGGTTTCTAGGCATCTCCAACGTTATTCCATAGATAACAGGGGGTGGCTTAGTAGAGATGGGAGGCTTTGTGTTCCACACACAAGTGATTTGTTGAGGGCAGTTTTAGAGGAGGCGCACCATTCCCGTATGACTATACATCCGAGTGGTGGCAAAATGTATCGAGGTATGAAGAGGGTGTTCTATTAGGGTGGCATGAAGAACGATATGGTGGAATTCATAGCTAAGTGTCTCATATGCCAAAGGGTAAAAGCAGAGCAGCAGAAACCTGGTGGATTACTTCAGCCCTTAGATGTTCCAGAGTGGAGGTGGGATAATATTTCTATGGATTTCATTGATGGTTTACCCCATTCTGGGAAGGGGAACTCTAGCATTTGGGTGATTGTTGATAGATTGACCAAGTGTGTCCACTTCATCCTAGTTAAGAGTAAGTGCATCCTTGTATATTCGGGAGATAGTCTGTCTACACAGAGTTCCTTCTAGCGTTGTTAGTAATAGAGATCTCATTTTCACTAGTGAGTTTTGGAGAAGCTTACAGGAGGCGCTAGGGACACAACTTAGGTTGAGTCTAGCCTATCAGCCTCAGATAGATGGCTAAGCAGAGAGGGTAAATAGGGTGCTTGAGGATTTGCTACAGATGTACGTTTTAGACTTTGGAGGTACTTTGAAGGTGCATCTTCCATTGGTTGAGTTTGCCTACAATAATAGTTATCAAACAAGTATAGGAATAGCACCATTTGAAGCTTTATATGGAGACCTTGCAAGTCCCCATCATGTTGGGTAGAGTCTACGTAGAAGTTATTACTTGGGCCTGATATGGTCAAAGAGACATTTGAGAGCATGGATTTGATTTAGCGGAGGATGAAGATAGCTCAAGACGGGCAGAAGTCTTATGCGGATAAGCGGAGGAGAGACGTAGAGTCTAAGGTTGGAGACTTAGTTTTTATCAAAGTATCCCTCCTTAGGAAGGTGGTAAGGTTCGGATCAAATGGAAAGTTAGCCCCTAGATTTGTTGGACCATTTTCTATCGTAGGAAGAGTTAGGTAGATGGCTCACCGAGTAAGGCTACCTAATAGGCTCGTAGGAGTGCATGATGTTTTCCATGTTTCGCACTTGCGAAAGTGCTTACATGACTTGGTAGAGGTTATAGAGCTTAGTCAATTGGAGGAGGTGGAGGTAGAAAGGGAAGTTTCTGTTTGGCGTATCCCCATGAAGATTGTTGGAAGAGACATCAAGCGACTAAGGAATAAGGGGTTCCACTGGTAAAGGTGCAATGGCGAGATGATGTTGCAGATGTGTAACGACCCGAAATTTCCGAACCCGAAAATTCCAGATAGTTATGAAAAAGAAGAAAGAGATAGAAGAAGAAGAACAGAAACATCAACAACTCACTTTCGCAGCGGATAAAATATAATAATAAATAATAATAGCTTTCAAAAGAATACTATATATGCCGATTACATTTAATATACATCAGAGTTTCACATTATATACAGTCACTGAATATTTACAATTATCATGACTCAGATTAACAATAATATAAATACAGTGGAATACTCTATACGATATCGCCATCCAGCTCGCCTTCTGAGCTCCAGAACGTACCTACCTGAAAATCTGTAATACTCGGTCTGACCCGAGCATTACACCAAAGTAACACCCGGGCCAGGCTGGAAACCAGCGTGAGTAAACCCAACTAACATGGAATACAAAAGTATACAACTCATACAAACCCGGGTAACTCATATCAATTTGACCAATTCACAATTTGCTATAAGCAACCTTCGTTTCACATATCAATTTCTAAGTATCCGTCTTAGATAAATCAATCCAATTATATTCCACCCTATTGATTTCTCAAGTCAATTTGTAAAATTCGAAGTGGCTTCGGGTATTTCCTACTACCCGACTCCGGCCTCTTCGAAACTCATGTTATCCCATCCCAAATTATTCAAATGAAATACACAACATTTCATATCAGGGATATCAACACACAGTCAAAACATCTAATACCATACATTTATCCATAACAAAGCTTAATTACATACAACTCAATTCAATTGATTCTAATTGAATTTCAAACTTAAATTACTTAGATTCCTTCATTCAATATTAATTAATTCCAAATCAATTAATTAATCAGCCCTTCACTATTTATCTTAATTAATCGCCCTGGATTAATTATTTGTCAATTACATTCAAGTAATTATCTTAAATTATCTTCACGATATTCATTGTACTTAACCAAAATCAATAAGTAATTTTATTGATTAACTATTTTATTTCCATTAATTCTTAATTACATACATTAATTATCTCCTCTTAAGTCACTTATTCTGATTAATTCATCTTAATTAATCTATCTTAATTAATCTCTTGATTAATTACACAAGTATTCATCTTTTATTAATTACATTAAGTAATCGCTTATCCAACCATCCATTGATTATTCTGGATTTATTAAACTTAATAGATTGCCTTAAACTTTAAATTAATTAATTCAAACCTTTAATTACTAAATTAATCGCCCCAAATCATTAATTGACTAAATTAATTAATTTATCCATTTTAATTGCCCTATTAATTTAATGAATTACAATTTATTAAATCCTTATTAACATTTAAATGAAAACAACTCACTTTTATGGTTTAAGTTTTAAACAACTTAAATCCCAATATTTCGAGTCAAACCACAATTAACTCGAGAATCATCCAAAATCACAATCACCAGACCACCAATTCACAATGCATATCAAATTAATGCAATCATTCAATCAGATATTTAAATTTAACCATTTAAAATTTAAATAGAAATCCAACAGTGTGAGACTTACTCACCTTTGATTTTGCTTTTGTTTTTGCGACCCATTCCAACCAGCTTGTTTTCTTTTTAGATTTCAAACCTTGAATTAACATTCACGATTTATTAACATTTAATTGATTATCTTAAATTACTCGATTAACTAATTTATAATCATCAACTAACACTCCAAACTTATTTAATTTCACTCATTATTTGATCTAATATTTTTGAACTAATAGTTTCTTTCAACAAACTAGTTTTGACAACCCAAAAATTAAACAGGTTAATTACAACAGCCTAATTACCATTTATTATGTAACTGATGTTTTAATTCCAAACTAATAAATTTCCTCAGGCTCATTCATTCATTCATCATTTTTTTTCTATAATCTGCGATAATTACTATGGATAAAAACAAAATTCTCACCAGAACTCCAACGGCCAAGCCAGAGCGACGAGCCCGCATCCTAAACCTGACGAATTCCCATCGTAGCCGCCCACTCTCTGCTACCCAGTCGCGACTCGCGTTCACTGTTCCAAAGTCGTGAGCCTCGCCCTCACCTGATCGAAGTCGAAACCTCCTCCAGAGTCGCGAGCCCTAGGTTCACATGCTCGTCGAATTCAAGGATGAAACTGGAAAGGAGATCGATCCAGTAAGTTGAAGATGGGTCGTGATTCGCCTGTGAATGACTCACGAATCTCGGTTATTCTTCTTCTTCTTCTTCTTTTTTTATTGAACTCGTATTCGTGAAGAATGATTTGAAAAGGAGGACGCCATTTTTGTTATTCGTTTAGAAGATTTTTTTTTTCTTTTCTTTGAGAGTTCGATCCTTTTGAGAATAGAGAAGGGGAACGGGAATATGATAAGGATAGGGGAAGCTTCACGAGTACGCTAGTTTTATAAATATCACTGACACGTTGATTTTTCTTTTTTTTTTCTTTTTTAATATATATAAGATTTACGAAACGTCTCATTAAGCATAACGCGTGATCCCGAAACCCAAAACAGACATGCCGACAGGTGATTATAAGGTTTTACCCGCATTCCGAACGAAATGGAACTTGTTTCAAAAGCTAATTTGATCGTGTGTGCTAGTTACAGAATTAAACGATCGATGCTAAATTAAATCGATTAAAATATATCTAAGCGTTTCGAGCTGCCAGGGTCAAACGACAACTCCGATTGCTACGAAAATTGAAATCCGATAATAACTAACTATTACGAATCCAATGGGACTGGTTTCGTCAAATTCCGAGACTGTGCCTCGGAAGGCTATTTTTTTTAAATTCAATTTAAACGATATATTATAAGAACTGAACAAATCATCTTTAAATTAAATTCCAACCATTCTATTATCTTCGGAATTATCATTACAAATTTTATAAGCCTTCAAATTATTTGAAACAGGCTTAGAATCTCAGATTCAATAATTTACCCAATTTCAATTATAAAATTCAATATTTAAGCCATACTATTAAATGATTTCATTATCAAGTAAATATTGATATCTTAAATTCAAATTAAAATTAACTTTTAAATATTTAAAACCAATTAACTATTCAAATTTAAACTGCTAGAAATTCCGGGTCATCACATTCCTCCCCCCTTAAAAGAATTTCGTCCCCGAAATTACTAATTAGGAAGAATTGACCAATACCCGTTTATCTGTTCCAAAATTCACAATTCAACATCCTACCCATTATCTTTTGTTAAAGGCCCACTATCAAATTAAAGTAATTCTAACTCTCTAAATTCCCGAAATTTTTTGCCAGCGTCTCCTTTGCGCGGCTAGCTCGGTACTACTACAAAAGGCCTCTCCGGGCTCCCAAATACCAAAAAGAAAACAAAAGCCAAGTGGCTACATCAAAAACCCAATCCAATTTCATACATAATTTTAAATACATACCTTTTTGTCGGGCAATTCACATTTATCTTTGGAAATCAAATCCAACTTTCTTTTTACCTTTTTATACCTGCATAATTTACTTAGCAACAATATTCAATCGTAACCTTTCAAATCATTTATACATTTCCCTACATAAGTTATCTATTTCAAAATTAGTTTTCCCCTTCCATATGAATTCAATTCACTTTCAATTCTGAATTATTGAATTTATCGTCTATTTATAACTGACTCATATTAATTTCATCTTCTATTTACATTACTTTAATTTGAAATAGTTTTGTCGTTAACCAAATTTTTCCCAAATTTTCAAAAATTTTCTAACTCCCAAAATTTTGGAAATTTTTTGGCAGATTCTCCTTTGTACGGAGGAGATTTTGCAATTTGACAAGAGATATAAATATATATACATCGACCCACCCGGTCGGAAAAAACAAAAACAGTTCATATTTCCTATTTTTATTGTGTAGGCGTACCTTATTTAGCATTTTAAGCAAGCAGCTTATCTATTTTAGCAATTAGCGCAATCCAAACCAGCCAAACGGCCTTCAGGTACCTGTACTTACTCAATTTGAATATGTAAGTGCCATATAAATAAAATCTATTGGCATATCATTTATTTCCAACAGCTACGCATGATAATCATAAGCAACGAGCACCAAAACCTTTCCATAAGCGATTTATATGATCGTAAAGCTAATTCAATTGCTTTCATCCAATTTATAAACCATTTTATTCAATTTCAAAGGTTTGCAACTCAATTTCTTACATTCCATCAATTTTTAACCCAAACGAGCTCATATTTACTTCAATTAATTGAAAAACCAATTTATTTAATCTTCTCTCAACCCAAAGAATTTTAATTTCTTTTGTTTGCATCAACGACAATTGTTTTTATGTAAAATCGGCGATACTCGCTTAAAGAGTATCCATTTCAGTTTATAATCTACTTTAAATTAATTTTCAACTCATTCTGAATTTAATTTCATTTCATTTCTAATTTATTTACCATCCATACATTGCATTTCATTTCATCTCCGCATTGGATTTATTCAAACCATTTGTTGAACTTGGCACATTCAATACTTATAAATTAATAACCAATTCCCAAATTAATTCAGTCCAAGTTTTTATTGAATGGGCTTTCACCCTTATTCGAAGCCAAGCTTCCATAAATTTTCAAACTTAAGTTAATTTACTTTAATTTATTCCAACATCAAAATTTAGTTTCCTTTTATTTGATTCACATTTAATCAACTTCCATTAAATTCAGTAAGCCCATCCATTTAAATTTTAATTTTAATTCATCTTCTCAATTTATTAAAATAATATCCAACCACATACTGAACTCATTTATGCTCCAAATTAATATACAACCAAACTTAAGTTCAGTCTGATAATCCAATTCCAATCACTACTGCGGTTTTTTTTTATTCAATTAGACTTCATCCATTTATTATTTAACTCAATTAACCCATTTTAATTTTTAATTCAATTACTTAATTCGTTATCGAATTTATTTTATTAATACATGGTCATTCTCAATTTATTTTTATTCACTTGGGTTTTGTGTGCAACCCAAACCATTTCTATTATAATTCGCTTTTATTTCATTCAACAACACTTCCTTTTATCAAAATTTACTTGTAAATTTCATTAAATATTATTCAAATCACACTTGGATTTTATTTGCAATTCAAACCATCACATTTTTCAATCCAAGTCTATTTCATTTTTATTTTACCAAGATTCAATTTTATTACAAAAATCACATCATTTAAATTATTCCCGAGTCCAATTTTTATTTTATAATTCCAGTTTGGATTCCCCTTTATTCTCCCCAAAATTTCAACACTTTTATTTTTTTACAATTTAGAAATGCTTTTAAATTCAGATAATATAATTAAAATAGCTTTTTATAAAATATTACTTATAACTCGATGTCTCAACCAGTCCATCCTTGTTCTCACAGAAATTCAATCATACGTTGATCAGGCGTAGGACTGAAAATCTATAAGTACTTGGTAAACCCGTTTTCAACATCCAGTGAAAATACTTGGAAAATAATTTTATTGAAAATATAGAAATCATTTTTTTGAAAATAGAGGAAATATCTTTGGTGACAATGCTCTTAAAATCATCATCCCATTCCATGGTCACAGTTACATACCAGGGTTACGTTGCAGTCACAACAAAAGTCCATGTAATTGTTGGCTCTCCGCGGCACTCTCGATTACGCCATGGAACCCACACAACAGATCACAGTTACATCCAGGGTTACGTTGCAGTCACAACAAAAGTCCATGTAACTGTTGGCTCTCCGCGGCCTCTAATCTCGCTATCAAAATGAAACTTCTCCACTCCTACATAGATCGCAGTCTACCGAGATAAACTCAAACACAGACTGTTGGCTCTCAGCGGCACACACGACTTTCACAGTGTTACCATAGGTCGCAGTTACATCCTGGGTTACGTTGCAGTCACAACAAAAGTCCATGTAACTGTTGGCTCTCCGCGGCACACACGACTTACGCTATGGTAAACTCAACCCATAATCCTCAGGAACTAGTTTTGTCCGGACTCCTCACAGGATCAACTTTAGAACCCCCTTGGGCTCCAGGAAGCACCACCCAGTGGCACTCCTGAGAAGTTCGTTTCAAGGGAGCGCCTTTTTCCCCAGAGCTATCATCAAAACACTTTATACTATACATATAGTATTTTTCAAATCATACACCTAGTATGAATTTCATCAAAGCTTCTTTACACAAAATCGATTATTCCAAAATCGATAATTCTCAAACTAGGCTTTCCAAATTCAATATTGATTTTACCCAAAAATCAAAAGCCTTTCCCAAAATCCTCAATAAGATCATTTATATATATACAGATATATATAATTTTTTAAAACCTTGGATAACTTTAAACTCGTATAAAATTCCTTTTATACTTCAAACACTTCCAAAATCCTTTTTCTTCCCACAATAGATTCAACAAGGGAAGAATATATACAAAGATATAACTTTGTTTACCCAAAATCAAATATTCACATTTGATTACTCTTTCCAATATCAATTCCTTCCTATTCACATTCACTTAAATTTCCATTCACTTATTTACATTTGCCTTAATCCCCATTTGGATTATCACCTAAATTCTTATCCCAGTTGGGTATTTAATCATAAACAGTTTAAACTCCGACCAGTTTATATTTAGAAAATAGCTTGAAAATTTTAAAAATAGATAAATACTTTGAAAAATAACTAATTATAAAATAGTTGAAAAATAGCTAAATAGTTTCAGAATTTTTTTTAGATAATTTCAAAATAATTGTAAAATAGTAATTAATTCATAACTTAGTTGAACATTAGTAATTAGTTTATAAAAATAGTTGTAAAATAGTTAAAGAGTTCCAAAAGTAGTGGCAAAAAAACCAGTATAAAATAGTTTGGGTTTAAAAAGAAAGTTGTATAGTAAATAGATAAGAAAATAGATTTAAAACTATTTATATTAAAACAATTTACATTGAAAATGGTCTAGAGTCACAACTGTTCACTTCCCCAACAATTCAATTTAAATTTCCACTCCATTTAAATTGACCCAATCCCAATTTAATTAACTCCAATTTCCATTGGACTTGATTCATTCCCAATTCAAATTGAATTGATTCTCATTTTCCTTCCAATTTCAGATCAAATTCCATTTGATCTTTAAACTTACAACTTTAAGTATAATTTCAATTTTACATCTTCTATTTATAATCAATTACATTCACATTTTACTTTTAACTCAGAATTATACATTTTATTTAGCCAATATATTTTTATTATTCCATAAACATTTAATCAAGGATCCAGAGTTTAAACAAATTCTCAAAATTTCAATATCACCTTTAGAATTCAACTATATCCAAAATTCTTTGGCAAATTCAATTACCCCTTTGAATTTCAAAATCAAACCCAATTCACAAACAATCCCAATTCAAAACAAATTGGTAGCAATTTCTCTTCTATTTTTTCGAAAATGAACATCGATGATGCTGCAGTCATCACCGACTTTATTTTCCAATGACCAAAAGAGTTCAATGCTTTTATCTCTCTAAAAACACTTCCACATATTTTTGATTTCAAATCTCCCAAATTTCAAACACAAAAATATTTTTGAAATAATACTATTCTTTCTTCAAAACCCTTAGAAACCACTTTCAAACCCAAAGGAACTTTAATTTTTCCCAAAATTCCAAACTCCCAACCCATCAAATTCATATTTAAACATTACTCTGGAATTTTCATCTTACTCTATTTCAAATATTCTCTGGAATTCTATTTCAAATTATAATCTCATTTATTTAAGAAGTCTATTTCAATTTATAAATTACATTACAATCTATATTTCAAATTCCATTTTGTTATATAAGTTTATTCTTCAACTTGGTTATAAGTTTTAATTTGGTCGTATTTTATTTTTCTTCTTAACTTAATTCCAATAATTTAACAACCAATCTCCTAAATATTCATTAGAAGTGAATATTGCTTTATATATCAAAATATATTTTTATATAAAATCATTTAAAATCTTTATAAGCAACTAACAAGTACGCTCTCATATATATATATATACACTCAACTCATTCTTGAGTACTACGGACTCTATTCAAAGGTTCTCGCTTAACCTTCCGCTCTGATACCAAATGTAACGACCCGAAATTTCCGAACCCAAAAATTCCAGATAGTTATGAAAAAGAAGAAAGAGATAGAAGAAGAAGAACAGAAACATCAACAACTCACATTCGCAGCGGATAAAATATAATAATAAATAATAATATCTTTCAAAAGAATACTATATATGTCGATTACATTTAATATACATCATAGTTTCACATTATATACAGTCACTGAATATTTACAATTATCATGACTCAGATTAACAATAATATAAATACAGTGGAATACTCTATACGATATCGCCATCCAGCTCGCCTTCTGAGCTCCAGAACGTACCTACCTGAAAATCTATAATACTCGGTCTGACCCGAGCATTACACCAAAGTAACACCCGGGTCAGGCTGGAAACCAGCGTGAGTAAACCCAACTAACATGGAATACAAAAGTATACAACTCATACAAACCCAGGTAACTTATATCAATTTAACCAATTCACAATTTGCTATAAGCAACCTTCGTTTCACATATCAATTTCTAGGTATCCGTCTTAGATAAATCAATCCAATTATATTCCACCCTATTTATTTCTCAAGTCAATTTGTAAAATTCGAAGTGGTTTCGGGTATTTCCTAATACCCGACTCCGGCCTCTTCGAAACTCATGTTATCCCATCCCAAATTATTCAAATGAAATACACAACATTTCATATCAGGGATATCAACACACAGTCAAAACATCTAATACCATACAATTATCCATAACAAAGCTTAATTACATACAACTCAATTCAATTGATTCTAATTGAATTTCAAACTTAAATTACTTAGATTCCTTCATTCAATATTAATTAATTCCAAATCAATTAATTAATCAGCCTTTCACTATTTATCTTAATTAATCGCCCTGGATTAATTATTTGTCAATTACATTCAAGTAATTATCTTAAATTATCTTCACGATATTCATTGTACTTAACCAAAATCAATAAGTAATTTTATTGATTAACTATTTTATTTCCATTAATTCTTAATTACATACATTAATTATCTCCTCTTATGTCACTTATTCTGATTAATTCATCTTAATTAATCTATCTTAATTAATCTCTTGATTAATTACACAAGTATTCATCTTTTATTAATTACATTAAGTAATCGCTTATCCAACCATCCATTGATTATTCTGGATTTATTAAACTTAATATATTGCCTTAAACTTTAAATTAATTAATTCAAACCTCTAATTACTAAATTAATCGCCCCAAATCATTAATTGACTAAATTAATTAATTTATCCATTTTAATTGCCCTATTAATTTAATGAATTACAATTTATTAAATCCTTATTAACATTTAAATGAAAACAACTCACTTTTATGGTTTAAGTTTTAAACAACTTAAATCCCAATATTTCGAGTCAAACCACAATTAACTCGAGAATCATCCAAAATCACAATCACCAGACCATCAATTCACAGTGCATATCAAATTAATGCAATCATTCAATCAGATATTTAAATTTAACCATTTAAAATTTAAATAGAAATCCAACATTGTGAGACTTACTCACCTTTGATTTTGCTTTTGTTTTTGCGACCCATTCCAACCAGCTTGTTTTCTTTTTAGATTTCAAACCTTGAATTAACATTCCCAATTTATTAACATTTAATTGATTATCTTAAATAACTCGATTAACTAATTTATAATCATCAACTAACACTCCAAACTTATTTAATTTAACTCATTATTTGATCTAATATTTTTGAACTAATAGTTTCTTTCAACAAACTAGTTTTGACAACCCAAAAATTAAACAGGTTAATTACAACAGCCTAATTATCATTTATTATGTAACTGATGTTTTAATTCCAAACTAATAAATTTCCTCAGGCTCATTCGTTCATTCATCATTTTTTTTCTATAATCTGCGATAAGTACTATGGATAAAAACAAAATTCTCACCAGAACTCCAACGCCAAGCCAGAGCGACGAGCCCACATCCTAAACCTGACGAATTCCCATCGTAGCCGCCCACTCTCTGCTAGCCAGTCGCGACTCGCGTTCACTGTTCCAAAGTCGTGAGCCTCGCCCTCACTTGATCGAAGTCGAAACCTCCTCCAGAGTCGCGAGCCCTAGGTTCACATGCTCGTCGAATTCAAGGATGAAACTGGAAAGAAGATCGATCCAGTAAGTTGAAGATGGGTCGCGATTCGCCTGTGAATGACTCGCGAATCTCGGTTATTATTCTTTTTTTTTTATTGAACTCATATTCGTGAAGAATGATTTGAAAAGGAGGACGCCATTTTTGTTATTCGTTTAGAAGATTTTTTTTTTCTTTGAGAGTTCGATCCTTTTGAGAATAGAGAAGGGGAACGGGAATATGATAAGGTTAGGGGAAGCTTCACGAGTACGCTAGTTTTATAAATATCACTGACACGTTGATTTTTCTTTTTTTTTTCTTTTTTAATATATATAAGATTTACGAAACGTCTCGTTAAGCATAACGCGTGATTCCGAAACCCAAAACAGACATACCGACAGGTGATTATAAGGTTTTACCCGCATTCCGAACGAAATGGAACTTGTTTCAAAAGCTAATTTGATCGTGTGCGCTAGTTACAGAATTAAACGATCGATGCTAAATTAAATCGATTAAAATATATCTAAGCGTTTCGAGCTGCCGGGGTGAAACGACAACTCCGATTGCTACGAAAATTGAAATCCGATAATAACTAACTATTACGGATCCAATGGAACTGGTTTCGTCAAATTCCGAGACTGTGCCTCGGAAGGCTATTTTTTTTAAATTCAATTTAAACGATATATTATTAGAACTGAACAAATCATCTTTAAATTAAATTCCAACCATTCTATTATCTTCGGAATTATCATTACAAATTTTATAAGCCATCAAATTATTTGAAACAGGCTTAGAATCTCAGATTCAACAATTTACCCAATTTCAATTATAAAATTCAATATTTAAGCCATACTATTAAATGATTTCATTATCTAGTAAATATTGATATCTTAAATTCAAATTAAAATTAACTTTTAAATATTTAAAACCAATTAACTATTCAAATTTAAACTGCTAGAAATTCCGGGTCATCACAAGATGCCACTTAGGAAGCAGAAGAGAAGGTTCGAACTTCTTATCCTCATCTTTTTGATAGTAAGCTTTAGAATTCTTTTTTTATCTTTATATTTGAATATGTTCTTTCCTTTATTATCCTTTGGGAGGGTAGAATTTAGGATTTAACCTATGGATGGTAGGGTTTGATGCAAACATGTTAATAGAACATGTTATGAATGATGTATGCTAGTGGTTGCAAGTTTTTGCTACTGGATGCTAATGGATGCATATAAGTACACTAGGCACTATTATTCTTTAGGGATCGACCTAACAAGGACACTAGAGCATATGCATATGGATGTGTACGCTTTTTTATTTTATTTCCATGGTTGCTATAAATGGACGTTCATCACATGATTGTTGCATTTGGATGATGTTTGTAGGAATTATCAGTTGTCATTAGGAAAAAATTTCATTCATTTGGATACATGGTACAAACATGATTGCGTAAATGGATGTCAACTGAATCAGTAGACCACCTGATCTTTTGCATTAGTTGGGGACATTTACACTACACTAATTGCATAAGCATCATAAATTGCATTAGAAAAACTCCAAGGACAATAGATAAATGGTTGATGATTAAGTAGTTGGTTGTAGAATTGGATGAAAACATTTAGTACATTCTTTTATCCTTAGAGATTTCGGGAATGAAATCCCTTAAGGAAGTGAGAATGTAACAACCTATTATTTAACCCATAATAATTAATTCATTAATAAGTTAAATAATATAATAAATTTGTGAAATTATCATAATTAAGCCACGTAAGTTGCACCATTGTGTCCATGGTAATTTTTTGGTCATTTTCCATATATAGAATGTCAAAAACCAAGCTAATATGACCAAGTTCTAAAATAAACAAAATAAGCAGGAAAAGAAATATATATATATATATATATATATATATATATATATATATATATATATATATATATATATAAGTAGGTCGACCTGGGTACCAGAAGGTCGATTGCCCGATCGACCTGCCTGTTGTTTTGGGGGCAAACGAATGATTGTTCATTTTTTTAATCGACTGACGTGTTTCACATTCTTCTGACCAACCCGGTCCATCTATTATTGCATCCGATGGTGCCTATTCAGTCTATGACGTGGTTGCATGCTATTCAATCTTCAAATCCAACAGTGCGAGATCCACTTGTACCCCTATAAATAGACCACTATACCTGGCATTTTTTTCTCATTCTAGGTTTTCTCCAATTGGGTTCACCTTTCTAGGTAGGATCCTAAATAGAATAATTTTTCCAAAGGAGAAAATCATTATAAATTAAATTGTTTACATCTCCAAAGGGATCCGTGAAGACCAAAGGAAGTGCTTAGGATCCGAAGTGAGTGATTGTAATTATTTTAAGATTTTTTTTAAGTAATTTACAATAATAGGGTTTCCAATAGTTGTAGTTTTACTACGATTTTTGAAATAGCATTTTTAATAGTTAATTTACAGTTTTTTAGAATTATTTTCAGCCTATTTCCTTTCAGCTATTCTTTTCTGTAATTTTAGCTTATTTCTATTAATCATAGCTTTTCCGTTTATTGACAGTTTTTTAGTTTATTTACTATTATTTATATATTATTTACATCTTCTTCCTACGCTTTGGATTTTCTTCTACTTTCAGTTTTCTTTTATTCCTCCTTCTTCGCATATAGATTAGAATAGGATTAACACAAATATGAATTTAATTATAAGAAAATTGAAATAATGGAATATAAGATGTAAATTTCAAATAATGTAATATAAATAAAATTGAGTTGAAATGACACCTAATTGTGACGTTAATTGGACTGAATTAAAAAGATTGGCCTAGTTTTAACTTAGAATTATGACTAAAAGGAGTAAAAAAATGGAAGAAGCTTATTTTTACACTTAGACCTTGGGTTAAGTAATAAGCATGATTATAACGTAGGTTATAATAAGAAAAATGATAGAATAAGGCTTATTTTAAGACTTATAATAAATTAATAAACACAGATATTAGAGAAAGGTGTAAAGGCTTATTGAAATAATTTATCTAAGTTAATAAGAAAAGATGAAAGTAGGACATGTACTAAATAACATTCCATATTAGACAAAATGGTGGTCTCACATTAGCTTGAAGCGAGACGAGGACACGCTTATGCTAAAATTGGTATTAACTGGTTAATTAGAAGTCCAAATCATAGGGGATTTTTATAAAGGGCGCAAATAGATATTGTTTGGATGACGGGCCAGTACCAACAACATTTCTCCTATTTTCTATGGACACACGGTGATCTCACGTTAGCCTGAAGTGGGATGGGGGGAACGCTTATGCTAGAGTTTGAAGTAATAAGAAGACCCAATAGGTGGAGCAAAAGGTAGCTTGGGCATGGTGGCAGTTCGTGTGACTTCCATTCGGGTGCTCAGCAATCGTATGAGTTCCAAGCGCGTAGTATGAGTGTCTTTCATAGACACCGTTGCCTTCTGTGTAGGGAGGTATATATGTCGTCCGGATCCACAGTGGGTGCTTTATGCATCTTTCGTAATTGCCATTGGCTACTGTGTATGGAGTTATATAGTGTTTGGTCCGTAGAAAGATCTATGGAGTAGCAAGCCGATCAAAAAGGGTAGAATTAGGGTTACATCCTAATTACAGGATTGGGAATTTAGCCTAATCAAAGCAGAAATCAAGGACAAGTGCAAGCAATCAAAGTTAACCTATCTTATAATTGAACAATATTTAATCATATTTATTTCTAGTTTATTTCTTTCCTATTTCCTTTGTTATCCTTATTTATACTAGAACTGTTATAGAGTCTATTACTTTTATCTTGATTTAAGACTCTAATAATTACTTTCATTCACCAGACTTTCAGTCTAACCTACTTTTCTATTTTCTCTTTTCCCCCCATAGGCAATCAAGGGATAAGCCAGTAGATTGCTATTGCTTGGAGTTTTCTTGGATGAGATTTCTATTATGTATTTCTTTTATTTTTAGCTTTTGTTCTTTCTATGTACTGGCTTATTATGAGGGATATTGAGTACTTTGATTTTTGAGACTATGAGTTTTTGTTCATGAGACATACTGGATTTTTAGACATGTATGCGGTGTTTGGTATTTGACTTATTTATGAAGCAATTATGAAGTTTTGTTTTAATTAAGTTATTATTTTAAGTTTCACTATTTTTAACTATATTTGTCTTGTGAATCTTAGTATCTATTAGCTTTAGTTATACCTACAACACACCATGCCTTTTAGTGTGTCCTTTTGGATACTTCAAGGGGTGTGGGGTGTTTTATTAGGACAGCGTCCATGAGTTAGGAGTTGTATATGATACAACCGATAAAGTGTTATCCATCACATGTGGACCTACGATTTGTTGAGAAAACAAGACATAATCCCAAGGAAAGTGAGTCTAAACACCCACTAAAGAAATCAAAATATTTCTATGTTTTTCTAAGGGTTTTGAGAAATATAAAAATCTAGTGGCGCCTTATTAGAAAAAAGAAATGACAACATTTAACTATTATAATGTTATAGGTACATATGCTATTTAAAGATATAATAGTCTACATTGATAAATTTTTGCAACTAATATAAATTGATAAAATTTTATTGATTAAAATATACAAATGAATTGCATTACAATTGACATAAAAATATAAAGTAAACTTACTAATAAATCTTTTGGCATATTGTCCATCATAACTCATGCAAAAGCCAAATCATGTAACTACCAATTACATTATTGCTTGTTGCTTATGTCTTTATTTTCCTAAGAATATGTATTGTCTTACATGAGTTTTCAACTCTAAGCAATGTAGGAATATGAATATTTAATCCTTATTCGATGCCATATAAATGTTATATGGTGAATAGTCACAAATCGTAATGTACGAAACCCCGATAAAGATTTGGATCATTCAAAAGGAGCAAGTAAACCATAGTGCAAGATGATGTGTTCAATATGATTAAATACAATATGTATCTTGTTATGTCAGAAGCAACATGGACTAAGAACTGATAGATGGACCTATGAATTCAATCACTTAAATGTCAGTTTAATCTGTTTACGTCAAATGCAATTTATTCAATATCCTTAGATGTTAAGGATCACCTAATGCACTTTGGCAAAGAATTTGGTGCGATCATGTCGTAAGAATTTCCTTTGAATGGTTCAACCATTTGGAAAGGAAAGCAAAATATATGAGAGTGGATGTAACTTTGGATCAATTGGGATGAAGTGAGTGAATGGTCATTCCAATTCATGAAATTTGATATCCATTCAAATGTAATTGTATATAGAAATTTTTTCTATACGGATATTTTTATGAGTTCAAGATACTTGATCTAAAACTCTTTATTGTAAAATAGTTATAGTGGATGAAAAAAAATCCCATAAAAATTGATTGAATAGATCCCCGCTTTTGATGAGCTATTATTGTAATAGCGCAAATAGTAGGAGGGTACCATATGGCAGTTGTTACTAAATGCATAAAATTATAAAAGATTATCTTTATATAAATATACCAAGTATTATTCATGAAATGATAATGATTTGTCAGTATTGTCTGAAAATAGACATATTTTTACTTTAATATGAATATCATGAATATTCATTATAAGATGAATATATAGTATTTGTTTTCATGCTAAAAATGATGCATTAATTATAGAAAATACATAAGTATCTAAAACTTTATATGATTATTCTAGAATTATGAACTAAGGGATATCTTTGAGAACTAATTCTTTAATCATATGATTATCAATCATGTTGCTAGTGAATTGTATCTGAATCGATTAAGAGCACAACACCAATATTATGGGAGCGATAAAAATATTAGCGAACTCATCAGATTTATACATATAAACGAATGCAGTCGAAGGTTTAATGGTACAAAACATATCCACTTAGTTTATTAAAATTTAACCATGAATTATCATAGAATTGAACATGTGCGTTTGACACACAAGTATTGCATCTATGATATGTTCATAGAACATAAAACGGAAGTAGAAAACATTACATGCAAAAGGAAAAAAAGAATTCAATTTTGTGATGACCCACTATTTGTAACGTCCAAAATCAATCATAAAAAAAATCAAAATATGCTTACAACTAATTTCAAACATTAAAAGTAGTGGACTGGGGTAGAAAAAAAATTAAAAGTTCTAAAACAATGAACAAAAAGGGAAAACCTCACGATGAAATTTAAACATTGACATATATATACAATCTCATATCAGTAATTAAATATTACACAAATCCAGTACATCAGATAATATAAATTTTTCAACACATCAATTATTAAAATAACAACCGCAAAATTTTGATGCAAAAGAACCGATCTATCATGTGGATACGACTCCTTTCAGACCCTTTTTCCCTTTCTTTACTTTCACCTACAAACATGCAAATATACATGAACATAGAATAAAGGGAAAAAGTTTTGTAACGGCCCACAAAGCCATACTCCTTGAGTTAACTCTATTCTACCTAAATCAACTCAAGTTGTACAGAAATACAAACCATTTGGGTTAAAGAAGAAGAGATAGAAGAAGAAATACAAAACAACAACAGAATCTAACCATCGTAGCGGAATAAAATATAATAGATAATAAATGGTCTTTACTCAAAATCAAATATATCTGTTTATATATTACATCATCAGAGTACATCAATCATAGTTCAACACCAATAACATACAACTGGATACACAGCTACTCTACACAGCGGAATATATATAAAACAAGTACGGAAGTACGTATCGTCATCCAGCTTGTCTCCTGAGCTCCACAGCATCAAATCCTGTATCTTATAATACTCGATCTGATTCGAGCATTACAGTTAAATAACACCCGAGTCAGTCTGGAATACAAGCGTGAGAAAATCACACACAATTGATTATTAAAGTTTCAAAATCCTTTTTAAAACAAAGCATCTCGTAAGACCACGCCACAAATAAACATGTCGGGTTTTTACCTTACGATAGCTAAAACAATTTTTATAAAAATCCTCTAATATTATAATAGGGTCTATTTACAAATACTTATAAAATAGCCGAAATTGTTATATTATTAAATTCCAGCTACTAGCCACAGAGTGGGTAATACAAACAAAATTCGTATAAGTCTCGTAGGTAGAATGGATTTCCAACTAATGACTAGGCACTGGGTTACCACCTGTCACAGTACGTGGCCTAGATCACAGTATCGAGGAGTACGCCCGCTCCCCTGCAACACAAGACCGGGACTACCCCTTACTGGATAATCTCGAGTGAGATCACCCCGCGGTTGGGATCAGCAACCACCTACTAAGCCGAAATAAAAAGGGACATCTAGGCATGGATGACCTCACCTTGCTTGGGTGCTACCCACCTAGCCTTGCTGCATAACCCTTGATTTTCAGTCATTCTCGATTGATGAGGCTAAGAATTACCTTTTTAGAACATATCCCTTAGAATGCCCATCGTCTACCTGACGATGTTTCGCAAGCATTCATCCATACAAGTCCGTCCCGGGTTCGAACGGAACCGAAGGCACTACTCCTACTACATCCATTTTGGAAATATCCTCAGGATTAGTAGCGACTAGCCCTTGCACTTCACTGCTCCATCTTCAAATCCAAACTCGTTTCTACGAAAACGTACAAACCGGATCGAAGTGGTTTTGGAGAAATAAATCTCGATCCCGGTCTCTTCGAAACGATCAACGCATTTTTCCAATATTGATAGTCGATGATTTAACTATCAATTAATATTTACAACATCCATCAAACAATAAATAATTTTCCAAATTATTTATTAATCTCAAAAATATCTTCATAAGATATATTTTCACTTTTCAAACCCCTTTGAAAACAGTTTAAACCAGTTTCCTCTCACGGAATACATTTCCCAATTATTTATTTCCACTGAAACACCAAGTATAAAATACTTATATTTAAAGGAACTTTAAAATCACTTTATTATAAAATATTCTTTATGACATATAAATGAAATCTACTTTAATACTTTAAAAAAAATGTATACCTTAAGAATATTTTAAATAAAACACTTTATAAAATATAAACTAAATTTCCTTTTTTAAACATAATACCAAGTCACTTTTATATGGTTACTACAATAATAGATTTGAAAAAAAAATACCTACTTTAAAAGTTAACATTTAGAAATATTAAATTTTCCAAAACATGCTTTTTAAAACAATATTAAAACCTTTATTTTATTTTAAAAACTTACTTTGAAAACGTTCTTGGCTATCCAGAGAAATATACTTCTCTTCACATTCTTCTTGAAATTTCCAATTTCAAACACTTGAATCAATTTCCAAATTGATTTCCAATTAACCCTATTTATTCCAAATTCCATTAACTCCAGATTTAAATCCTTAATTATGATTTAAAATATTTTTAACTGAAATACCAATTTAGATTTCTCAAATTACTTCTTTATTCTTTTAAATAAATTTAAAACTTTAAATTTTAAAATAATTCTTTATTCCTTTAAATTAATATCACTTAATTTTACAATTCATTAATTACTGTTTATTCGAAGTCATTTATTAGTATTTAACATCACTTCCATTCCTTTTTCAATTCATTCTTAATTTATTCAATTTTCTCTCATTATCTCGCTTACAATTTACTTCCTTTATTTTCTTTCAAAAATCCAATTTATATATTTTTGGTAATTCATTATACTCAAATATATCCAATCAAACCATAACATTCAATATTCCAATATAACTCATCATAGAATATCAAATAATCACAACAGAGAATGTTAAATAATAAATATTGAGGGGTCCAGTTGGATCCCTCCAACCTATTTTCCCTGCATCCACAGATGTTAGCACAACATAAAATACCGATTCACAATATACCATACTATAGCACATTAATCAATTTAACCATTCAAACAATTATTTAAATTTAATCATTTAAATTTAAATTTAACTGAGTGAGATTAACTCACCTTTGACATTTAATTCGCAATCCGATCCAAACCGGCCATTTCTTCACGAGTCAGACCTTGTATAAATATTATATAATTTATTAATATTTGCAATAAATTGAACTATTAATTTCCCTTTTTATAAATTTAATTAACCAATGATTTAACTTCAGACTAATAATTTACTTCACTAAATAATTTTTATTAATATTCGAATCAATTAAACAATTAAATTTCCACCTACTAATTTAATTAACTACGAATTTGGGTTTTAAGCTAATAATTTGATTTTAAACAAATTTTCCTTTTAATAAAATATTTTTTTAAGCAACTAAACAAATCTACCTCCATAATATATTATATTTTTTTTTAAATCAAACAATTTATTGCCGTTTTCTTCTTTCCATCTAATAAAGACAGTTTAATTTCCTGTATACACATCTATATAAATCATATTTTATAAAAACTACTGTTATATTATTCTCTTCCGTGGATAACAAAACTGTAAATTCTAAATATGTATACATGTATGTGTACATGCTTTACTATAAAAATCTGATACAGGTTACATATAAAAATTTCAAAATTTAAGACAAGGTATAATTACCTTACTATCATCGCGCTCGATAACCCTAAGCACCACGTCGACTACGCCGCCGCCATCGCCTTCATCCAATAAGGCATGCAAAAACTAATCGAGCTCGACTCCCATCGATCAAATTCCAGTCGAATCGCGACCACCCATCGCGAAATCCATGCTCGCGTTCCGCCCCAGCCTAAGGCGCCGCCGCTATGTCTTGCCAAATCGGCCATCACGACCTCGCGAGTTGAACGACGCTTCATCATTCTCTCGGCTAGGGTTTTATATGCGAACTCACAACAGAAAGAGGAATAAAGATTTCATCTTGATTTTGAAAGGAGTGGATTTGTTATACACGAGGTGATTTCGATATAAAGTATCGACCATGTTTTTTTTCTCTTTCGATTTCATTCTGTTCTGATGATTTTGGTTTTGAATTGATAAATGAAAGGCTCGGCCACTTAGAGGAAATGAAGAGGAAGATTGCGTGAGAAGCTTTGCCTAGCCACAGTGATTTCAAAAAAGTTACGATGTGATGGAAATTCGGCTGACGCTGACTAGTCTATATATATATATATATACACTTAATTAAATTTGAATTTTCGATATAAACTACAACGCGTTAATCTACCGTACGATCACACAACAACTCTAAATGCCATGAAAATTGAAATCCGATAATAATAAAATATTCCGGATCCAATGGAACCGGTTTTGTCAAATTCTAAGACTGTGCCTCGAAAGACTATTTTTAAATATCAATTTATTAAATGATATATTTTCAAAACTGAACAAATCAGAGTTAAATTCAAAATTTAAAACTTCTATTATCCTCAACGCTATCTATGTAAATTTTACAAGCCTTCAAATTATTTTTAACAGGCTTAGAATTCTCGATTCAACATTTTACCCAATTCAACTTATTTAATTCGATAATTTAATTATCAAATAAATAGTGATATTTGAAATTCAAGTTAAAAATCAACTTTTAAATATTTAAAATCGATTAAATATTCTGTTTTTAAATGCTCAAAAATTCCAGGTCGTCACAAGTTTCAACTATGTTTAGACTGCGCTTAATCCTAACACTACGGCCATGGGCTCAACAGCTATTTCTTAGGAAAAGTTTGCTTATGTACTCCTTTTAGAAGAGCAATCCCACGTAGTTCTATTTCATGCTCTTCTCCTACGTGTAAATACTTGTTAGTACATAACAACCATAACATCCATGCAACCAGTAAAACCAATACAACCAATGCAACCATCACGACCAATGCAACCAAAGCAGTTAGTAGAAGTAGAAAAAATATATTCCTACTTATCCATCGTTATAAATCATCTTATGAGGTAGCAACCATAAGAGTACACAGCTATCAAATATTAACGATATTCAATGACAAGCCCAATCCATCAAACAATAAAATCATAATGCCCAAATATACTTGTATACATCATCATCGACGTAAATATAAATCATCAAATGTGCACTAGTCCAATCAACATTAGTAACACAACATCCATCATCAAATAACCATAATTAATTACCCATCAACTAGTAGCAATAATGCTAAAATATCGCACACTCATCAAAATGTGATATCATCATTAAACATCAAATATATGTGATAACTAAAATCAACAATTAATCATACATTCAACCATCGTCAAAATATATTTGCATTATTCGCTTACATATAAAATCATCTTATGATCATTCATTTTAAAATCATCTTTATTTATTCGTCCTAAAAACAACAATAATTCTTTTTAAACGATAATATACTATTCAAATTCTTTATTGTACTTTAATTTCTTCAAATATCTTAAAGCATCGTATTTTAAATTAAAATAATAATCTTCATCGAATGACTTTTTAAAACTATATTATTATTATTATTATTATTATTTTACAGCAAAATGATAACATACATTAAAAGCTCTTTAATGCCTTCAAAAACTAGTTTATTACTATTTATTCCAAAAATCCAACATTTTATTGTAAATCATCAAAACACCTTTTTGTTTCTATTTATCTAAAATTAATATTGTAGCTATTTCATCCAAAGGCACTTTTGGAAAACATTTCTTTACTATTATAATTATTATGTAGAAATTTCCTTTTTATTTTATTACTCAAATAATAATAATATCTCACTATAAATATCCTAAAATCAACCTTTTTGTCATTTACTCAAAACATCGTGGTTATCCCAAACACCATATTATTATTATTATAAAATCTCAATTTACTAAATTATAATAACAAACATTTCAAATTTAGTTTGAAATATATTTTCCATTATTATTTATAAATTTCCCTAGAAGCTCATAAATAATCACCTTATTGAATTCTTCCACTAATTTCATTTATTTCATCCAACTACTGTTATTTACAAACATCACATGAAAACTGTTAATAATCATGTCTATCATTTATTTATTTAAATTTCCCATCATTATCCATTTATTTCAATTCTTTATTTCCCAATTCAATTTAAATATTCATTCCGGTTAAACACTCAATATATAACAATCAACATTAGTTACCCAACCAAGGCACAGTACATACAAAATATCACAAAAACTAAATAGTCACTCATAGAACACAACTTATATATATATATATATATATATATATCAATAATTGTAATTTTTCATTAATAGGTATCTATTTTAAAATTTAAAATTCAATTAATTAAATTAAATAGTTCATACCAACGGGATTTTGCTAACAGCATCCAAACTCAGCAAACTCAATAACAAATTGTTTGGAATTCCACCACAGTCCATGGAAGAAATCGTGCGTGAATCAACGTCCTATATGAAAGATGTAGAAGTCTGAAGATCAGGGGCATTTCAGTAATTTCATAAATGAAGTAAATAAAGAAATTACCTATTGCAGTTCCTTCCATGTTACCCTCTTACACATGCATCGAAGCCATCAACTTGTATGCTCACTAATGCGACTACATTGCTTCGTTTTCAAATCGGCTACACTTATGACCACCACATTGAAACCACAGCCACCACAATCGGGCCTCGTCACCACGACGCCGTCAAACCCACTAACTGCCGCACCACCAATACTAATCCGATTTCACCCGCCACCACACCAACCTTCTTACCCATTAAAGACTGGATGCACTGCTTGCGATGGCCCCAACCCAACAATACCCGTCATTACCCCTATCAACGCCACCTAACCGTTGATTGCAAAGTTCCAAATTTGATGTCCATGATTTTCCAATGATTCAACACCTTCTATCGAATTTACAGACCAAATATAGCAGAAACTTAAAAAAAAACCTCATTACTATGTTCATGTCGTCACGTCGTATTAAACAGTATACCATATGGCACACTTTTGAATTGATTTGTTAAATGTCACATTTTTTATATTATAATTAGTGAGGATAATCAGAGATAGACTCGATTAGAAGGATATTAGATAACATTTCATAATTAGTCTAGAAAAATGAAGATAATGGTTAAAGCTAGTGTTTTGTAGCCTAACTTATGTAGCCACTTCATCTATGTTATGGACCGTGTACCCGATTTAGCTTTAAATAGCTTCGTACGCTATTTAAACACTATGCACCTCTGTTTCATAAATAGTAACTCCAAATGTATCAAAATTATTTACCAAACTGATTAGCTCGAAAATACCATTGCATGATTATAAATACGATACCCAATTCAGAATTTAATTAAAAATCCATTTTTAATTAGTTTAATATTAACAGCGTTAAATTTTTGGGTCGTTATAATCTCTCCATTTAAAAGAATTATGCCCTACCCCCTCCACAATTTCCCAAATACAATTTTCAACCAAATTAATAAAGTCTCATCATGGACTTAACTACCAAATGCGAGGAAAAATATCGATCACAGGCTTCTTATTAAAACAGCATATAATGATAGTGCCATCAATCTTGACACGATGCAATTCATTCACAGCAATGAATTCAATTTTCCACATATGCATATTATTATAACACATGAACATTCTCGACCATGTAATCCAAACTGTAATATGTAAAATAAAATTTCATCTGTAAGGATATAACGATATAAATCATAGTTCAACTCATATCATGCATCTTAGCAATTCAACCATGTGCGAGGACCCATTTCTTCGACTCTTGAAAATTGACACCTATACATTCTCGATATTCACATGCCGCAAATCCTAGTGCAAAAGAAGCGGATTCTCAAAGGTAAGAAGGAAAATAAAGACAGAACAAAATCACATATATTATTTCAAAATAATCTTTATAGTAGAAAATAAATTTATCAGAGTTAAACATGGACGGTTATAAATTTCTATCCTTATAATTTCGAAATATCGTAACATAAGAGTGTGGTGGAAATAGATAATAATCTTCAAAAAAAATCTTCTAACTCCATGCTTCAAGCTTCATCCAGATTTCTTCTAAACTAAACCTGACTACTAGGCTGTTCGAGAAAAGTTAGGGCACCCAGAGTTTAAGGCAAAGGAAAATAAACTCCGAGTCATTTATGGGATTGGTGTGAGAACTCAAAATTACGCGTTTTGGAAACAAAAAGGTATCTCATAAGACCACACCGCATATAAACATGGATCGGGTTTTTAACTTATGGTAATCAAATCTTTACTATGCAAAATGAACATTTGATATTATTTTTAATGACTTTCCTTTGAAAACATTTGCAAGTAAACTTATTAATCTTAGCCGAAATTGTTACATTGATTAAATTCTAGCATACCAGCCACACAGTAGGTTCTATAAATAAAATGGCAAGCACTCATTGGAGAATGGATTTCCATATAAATGACCAGGTGAAGAGGCTACCTTCCGGCAGTACATCTCTAGAGGAATGTACCAAGGCTACAGAACATCTGCACCTCTACCATAACAAGATCGGCCTACCTCTCCTAAGATAGTATCGAATAAGTCATCATACCAGTCATTACCAACCTATCCGAGGGCCCTCATCGCATACATCCACAATAATCCAAAATCCGAACATCATAGCGGGAATAAATATATCTAGAAGGGGATGATCATATCCTAATGTTTGCGAACCACATAGCTTTGCCGCATCTACCCTGTTTTGGTCATTTCTGGGTACGAGGCTTGAGGTAACAATTACCTTTCACATAGCACATTCCATTTTGAATGCCACATTACCATCCCATAGTCACACAACAGGTTTCTACAATTGTATAACTCTTAATCTCGTACATCTTAGAAAAGGGTGTTAAGCTAAGAGAAGTTTCCTTCACCGCCACCATACAGATAATATGTTCATTGTGATATCCCGGAATTACAGACTTCTGTAATCGATAAATAATTGGGTTAATTAATAAGATATTGATTCATAGATTGAACAAATAAATATGATAATAAATAAATATGATGATAAATAAATATGATGATAAATATCTATACTTGGATAAATATTTATTTGATACTCTTCTAGTATAATTATTTAAAATTTGCAAAATCATTATTTTCAAACAAATGTAATGTGTGTTTGTTTAAAATATATATATGAGTTAATTTAAATTTAATCTGAATTCGAGATTGAAAATTCAAAGATAAACATTTTAAAGTAAATCGGATATAAAAATAATGGATATCTTAAAGAAAGCATTTATTTGTTTAGAGATGTATTTATTTACTAGGAAGATAAATATTAAGGCTTTATAAAAACATTTAAATATATATATTATATATATATATATATATGAATAATTACAAGTGTAAGGTGTTTAAATATATAAAATACAAGTGTCACAAATTTTGTTTATATTTTCTTTAAATTTTTTAATAAACCCCAATTTAATCTATGTAATTATCCATTTTTTTTCTCTTATCGTTTCAATTCAAAAGCAAGGAAACTTTAAAAAAAGGAAGAAAAAAAACTAAACCTGAAATTCTTTTAGAACCAGAAACTCAACATATTTTCAAACTAGAAATTTAATCAAGCTTCCATATTTTTCCAACTTGAGATTAAACAAGAAATCAAACTTAGCCTGCAAATATTTTATCTCCAACCTAGAATATCAAGCAAAATAATCATGCAGTCTTCTCAATGAATTTTTCAGCTTGCATCAAAATCAGGATTAATTTCAAAGCTCCCAGTTTCAAAACAATTCAGGTTCAAAGCTTCAAACTGTTTAAGCTCTGCGTATCAACATAGGTGAGTAAACCCCACTTTATTTTAAATCTGAATGCATGAATGAATCTATGAAGCTTGATGTAAAATTGGTTGCATAATGATGTATTGTGTACATATATGAATGTATCTATATGCATGTCTTAAGGGATCGGTGATCTTCTCTGTTTAAAATACAGAGTCCAGATTTTCGATCAAAATCTCAAATTTCTTAATCTAGTTTATGATAGGCTTAGATAATTAAAACAAATTTAGTTTGTAAAACTTAAGATGAAGTTAAAATTTTATGTTGGAAGTTAAATAAGTTGTAGGCTTCTGGAATTCGAAATTTTCCAGTAAAACTTAAATTTGATCAAAATCTGATTTCAACAATCTAACGTTTCATGTATGTATTATAAATCATCGTCAAAATCTAAGATTTTTAAAATTAAAATCATAATTTTCAGGAGTGTAATTTGAGAGAAATAATGAGTTGATCAGCATACGTGTTTTTAAGCTTTTCTGATGATCACGTAGATCGGAGGGTTAGTGTTTGCGACCAGTGGAGGGTAGTGGGCCGGGGATGGTCGGAAAAATGTTCAATTGTATTTTTGATCGTCGTTGATGGTTAAAAAGGGCCGATTTAGGGTTTAAGCCCCGATGGGGTTCGTCATTGATCTCGAATCAATTTCTTTGTCTAGGGTGCTTCAGGCTCTATCGCGAGAGGAGGAATAGGTTGAGGGACGTCGACGAAGCTTGGGACAGGGTGTTGGATTCTCTAGTGATCGCTGCGAGTGTTTCGAGGATGATTTTGATGATCGCTTAAGTTTCAGATTTTCAGGTAGAATGGCTCGATTTCGAAAGGGAGTTTCGAGTATGGTTTCAGGTTGTTGATCGGTGAAAGAAGATTGTGGTTGATGTTTGAGGATGGTCAGCGACCAAAGAAAGTGATCGTCGGTGACGTTCATATGCACGGTGCACAGATGCGTACACGTTGGGTCAGGTGTTCGATTTGTGGGTTTAGGAAGAAGAAGTGACCCAGAGTAAATCTCGTAGCACTCCAGAAATTGACTCGAAGTTAGGATGAGTGGTTGTTGCATGAGTGTAGTGATGTTTACTCCGGAGTTTGCTCTAGTTATCTTGTGTTTTTCTCGAAGCAGATTCGAGTTTTGTTTGTTTGAGTTCGAGTTGTTTTACTGTGTGGAAGCCTGTTTTTTAATAAAAAAGAGGAATGAGCTTGGATTTAGGTCGGGTAACCCTATATTTTGCTTGAGTATGTTGTAAGATAAATTCTCAAGTCCTAAAATTTGAACTAAAATTCAAGTTTAAATAAAAAAAATTTAGAACTATTTCTTTAATGAATAATGGTCTATTTAAATGATTGATCAGATAATTGTAATTCATTCTAACTTTGATTTAGTTAAATCTTAAGTTTGATAATAAAGTAATAGTTAAAGTGGATGAAGTATTTCATCACGAAACTTAAGAACTTTTGTAAAATTTGTTGTTAAAGTAATTATATAGTAGGTTAATTCCTATATGGTTTGAAAGTGATTTAAATGATGGAATTAAACAAAGTATTATTTATTTAATGCATTAAGGATGGTTAATTAATGAAATCGGTTAAGAAATTATTAATTAATTATACCATTAAGGGAATTAGTAATTAGTTTTAGTAATCAAATTTACGGGATTAATTTATAAATGTGATTAACTAATTAACTTATTAATTAAAAGATGATTAATTTATTTAGAGTTAATCACTTAATGAAATTAAATGATAATTGCTTCATGAAGTAATTACAGGATAATTACTTAATGCCATTAATTAAGGTGGGCAATTGAGGGACAATTACCAAATGTAATTTATTAATGTCATTAATAAGAGTAATTAATGGGAAATTCCTAAATGATAATCACTTAATGGAAGTAATTGAGTATTAATTACTTAGTGTAATCAGTTAAAGTATGGATTAATTAAGGGATTAATTAAAAGGTTAGTTAACTAATGAATGTGATTAATGGAAGGTTAATTAATTAATAATTATAGAATAATTGATCAAGGTAAGAAATTAAGTAATAATTACTCAGTGTAATTAATACAGGTGAAGTAGTTAATTTAGGTTAATTAATTAAGGGTAATCATTTAATTTTGAATTAAATATAGTTACTTAAGGTAATTAATGAAGTATAATTACTTAGTGAAGTAATTAATGGATGATTACTGGATGTAATTAATATAAAAAGAACTTACTTGATGGGGAGTAATTAAGGGATAATTACTTTATGTAAGAAATTAAGTAAGATTACTCAGTGTAATTAAAGGATTAATTAATATAATTAATCAAGGAGTTAGTTTAATCCGTGGAGTAATTAAGGAAAGTTAATTTATCTTTGATTAATCAAGATTGATTAATGAATATAATTAAGTTAAAGGTTAATTATAAAATGAAATTTAATAATAATTAACTAATGAAAGTAATTTGAGGATCATTAACTAATGTAATTAATGAAGTGATCAATCTTGCTTATTAATGATTGAATGATGATGTATGCTTTGGACTGGTTGTTATCTCTAAGATGAATTGCTTTGTGATATGATATGTTGGATGGATGGTGATAATGTGATTATCTATCAATTATGAGTTGATGTGGAAAAATGTTATCTGGTAAATAAAGTTGAATTGTATTTAATTGAATAATTTAGGTTAAAGATGAATTGGATTCAAATAGACCCGAGTCGGGTATTAGAAAATTCCCGAAACCACTTCGATTCTTTATAAATCGATATGTGAAATTAATAGGCTGAAATGGAATGATTTAAGTGGATTGGACCATTTATTCTATGTTTTGGAGCTTAGAAATTGATATGTGAAATAGGTGATGTCTATAACAACTTGTGGAGTTGTAAATTGATATAAGTTACCCCGGGTTTATATAAGTTGTATGCTTTTGTATTCCATGTTAGATGGGTTTACTCACGCTGGTTTCCAGCCTGAACCGGGTGTTACTTTGATGTAATGCTCGGGTAAGACCGAGTATTACAGATTTTCAGGTAAGGACGTTCTGGAGCTCAGGAGGTGAGCTGGAGAACAGGGACGTATGGAGAGTTTCTGCTGTGATATATTATAGTATCTGAAACAGATTGATTTATTTGTCCTGTGTTTGTAAATATGTTGTAACTCTGATATATATTAAAGTGTAATTTGACAAGTATAGTTTTCCTTTGTATAATTATTATTTATTTGATATTATATTTTAATCCACTGCGAATGTGAGATTCTGTGTTATGTTCTGTTTCTTTCTTCTATCTCTTTCTTCTTTTGCTAACTATCTGGAAATTTCGGGATCGAAAATTTCTGGGTCGTCACATTTGGTATCAAAGCGAGGTTAAGCGAGAACCTTGGCTCTGGTGGGATTACTCATTAAGGATAGGGTAAGTGGTACCCTGAGATGAGTTGAGTGTGTGTGTGTGTGTGTGTGTGTGTGTGTGTGTGTATGAGAACGTACTTGTTATTTTCTTATATAAAGGTTTTAAATAATTTTATATAAAAATATATTTTGATATATATAAAGCAATATTTCTTTCCAATAAATATTTAGGGAATTGGTTGTTAAATTATTGGAATTAAATTAAGAAGTAATAGAAATACAACCAAACTGAAATTGAAATTGAATAAAGATAAGTTTGAAATGAATTCAAACTGAAATTAAAATCTTGAATTGGGAGAAGAGTTTCAGAATAAGGTAATAATAAATTGGTTTTCAGGTATGATAATCTGGGTTATTATCATAAATAATTGTTGTGTTTAATAATGGGATGATTTTTTCCAATAAACAATAATATGTTTTAAGGAAGTAACCATTTAATGAGAGTAACTTGTAAATTAGAAAGGATGTAAATTAAAGTGGGTTTCAAATTGTGAAGTTCTGAATTTTAAATTTAAACATTTGAATTGGTTTCAAAATGTTAAAGGAAATAATATTATTCAAACTACTTTGAATATGATTTTATTTTAAAATAAAAAAATGTTTGAAAATTTTAAAGAGAATTTGTTTTGAATTGAAACCAAATGTGGTTTAAATTTTAAAATTTGGCTTGGTGAGCCAAGAAGTAAATATGTATATGTGTGGATATACATAATATCAAAGATGGTTTGAAATAAACTCTAAATATTGAGTTTTAAATTTGGAATAAGATATAATACCCAAAGTGATAAGTTTTTCAACTTAAAAAGTGGGAAGATTATTTATGAGAAGTTTAAAATTTGAAATGGAAGTTCAAATTGGGTAAGGTTGACTGTATTAAGTGAATTGAGTTTAACTTGGGAAAAAGTTAAATAAGTTGGAATGATCAACCTGATTTGAAAATTTCAAGATGAAATTAAGATTTAACTTGGGAAGTTAAATGGTTGATTGGAATTGAGAGTTTGTGTGATCTCATTTTGGGTTTGAGATCTAGAAATTGAAATTGAATGGATATTAGTCCAAAGTGATTGGAATAACTTGGAATTGTAATTAAAGTTGAATGTGTTTAAAATCAAATGGAATTTGATTCGAATATGGAAAGAATCAAGGATAATTCAACTTGAATTGGGATTGACTTCAAACTGGAGTTGAAATAAATTGAAATTAGTTCAAATTGAATTTTATTTGAATTAATTGAAATTGTGATTGAAGATGCATAAGTATAAAATTCAAATGGAAAATTTGAATTGGATTAATTTGAAACGATTTGAAATTGAAGTGGGTTCAATTTAAAATTAGTCCGAATCGTTTTGAATAATTTGGAATTGTAATTAAGGTTGAATAAAGTTAAATTTGGAAAGAAACTGAGGTTAATTCAACTTGAATAGGGGTTGAATCAATTTCAATGGAAATTGAAGTTATTTAAATTGGAATTGGGTCAATTTAAATGGAAGGGGAAATTTAAATTGAATTGACGAGAATAGAGATTGGGAAGTGAGCAGTTTTGACTCTGGACTATTTTTAATATAAATTGTTTTAATATAAGCCTATTTTCCAAGCTATTCATTATATATACAACCTTTCTTTTAAAAGTCAAACTATCTTGTACTTGTTTGCAATTATTTTTGAAACTGTTTAACAATTTTCCAAATGTTTTATAAACTAATTACTATATTCCAACTATTTTACAAAACTAATTACTATCTTATTATTATTTTGCAATTATATAAAATTTCTATAATTATTTTAACTATTTTCTAACTATTTTACACCTATTTTACAAACTAGTAATTATTTTCCAACTACTTATCTATTTTAAATTTTTTTTCAAGCTATTTTCTAAATAAACCGATCGGAGTCCAAACTGTTGTTGGTTAAATACCCAATCGAGATAAGAATAGGGGTGATAATCCAAATGGATTTAAAGAAATTATGAATAAGTGAATGAAAATCAAAGTGAATGTGAATAGGAATGGAATTGATTTGGCTAATAACCAATAAAGATAAATACGTAGGGTGTACGTATGTTATTCAATGCGCACAGTGATTTGATCCAGATTCGAGCACAGAATTTCGAGATAGCATGTCGATCCGAGTTGGGATTTTTCCCTCGATTTTCGATGGCGAACCTGGATATGGATTGTTGATTGGTTCTGGATATTATCTATCATAGTTATGACTATCCAAGGAGAACGACGGTTTCTGATCAAGAAACCAGATCTGTGTCCGCACTAGAAGGTCGGGTGGACGATACTAGTTCGGAATTGAAATTGTGTGGTCGAATGAGCGATCAGATTGGTATAGCGTACGGATGATATATGTACATCGTACGGATTTGAATGAAATGACATTGAGAAGAGTAATCAAATTTGAATATTTGATTTTGAGTAAACAAAGTTAAATATCTTTGTTTTATAAAATGAAACTCCCTTTGTTGAATCTTTTGCCAGAAGAAAAGGGTTTTTGAAAACGTATGAAGTATAAAAGGAGTTTTATACAAGTTTGAAATAATCCAAAGATTTTTATCAAGGATTTTATATATATATCCCTATTTATAAAGGATCTTATGAGGATTTTGAAAAAAGGTTTTGGGAACCTTTGGATTTGGAAAGGCTTTTGATTTTTGGGTAAAATCAATATGAGAATTTGGAAAGCCTAGTTTGAGAATTATCAATTTTGGAATAATCGATTTTGTGTAAAGGAGCTTTGTATGAGATCATACTAGGTGTATGATTTGAAGATACTATATGTGTATAGTATAAAATGTTTTGATGATGGCTCTGGGGAAAAAGGCGCTCCCTTGAAATGAACTTCTCAGTAGTGCCACTGGGTGGTGCTGCCTTGAGCCCCAAAGGAGGGTTCTAAAGTTGATCCTGTGAGGAGTCCGGACAAAACTAGTTCCTGGGGATTATGAGTAGAGTGTACCATAGAGAAAGTCGTGTGTGCTGCTGAGGGCCAACAGTCTGCGTCTGATTTTATATCGGTAGACTGCGACCTATGGTAACATAGCAAAAGTCGTGTGTGCCGTTGAGAGCCAACAGTCTGCGTTTGATTTTATATCGGTAGACTGCGACCTATGGTAACACAACGAAAGTCGTGTGTGCCGCTGAGAGCTAATAGTCTGTGTTTGATTTTATATCGGTAGACTGCGACCTATGTAGGAGCGGAGAAGTTTTATTTTGACAGCGAAAATCAAAGGCCGCAGAGAGCCTGCAGTTACATGGACTTTTGCTGTAATGGCAACGTAACCGTAGAATGTAACTGCGATCTGTCGTGGGTTCCATGGTGTAATCGAGAGGCCGCGGAGAGCCTGCAGTTACATAGACTTTTGCTGCGATGGCAACGTAACCCTGGAATGTAACTGCGACCATGGATGGGGGTGATGATTTCCAGAGCATTCTCACCAAATATATTTCCTCTATTTTCAAAAATGTTTTCTATATTTTCAATAAAATTATTTCCCAAGTATTTTCACCGGGTGTTGAAAACGGGTCTGCTAAGTACTTATAGATTTTCAGTCGTACGCCTGATTAACATATGACCGAATTTCTGTAAGAACAAGGATGGACTTATTGAAACATCGAGTTATAAAAAGTATTTTTATAAAACTGTTTTGGCAGTATTACAGATTTTAAAAAGTGTTTTAAAATAATCAAAGAATAATTTTTCTGATAAATAGTATTTCAATAAAAATTCTGGCTTCGTTTCTTTTTTAGGATGAAAAGATTCAAAGGGAGGAGGAATGTGATATCCCGGAATTATAGACTTCTGTAATCGATAAATAATTGGGTTAATTAATAATATATTGATTCATAGATTGAACAAATAAATATGATAACAAATAAATATGATGATAAATAAATATGATGATAAATATTTATACTTGGATAAATATTTATTTGATACTCTTCTAGTATAATTATTTAAAATTTGCAAAATCATTATTTTCAAACAAATGTAATGAGTATTTGTTTAAAATATATATATGAGTGAATTTAAATTTAATCTGAATTTGAGATTGAAAATTCAAAGATAAAATTTTTAAAGTAAACTGGATATAAAAATAATGGATATCTTAAAGAAAGCATTTATTTGTTTAGAGATGTATTTATTTACTACGAAGATATATATTAAGGCTTTATAAAAACATTTAATATATATATATATATATATATATATATAAATAATTACAAGTGTAAGGTGTTCAAATTTATAAAATGAAAAGTGTTGGATTTTAAGACAAGTGTCACAAATTTGTTTATATTTTCTTTAAATTTTTTAATAAACCCCAATTTAATCTATGTAATCATCCATTTTTTTTCCTATTGTTTCAATTCAAAAGCAAGGAAACTTTAAAAAAAAAAACTAAACCTGAAATTCTTTCAGAAGCAGAAACTCAACATATTTTCAAACTAGAAATTTAATCAAGCTTCCATATTTTTCCAACCTGAGATCAAACAAGAAATCAAACTTAGCCTGCAAATATTTTATCTCCAACCTATAATATCAAGCAAAATAATCATGCAATCTTCTCAACAATTTTTTTAGCCTGCATCAAAATCAGGATTAATTTCAAAGTTCCCAGTTTCAAAACAATTCAGGTTCAAAGCTTCAAACTGTTTAAGCTCTGTGCATCAACACAGGTGAGTAAACCCCACTTTATTTTAAATCTGAATGCATGAATGAATCTAATAAGCTTGATGTAAAATTGGTTGCATGATGATGTATTGTGTATATATATGAATGTATCTATATGCATGTATTAAGGGATCGGTGATCTTCTCTGTTTAAAATATAGAGTCTAGATTTTCGATCAAAATCTCAAATTTCTTAACCTAGTTTATGATAGGCTTAGATAATTAAAACAAATTTAGTTTGTAGAACTTAATCTGAATTTAAATTTAATGTTGGAAGTTAAATAAGTTGTAGGCTTCTCGAATTCGAAATTTTCCAGTAAAACTTAAATTTGATCAAAATCTGATTTCAACAATTTAACGTTTCATGTATGTATTATAAATCATCGTCAAAATCTAAGATTTTTAAAATTAAAATCACGATTTTCAAGAGTGTAATTTGAGAGAAATAATGAGTCGATCAGCATATGTGTTTTTAAGCTTTTCTGATGATCACGTAGATCGAAGGGTTAGTGTTTGCGATCAGTGGAGGGTAGTGGGCCGGGGATGGTCGGAAAAATGTTCAATTGTATTTCTAATCGTCGTTGATGGTTAAAAAGGGTCGATTTAGGGTTTAAGCCCCGATGGGGTTCGTCATTGATCTCGAATCAATTTCTTTGTCTAGGGTGCTTCAGGCTCTATCGCGAGAGGAGGAATAAGTCGAGGGACGTCGACGAAGCTTGGGACAGGGTGTTGGATTCTCTAGTGATCGCCACGAGTGTTTCGAAGAAGATTTTGGCGATCGCTTAAGTTTCAGGTTTTCAGGTAGAATGGCTCGATTTCGAAAGGGACTTTCGAGTATGGTTTCAGGTTGTTGATCGGTGAAAGAAGGTTGTTTGATGTTTGAGGATGGTCAGCGACCAAAGATAGTGATCGTCGGTGACGTTTAAATGCACGGTGCACAGATGCGTACACGTTGGGTCAGGTGTTCGATCTGTGGGTTTAGGAAGAAGAAGTGGCCCAGAGTAAATCTCGTAGCACTCCAGAAATTGACTCGAAGTTGGGATGAGTGGTTGTTGCATGAGTGTAGTGATGTTTACTCCAGAGTTTGCTCGAGTTATCTTGTGTTTTTCTCAAAGCTGATTCAAGTTTTTTTTATTTGAGTTCGAGTTGTTTTACTGTGTGGAAGCCTGTTTTTTTATAAAAAAAGAGGAATGAGCTTGGATTTAGGTCGGGTGACCCTATATTTTGTTTGAGTATATTGTAAGATAAATTCTCAAGTCCTAAAATTTAAACCAAAATTCAAGTTTAAACAAATTTTTTCTAGAACCATTTCTTTAATGAATAATGGTCTATTTAAATGATTGATCGGATAATTGTAATTCATTCTAACTTTGATTTAGTTAAATCTTAAGTTTGATAATAAAGTAATAGTTAAAGCGGATGAAGTATTTCATCATTAAACTTAAGAACTTTTGTAAAATTTGTTGTTAAAGTAATTATATAGTAGGTTAATTCCTATATGGTTTGAAAGTGATTTAAATGATGGAATTAAACAAAGTATTATTTATTTAATGCATTAAGGATGGTTAATTAATGAAATCGGTTAAGAAATTATTAATTAATTATACCATTAAGGGAATTAGTAATTAGTTTTAGTAATCAAATTTAAGGGATTAATTTATAAATGTGATTAACTAATTAACTTGTTAATTAAAAAATGATTAATTTATTTAGAGTTAATAACTTAATGAAATTAAATGATAATTGCTTAATGAGGTAATTACAGGATAATACTTAATGTCATTAAGGTGGGCAATTGAGGGACAATTACCAAATGTAATTTATTAATGTCATTAATAAGAGTAATTAATGGGAAATTCCTAACTGATAATCACTTAATGGAAGTAATTGGGTATTAATTACTTAGTGTAATCAGTTAAAGTATGGATTAATTAAGGGATTAATTAAAAGGTTAGTTAATTAATGAATGTGATTAATGAAAGGTTAATTAATGATGGGGAGTAATTAAGGGACAATTACTTTATGGAAGAAATTAAGTAATGATTACTCAGTGTAATTAAAGGATTAATTAATATAATTAATCAAGGAGTTAGTTTAATCCATGGAGTAATTAAGGAAAGTTAATTTATGATTTTGATTAATCAAGATTGAGTAATGAATATAATTAAGTTAAAGGTTAATTATTAAATGAAATTTAATAATAATTAACTAATGAAAGTAGTTTGAGGATCATTAATTAATGTAATTAATGAAGTGATCAATCTTGCTTATTAATGACTGAGTGATGATGAGTGCTTTGGACTGGTTGTTATCTCTAAGATGAATTGCTTTGTGATATGATATGTTGGATGGATGGTGATAATGTAATTATCTATCAATTATGAGTTGATGTGGAAAAATGTTATCTGGTAAATAAAGTTGAATTGTATTTAATTGAATAATTTAGGTTAAAGATGACATTGGATTCGAAGAGACCAGAGTCGGGTATTAGAAAATTCTCGAAACCACTTCGATTCTTTATAAATCGACATATGAAATTAATAGGTTGAAATGGAATGATTTAAGTGGATTGGACCATTTATTCTATGTTTTGGAGTTTAGAAATTGATATGTGAAATAGGTGATGTCTATAACAACTTGTGGAGTTGTAAATTGATATAAGTTACCCCGAGTTTATATAAGTTGTATGCTTTTGTATTCCATGTTAGATGGGTTTACTCACGCTGGTTTCCAGCCTGACCCAGATGTTACTTTGATGTAATGCTTGGGTCAGATCGAGTATTACAGATTTTCAGGTAAGGACGTTCTGGAGCTCAGGAGGTGAGCTGGAGAGCAGGGACGTATAGAGAGTTTCTGCAGTGATATATAACAGTATCTGAAACAGATTGATTTATCTATCCTATGTTTGTAATACGTTGTAACTCTGATATATATTAAAGTGTAATTTGACAAGTACAGTTTTCCTTTGTATAACTATTATTTATTTGATATTATATTTTGATCTGGTGCGAATGTGAGATTCTGTGTCGTGTTCTGTTTCTTTCTTCTATCTCTTTCTTCTTTATCTAACTATCTGGAAATTTCGAGATCGAAAATATCTGGGTCGTCACATTCATAGAGATCAATTTATGTAACTAGAAATGCAACGTCGGACATTCGTCCATACAAGTTGTCCAAGAATAGGAAAAATTGAAGGCATTCTCCTACCATATCATGTTGGAAGTTACCCCTAGGATTAGTAGCGAGAAGTCCTTGCAACACGAATAGTTTTGAAAATGAAGGGACCACCGCTACTTTAGTATTTGGGAGTTAACAAGAATTATCAACAAGCAGTCCTTCCACCTCGATGATCTTCAGTCTTCATCCTTCATCCTTCATTCTCTTTATCAGGTCTTCATTTTTCAAATGCGTACATTGGTTCATAGTGGTTTTTGGATAAGAATCGCTCAAATCTAATCCCGGTTCCTTCGAACCAATCATCGATAAAAGATGTGCAGTAAGAAGGGAATTCTTCTTTTGATTTATTACTTCCTATTTTTTTATCAAAAATATCTTCAAGAGATATATACCTTTTAAAACATTTTTTCTGGGTATATACGGAATCATTAAACCTCTCTTATCAAATCCTTTGATTACTTAAAATCTTTTTAAATCTTGGAATAATTCTAAATCATTTCATTTTTCACTTAGGAAAACATTTCCAAATCATTTCATTTAAATCTTAACAAAGATTTCTTAATTCAAAACTCACAATTTTGATTGAGTTAAAACCATGTTATCTAGGATCTAAATCCAAAATCAGTAAATATTAAGTAAGCAGAATCTATAAAAACCATCTAATTCTACTCAATATCAATTCTCGTATTCAACAAATATTATGGGCAGAATAACGGTGAAATTTTCTTTTCATTCCATGAATAGCACAAGTTCTCTCTCCTGGCTTTAACACCAAGTATAAGAAGATCATCTATATACAATCAATGTTGTATTTAATTTAAATTTTGAAATTTGAATCTTTTTATACTTAACTTGTTTCCGACATTTCGACCTTATATATCTCTCGCCGCCAAGGGAAGAAGCCAGTGAGCTAGGGCACTAGTTGCTCCGTCCCGATCTCACGAACAGATAATCCAGTCTACTCGTCGGCTTTTAGAGCCAAGATTAAACCAATTTATTTGTAATAGCTTTTCTTTAAATCATTTATTTAAAGTCTTTTAAATAAGCTATAAAACCCCAAGTCATTATTAAAACTTTTAATTATCTATTTGAAAACATTTATATACGATTTGGAAAAGAATTGTTAAGGTTAAAGCCATGTTTCAATATAGAAAAGTGCCGTGAAAAATGCTTTTTAAGCTATATTGATCAAAATGATTTTTCAATCATTTGGAAATTTGGTTTTATAACTCAAATCACTTTTAAAACATTTTAAAAGATTTCTAGATTTTATTTCATATTTTTAAACAATTTTGAAATATCATTTTCAAATTAATCCTTTTATGGATTCCGAACTATAAAACCATGATTTTTTTCAAAAACTTGTTTTACTCATATTTCAAAATCTGCTAATCGAACTCTCGATTTTCTTTCTTTGTTTGAAAACTATGGATATAATAGTTTGGAAATTTCTTATCTTGAAGAATTCTGAGCTAAATTCCATTCTATATACTCGTTTGACTTTATGGCATGAAATCGCGAACGACCGTTATACGACATGCCTATTTTTGACTAAATTTCCAATTATCTTTCAAACTTCACCAAAACACTTCCATATATTTATAAAACATTTCAAACTCATTTTTAAACCATTTTAAAGAGGTTTAACATTCCATATACACCAATTCATTTAATAAAGGAAAGCGATTTCCTTTGTGCTTATCGATGTATATTTCAATGACTTGCATATATATTCAACATTCATATGAAACAACCATACTTGATAATCAAAGCATATTAAACATCTATTGCACATACCATATCACCGTCCAAGAAGACAATACAAGTAAGAGTTTCTCACCATCATTTTTCCAGCGGCTAATCTAATTGTCTATAGCTTTGCTACCATCACACCGGAGCTTTATGGAATCGAGTCAAAGACTTTAGAAAGGCCATGGCACAAGCTAGAAAAGGTGGAAGAGCTTGGCCAAGATGGTGATGGTGGATGGCCATGAGTCTAGGAAGAGGAATGGAGGAGATTCGAACTAGTCTTGGAGTGGATCGATAATTTATATGCATTATATGATTTTAAATTTGTTTTGTTAAATATTTCGCTATAATTTTGTTAAGCATAGAAGCCATGAAAAGAAGCTTGATGTGAAGAAGAAGATGATAAGAATATGTTGAAAAATATGAGAAAGTAGATGGCTATTTATAGGAGAAAATTTGGAATAAAATATCTAATGCTGTTATTAACATTTTTCCCTTGGCCCACACCCCTCCTAGCCCCTCCTAGCACACAGCTCCCCTCTATGACATGTGATGGTGACGTTGAGGTGATGGTGTTATGATGGTATGGTATGGCGAGTTGATATTTCCTTTTTGATTGCTTAAATGTTAAGTCTTAGGAAATATTTAATTATTTTATAACATGTATATATTTAAATATTCATGTAGATATATATATGTATGTATGTATTATATTAGGTGCATATGAAATATATACGAATGTGTATGTATGTGCATAAGAGGATAACAACCTTTTAAATGACTTCGAACAACTTTTATCTGTTTAATCGTTGAAAACCGAGAAACCGATTATTGGTCATATTTTCACTTATTAATTAACATACAAATATTTGTAAATAAAATTTGAAAATAATTTTTTATCATTTTTAACTAAATAAAACGATCACATCTCATTTATAAAATCATATAAATTAATATTAATAATTATTTACAAAAATTGCTATTATACCGATAAAGCGATATTGGTTTATTTCTTATATTTCTGAATCCATTATTTGTCTTTGTATAATTATCATAAATGTTTTCTTAACACTTTATAACCGTTTAGAATGAATTACTATCATTTAAGAATAATTATTTGAATAATTATAATAATTACTTAAATCATTAAATCCTAATTGAATTTAATAAATCAATCATTATATTTTAAGGGCATTACTTAATACATTTAAATTTAAATAGTACAATTGTAACGACCCAGAAATTTCGATCCAGAAATTTCCAGATAGTTAGTGAAGAGAAGAAAAGGAAAGAAGAAGAAATAGAAAACTCAAACTCAGAATCTCACATTCGCAGCGGATAAAATATAATATCACATAAATAATAGTTTTACAAGAAGAACTATATCATTACACTTATATCTTTATACATCAGAGTTACAACATTTACACAACACATGACAGTTCTAATTCAACATGTCTTAGATATACAACTATATATCACATCGGATACGCTCCATACGTTCCAACCATCCAGCTCGCCTCCTGAGCTCCAGAACATCCTTACGTGAAAATCTGTAATACTCGGTCTGACCCGAGCATTACATCAAAGTAACACCCGGGTCAGGCTGGAAACCATCGTGAGTAAACCCATCTAACATGAATGACAAAAGCATATGACTGATATGAACCCGGGGTAACCTATATCAACTTACAAGTTCTCAGGTTGCTATAAACATCGCTCATTTCACAAAGAAATTTCTAAGTGCCAGAACTTAGGTTAAATGGTCCAATTCACTAACCATTCCATTTCAGCCTATTGATTTCAGATATCAATTTTCAATGAATCAAAGTGGTTTCGGGTATTTACTAATACCCGACTCCGGACTCTTCGAATCCAATGTTCTTTAACTCAAGTTTTTCAATGAAATACAATTCAAACTTTCTAAATACAGGATTCCATTATACACATCAATGCATTTGATAGGTGACCATACTATTTCAAACTTCTCAAATCAAACAGTATCATTTATCCATACATAAGCAAGGATCCAATAATCATACCAAAATAATTTAAAATGAATTTAATTAATTTCTTCATCAATATAAATCTTGCTTATATAACCATCAATTAATTATAAACAATTAATTAATCATTCTTTATTTAACCACCTGAATTAATCACCCTTGATTAATTATTCTTTAATTAGACTAAAATAATTATCCTTTTTAAATTAAACCACAATTATTAATCATCCCTGATTAATCTCATCTAATAATTAACTACCCTTAATTACTTCATTAAATTAATGAACTCCTTAGTTGATCTCTTTGACTAATCCCTTGATTAATTACACAAAGTAATTAAACTCATATCTCTTTCATTAACAAATCACCACTCAATTAATTACATCCAGTAATTACTCATTAATTACTTACTTACATCAATTAATTACACTAAGCAATTAATTCATGAGTACTTCCATTCTTTAATTATTCCTAACTAGTAATCACCCATTATTACTTCACTAAGTAATTATACTTATCAAATCATCAAATGATTATCTTAAACAAGTTAAACTACTTAATTAATTAGCTTACCAATCACATTTATTAATCATTTCATAATTCTTAGTTAATGATCTTCATTAACTATTAATTCTTCTTTAATTACCTTTCCTCATAATTAAACTTAGATTTTACCATTATAAATTACAAATTAATGAATCTGTAATAAATTAACTTAACCTTCAATTACTTTATAAATTTAACAAATCTCACTCGTTAATGGACCTATAATTACATTAATTAATAAATTAATACTTAAATTATTACATAAGCCATTACCCTTCTGAATATTTAAGATCTTAATTAATCTAAAAGTTTAACAATTTACCTTATTCATTACCTTATTTCATTATTTACTTTTACTTCATATCATTTACAATTGACTTCATAATTATAGTAAATATAGTTATATCACTTAATTAAATTGCATCATTTAGTGACTTAAGTTAAGGTAAGTTAGATCTTGAAATTTTCTATTCCATTCAAAATAAAACATAACCTAAACCTGATAGGATTTTAAATAGTTTGAGATTTACTTTTATTACTATACATTCATTCTACACAAAACTAGGCCCAAATGAAATAACAGCCCAAATCTTCTATTTTCAATTACCCTTCCTCTTATATCTGTTAATACCTTGCTACAGATACTCAAACCCAATGCTTGAGCATTCCGAGTCCAAATCAAACCACCTGAGTAATAACCAGATCCTTCTTCCATTCCAAACGACTCGAGTTTGAATTCGAGAAAATTCACGTTTTCCCCGAAGCTATTCAACACCCTGCAACCCTTACACGTATCTGATGGCCGTGTACGTGCACACATGGTCAGGGCACTACCGACCACTGTCGCTATCATCAGCAAACCAACTTTGGCCTACTCAATCACCTCCAGTCCCAAGAAACCCAATTCAAAACTCCTAACTAAAAACGAGTAACTCACATCACTCAAGAACTGGATCGACCACCCAAAATTTGTCCCGCGACACCTCCATCCATCGCCAGGAAACCCAACCTCCTGTTCAGAGACCCGTCGTTGACTTACGCAACTACTCCGTCCACTTTGACCCAGTCCGATGCACCATAGATGGTGGAAACGACATGAAATCAAGACCGATCCCAATCGTTTGACAAACCCTACAATTCCGTCCCGCCACCTCCACGAGGACCATTGAACCCTCTGGCCATTTTTCCAGCAACCAACAATCTACCTACTACCTCCTATATTAATCTCGTCGACGATCATTTCACCAATTGTCGAAAATCGACAATAAACCATAATTCGTTCATCTCGAGATTACATGTAAATCTTACTCCTAAAAATCTAGATATCCCTTTCAAAATTCATCATTTACTAATACGAATCTATTCATGCAATCCAATCATGAAATCATGATCACTAATTTTTGACTTGTATGAATCTTTTACTGTTATCTCCCATTTTAAAATTAATTACTAAATTAAAATTCTGGAAACCAATTTTAGACTTGGTATTACATTGTTATTAACATTTTTTATTTAGGAAATAAAGCCTAAAAACAACTGCATAAAGAGATCTTGAATCTTTATTTTTTTTTATTTTTTTGTTATTCTTAAGACTGGGTTTTCTGAACTAGGTTGAATATATAACACAGAGATATATATATTGCAGTTTTAAACTAAATCTTGTTTAAAATCAGCCACGAAACCCTTATCTATCCTTACTTTACAAAAATAACACATGCATTACGATATTCAACCAAATTAAGCATTAAATATATGTTTACTCACAATTTAAAAAAAACGAACAGAGCTTGGAAAAATACAATATGGCAGAGACATTTATGTTTTTAAACGAACAGATCTTTCACTTAATACTCATTAACATATGAGTTTATACATGCAAACCTATATTCATACTTTACTCAAAGTCCAAGCATCAGATCGAACATTAAAGGGTGAAGATTACTCACCTTTATATTTTTTTTTTAAACAGAGAACAATTTTGTTGATATAACTGTTACATGAAACCTGAACTTTTTTTTCATGTATAAATTTGGTTGAATATCAACAAAATTTTGAATTATCAGATAACATTAATGTTAATATTCATCAAATTTTTCTTCAACGATTACTACCTGAACCAAGTTTAGTTTGTTTGGGTCTAAACTTGTTCACTGTTCCCGCAATGTATATACTTGTTGACTGACATATATACTTATAATCAATTTTAAAACACATGCAGAGCATAGTTCGCTTTATATCTCAAAGATCATTATATGCAACTTCAAAATATAACAGAAGTTTTAGAGTTACTCACTTGTGTTGAAAACAGAGAATGGTTGTTTGAAATCCAGAAAGCTGGAAATGTTATGATCTTGAACCTCTTAAATGAATTTAGTGTCTTGAATTATTAGCTTGCTTTCGATCTGGCCTTGATTATGAGAGCTGAAGCTTGAATGTTGATCGAATTACTGATGATTTGGTTTGAACTTGATTATGTTTTGATTTTGATTTCAACTGAAACATTTATTTTCTTGGTTTTAGTTCCTTCCCAGGTTTTGGTTTAAGTAAATTTTGAAAAAAAAGGAAAGAAGATGTAGGGATGTTTTAATAATCTTGTTTCAATTTTTCTTAAAAAGAAAAAAGAAAAAAAGAAATGCCACTTGTTAATTTACTTAGCCTATACATGTTAATATAAGTAACACTTGTAATTACATGCCTTAAGTTTTACTACATTTGTTAAAGTATAAGTATTTTGTGTTTAAATCCTCAACTCATTTATTTATTACTCAAGTTTAAATGTCACAAATTATATTTGTTTATGTGTTATCTTTATAGGTGTGCATTATGTTTACATATGTTTTATGTTTATATGAATTATGTAATTTAGAAAGGAAGAATATTAATTCTTTTATTAATTCTTATTTAAATTTTATACATAAGTTGTTACTATAACTAAATTGATAACAATACATAATTACGAGTGTTAAAAAAAATGTCCGATTTACTTTAATTAACCCTTTTTTTTTAAATCAAATAATTATACAATTATCTGATGCCAAAGAAATCCGGGTTATCACATTCCTCCCCCCTTTGAATCTTTTCGTCCTCGAAAAGGAACGAAGCTAGAATTTATTAAAATGCTTATTATCAGAATTTTTTTGCTTTTAAATGCCTTAAAAACACTTTTTAAATATACATAATATTATAAAATAGTTTTTATAAAAATACTTTTTATAACTCGATGTTTCAATAAGTCCGTCATCGATCTCACAGAAATTCGGTCATACGTTGATCAGGCGTAAGACTGAAAATCTACAAGTGCTTGGTAGACCCGTTTTCAACATCCAGTGAAAATACTTTGAAAATAATTTTATTGAAAAGATTGAAAACGGTTTTTGAAAATAGAGGATATATCTTTGGTGAGAATGCTCTGGAAATCGTCACCCTCATCCATCGTCACAGTTACATTCCAGGGTTACGTTGCCATCGCAACAAAAGTCCATGTAACTGCAGGCTCTCCACGGCCTCATGATTACGCCATGGAACCCACACAACAGATCACAGTTACACCCAGGGTTACGTTGCCGTCACAGCAAAAGTCCATGTAACTGTAGGCTCTCAGCGGCCTCTGATTTTCGCTGTCGAAATGAAACTTCTCCACTCCTACATAGGTCGCAGTCTGCCGATAAAAATCAAATGCAGACTGTTGGCTCTTAGCGGCACACACGACTTTCGCTATGTTATACCGTAGGTCGCAGTCTACCGATATAAAATCAAACGTAGACCTTGGCTCTCAGCGACACACACGACTTTTGCTATGTTAACCTCTACCAAAGATCCCCAGGAACTAGTTTTGTCCGGACTCCTCACAGGATCAACTTTAGAACCCCCCTTGGGGCTCAAGGCAGCACCTCCCGGTAGTACTCCTGAGAAGTTCATTTCAAGGGAGCGCCTTTTTCCCCAGAGCCATCATCAAAACATTTTATACTATACATATATAGTATCTTCAAATAATACACCTAGTATGATATCATACAAAGCTCCTTTACAGAAAATCGATTATTCCAAAATCGATAATTCTCAAACTAGGCTTTCCAAATTCAATCTTGATTTTACCCAAAAATCAAAAGCCTTTCCAAATCCAAAGGTTCCCAAAACGTTTTCCAAAATCCTCATAAGATCCTTTATATATATATATACAGATATATATAATTTTTAAAACTTTGGATCATTTCAAACCTGTATAAAACTCCTTTTATACTTCAAACACTTTCAAAAACCCTTTTTCTTTTGGCAAAAGATTCAATAAGGGGAGTTTCATTTTATAAAGCAGAGATATTTAACTTTGTTTACTCACAATCAAATATTCAAATTTGATTACTCTTCTCAATATCATATTCATTCAAATCCGTACGATGTACACATCATTCGTACGCCATACCAATCTGATCGCTCACTCGATCACAAAATTTCACTTCTGAACTAGTATCGTCCACCCAACTTCCTAGTGCGGACTCAGATCTGGTTTCTTGATCAGAAACCGTCATTCTCCTTGCATAGTCATAACTATGATAGAGAATATCTAGAACCAATCAACAATCCATATCCAGGTTCACCGTCGAAATCGAGTGAAAAATCCTACTCGGATCGATATAACTATCTCGAAATTCTGTGCCCGAATCTGGATCAAATCACTATGCGAATAGAATAACATACGTACACCCTACGTATTTATCTTTATTGGTTATTAGCCAAATCAATTCCATTTCTATTCACATTCACTTAAATTTTCATTCACTAGCTCATAATTTCTTCAATCCATTTGGATTATCACCTCTATTCTTATCTCGATTGGGTGTTTAACTAATAACAGTTTAAAACTCTGTCCAGTTTATTTAGAAAATAAGTTGAAAATTTTAAAAATAGATAAGTAGTTGGAAAATAATTACTAGTTTGTAAAATAGGTGTAAAATAGTTTAGAAAATAGTTAAAATAATTATAGAAATTTTAGATAATTGCAAAATAATAGTAAGGTAGTAATTAGTTTTGTAAAATAGTTGAAATAATAATAATTAGTTTATAAAACAGTTGGAAAATTGTTAAACAGTTTCAAAAATAATTATAAAACAAGTATAAGGTAATCTAGCTTTTAAAAGAAAGGTTGTATATATAATGAATAGCTTTAAAAAATAGGTTTATTTTAAAACAATTTAAATTAAAAATAGTCCAGAGTCAAAACTGCTCACTTCCCAATCTCCATTCTCAAACAACTCAATTTAAATTTCCTCTACTATTTAAATTGACCCAATTCAATTTAAATAACTTCAATTTCCGTTGAAATCTATTTAACCCAATTCAAGTTGAATTCCTCAGTTCTATCCAAATTAAACTTTATTCAACCTTCATCTCAAATTTTACTAATTCAAATAAATTTCAATTGGACTAGTTCAAATTTTAATTCATTTCAACTCCAGTTTGAATTAATCCCAATTTCAAATTCCATTTCCTAATCAAGTTGAATTATTCTTGATTTCCGTCCAAATTCAATTCAAATTCCATTTGAATTTAAAATTATTCAACTTTAATTACAATTCCAAATTATTCAAATAAATTTGGACTAATTTCAAATTAAATCCACTTCAATTTCAAATCATTTCCAATTCAAATTTTCCATTTGAATCTTATACTCATACATCTTCAATCACAATTTCAATTAATTCAAATCAAATTCAATTTGATCTAATTCAAATTCGAAATTTAAACCATCTCGAATTATATAAATTCGAGTTAAATTCACTAAGAATGGTTTAACTCTTTAAACCAATTTAACCTTTATTAAAAGCTTTTAAACAATTTAATTCCAAATTAAAGTTAGATTTTCTTTTATCTCAATAATGGATATATCACCACACTTCACTTCTTATTCATTTAAACAAATCCAATTTCAAAATTTAAATATTTCCAATAATAATGGGATGGTATTATTCAAATTATTTTGAAACATCCATCCATTTCCAATTCCAGATCTCAAACCCATTTTGAGATCACACAAACTCCAATTCAAATTAACCATTTAACTTTCCAAGTTAAATTCCAATTCCACCTTAAAATTTCCAGTTCAAGTTGTTCATTTAAACCTTTTTAACTTCTCCCAAGTTAAATTTGATTTACTTAATCCAATCAACCTCATTCAATCCTCAATCTTCACAATAATAATCTTCCCACTTAAAAACTTATCACTTTGGGTATCATATCTCATTCCAAATTCAAAACTCAACATTTAGAGTTTATTTAAAACCACCTTTGATAATATGTATATCCACATATATACATATTAATTTCTTTTACATACCAAGTTATACATTAAAATTTTATACCACCTTTGGTTTTTAATTCAAAACAAATTTCTTTTAAATTTTCAAACAACTCTTGTTTGAAATAGGATATTTCATTCAATTGCATTAAATAATATTATTTATTGTTTCTTTAAATTAATTACGTCATTAATTAATTCCAATTAATCACATTCGGTAATTAACTTATTTCTTAATTACCTTCATTAAGTAACTGTCCTTTAAATTACTTACCTCTAGTTACTTCGTTAAGTAACTTCCTCTTAATTTATCATTTCCAATTATTATCCATTAATTAATCTCATTAAATAAATTTTAATTAGTTACAAAAATTAATTGATTATCCTTATCCTGAAACCTTTCCCAATTTCAAGATTTAATTTCAGTTTGAATCCCTTTCAAACTTGTCTTTAATTTAATTTCAATTTGGTTGTAATTCTATTACGACTTAATTCTTACAATTACTCTTAGTTTAATTAATACTACAAACAATTTCCTTAATATAATAGATAATCTATTTCTTATATAATATTCATTACTTTTGAAATCATTTAAAAACCTTTATATAAGAAAATAATAAGTATGCTCTCTCATATATATATACACTCAACTCATCCTAGGGTACCACTTACCCTATCCTTGAGAAATTCCACCAGAGCCAAGGTTCTCGCTTAACCTTCGGCTTTGATACCAAATTTAACGACCCGGAAATTTCGATCCAGAAATTTCCAAATAGTTAGTGAAGAGAAGAAAAAGAAAGAAGAAGAAACAGAAAACTCAAACTCAGAATCTCACATTCGCAGCGGATAAAATATAATATCACATAAATATTAGTTTTACAAGAAGAACTATATCATTACACTTATATCTTTATACATCAGAGTTACAACATTTACACAACACAGGACAGTTCTAATTCAACATGTCTTAGATATACAACTATATATCACATCGGGTACGCTCCATACGTTCCAGTCATCCAGCTCGCCTCCTGAGCTCCAGAACGTCCTTACCTGAAAATCTGTAATACTCGTTCTGACCCGAGCATTACATCAAAGTAACACCCTGGTCAGGCTGGAAACCAGCGTGAGTAAACCCATCTAACATGAATGACAAAAGCATATAACTGATATGAACCCGGGGTAACTTATATCAACTTACAAGTTCTCAGGTTGCTATAAACATCGCTCATTTCACAAAGAAATTTCTAAGTGCCAGAACTTAGGTTAAATGGTCCAATTCACTTTAACCATTCCATTTCAGGCTATTGATTTCAGATATCAATTTTCAATGAATCAAAGTGGTTTCGGGTATTTACTAATACCTGACTCCGGACTCTTCGAATCCAATGTTCTTTAACTCAAGTTTTTCAATGAAATACAATTCAAACTTTCTAAATACAGGATTCCATTGTACATATTAATGCATTTGATAGGTGACCATACTATTTCAAACTGCTCAAATCAAACAGTATCATTTATCCATACATAACCAAGGATCCAATAATCATACTAAAAATAAAATGAATTAAATTAATTTCTTCATCAATATAAATCTTGCATATATAACCATCAATTAATTATAAACAATTAATTAATCATTCTCTGTTTAATCACCTGAATTAATCACTCTTGATTAATTATTCTTTAATTCGACTAAAATAATTATCCTTTTTAAATTAAACCACAATTATTAATCATCCCTGATTAATCTCATCTAATAATTAACTACCCTTAATTACTTCATTAAATTAATTGAACTCCTTAGTTGATCTCTTTGACTAATCCCCTGATTAATTACACAAAGTAATTAAACTCATATTTCTTTCATTAACAAATCACCACTCAATTAATTACATCCAGTAATTACTCAATAATTACTTACTTACATCAATTAATTACACTAAGCAATTAATTCATGAGTACTTCCATTCTTTAATTATTCCCAACTAGTAATCACCCATTATTACTTCACTAAGTAATTATACTTATCAAATCATCAAATGATTATCTTAAACAAATTAAACTAATTAATTAATTAGCTTACCAATCACATTTATTAATCATTTCATAATTCTAGTTAATGATCTTCATTAACTATTAATTCTTCTTTAATTACCTTTCCTAGTAATTAAACTTAGATTTTACCATTATAAATTATAAATTACAAATTAATGAATCTTTAATTAATTAACTTAACCTTCAATTACTTTATAAATTTAACAAATCTCTCTCGTTAATGGTCCTATAATTACATTAATTAATAAATTAATACTTAAATTATTACATAAGCCATTACCCTTCTGAATATTTATGATCTTAATTAATATAAAAGTTTAACAATTTACCTTATTCATTACCTTATTTCATTATTTACTTTTACTTCATATCATTTACAATTGACTTCATAATTATAGTAAATATAGTTATATCACTTAATTAAATTGCATCATTTAGTGACTTAAGTTAAGGTAAGTTAGATCTTGAAATTTTCTATTCCATTCAAAATAAAACATAACCTAAACCTGATAGGATTTTAAATAGGTTGAGATTTACTTTTATTACTATACATTCATTCTACACAAAACTAGGCCCAAATGAAATAACAGCCCAAATCTTCTATTTTCAATTACCCTTCCTCTTATATCTGTTAATACCTTGCTACAGATACTCAAACCCAATGCTTGAGCATTCTGAGTCCAAATCAAACCACCTGAGTAATAACCAGATCCTTCTTCCATTCCAAACAACTCGAGTTTGAATTCGAGAAAATTCACGTTTTCCCCGAAGCTATTCAACACCCTGCAACCCTTACACGTATCTGATGGCCGTGTACGTGCACACATGGTCCGGGCACTACCGACCACCGCCGCTATCATCAGCAAACCAACTTTGGCCTACTCAATCACCTCCAGCGCCAAGAAACCCAATTCAACACTCCTAACTAAAACCGAGTAACTCACAGCACTCAAGAACTGGATCGACCACCCAAAATTTGTCCCGAGACACCTCCATCCATCGCCAGGAAACCCAACCTCCTATTTAGAGACCCATCGTTGACTTACGCAACTACTCCGTCCACTTTGACCCAGTCCGATGCACCATAGATGGTGGAAACGACATGAAATCAAGACCGATCCCAATTGTCTGACAAACCCTACAATTCCATCCCGCCACCTCCACGAGGACCATTGAACCCTTTGGATATTTTTCCAGCAACCAACAATCTACCTACTACCTCCTGTATTAATCTCGTCGACGATCATTTCACCAATTGTCGAAAATCGACAATAAACCATAATTCGTTCATCTCGAGATTACACGTAAATCTTACTCCTAAAAATCTAGATATCCCTTTCAAAATTCATCGTTTACTAATACGAATCTATTCATGCAATCCAATCATGAAATCATGATCACTAATTTTTGACTTGTATAAATCTTTTACTGTTATCTCCCATTTTAAAATTAATTACTAAATTAAAATTCTGGAAACCAATTTTAGACTTGGTATTACATTGTTATTAACATTTTTTATTTAGGAAATAAAGCCTAAAAACAACTGCATAAAGAGATCTTGAATCTTTATTTTTTTATTTTTTTATTGTTCTTAAGACTGGGTTTTCTGAACCAGGTTGAATATATAACACAGATATATATATATATATATATATATATATATATATATATATATATATATATATATTGCAATTTTAAACTAAATCTTGTTTAAAATCAGCCATGAAACCCTTATCTATCCTTACTTTACAAAAATAACACATGCATTACGATATTCAACCAAATTAAGCATTAAATATATGTTTACTCACAATTTAAAAAAAAATGAACAGAGCTTGGAAAAATATAGTATGGCAGAGACATTTATGTTTATAAACGAACAAATCTTTCACTTAATACTCATTAACGTATGAGTTTATACATGCAAACCTATATTCATACTTTACTCAAAGTCCAAGCATCAGATCGAACATTAAATGGTGAAGATTACTCACCTTTATATTTTTATTTATTTTTAAACAGAGAACAATTTTGTTGGTATAACTGTTACATGAAACCTGAACTTTTTTTCATGTATAAATTTGGTTGAATATCAACAAAATTTTGAATTATCAGACAACATTAATGTTAATATTCATCAAATTTTTCTTCAACAATTACTACCTGAACCCAGTTTAATTTGTTTGGGTCTAAACTTGTTCACTGTTCCCGCAATGTATATACTTGTTGACTGACATATATAGTTATAATCAATTTTAAAACACATGCAGAGCATAGTTCATTTTATATCTCAAAGATCATTACATGCAACTTCAAAATATAACAGAAGTTTTAGAGTTACTCACTTGTGTTGAAAACAGAGAATGGTTGTCTGAAATCCAGAAAGCTGGAAATGTTATGATCTTGATCCTCTTAAATGAATTTAGAGTCTTGAATTATTAGCTTGCTTTCGATCTGGCCTTGATTATGAGAGCTGAAGCTTGAATGTTGATCGAATTGCTGATGATTTGGTTTGAACTTGATTATGTTTTGATTTTGATTTCAACTGAAACTTTTATTTTCTTGGTTTTAGTTCCTTCCCAGGTTTTGGTTTAAGTAAATTTTGAAAAAAGAAAGAAAGAAGATGTAGGGATGTTTTAATAATCTTGTTTCAATTTTTCTTAAAAAGAAAAAAAGAAATGCCACTTGTTAATTTACTTAGCTTATACATGTTAATATAAGTAACACTTGTAATTACATGCCTTAAGTTTACTACATTTGTTAAAGTATAAGTATTTTGTGTTTAAATCCTCAACTCATTTATTTATTACTAAAGTTTAAATGTCACAAATTATATTTGTTTATGTGTTATCTTTATAGGTGTGCATTATATTTACATATGTTTTATGTTTATATGAATTATGTAATTTAGAAAGGAAGAATATTAATTCTTTTATTAATTCTTATTTAAATTTTATACATAAGTTGTTACTATAATTAAATTGATAACAATACATAATTATGAGTGTTAAAAAAATTGTCCAATTTACTTTAATTAACCCTTTTTTATTTTTATTTTAAAATCAAATAATTATACAGTTATCTGATGCCAAAGAAATCCGAGTTATCACAACAATGAATTATTTTATTTCATATTCTTAATCAATTATAAGATAATTGTATATCTAGCTCTGTATGTGATGTTTTATGATTATAGAGCTGTTCATCGATAAAAAAATGTTCAGTCATTTTATCGATTTAAATTTCAAGAAAAATACTTTTGTAAATATTTATTAAAAATAAGATTATTATTACTTATGTATCACTCAAAACAATATTATTTGTATTATGAACCTCTTATTTGAAAAAACTTTAAAAATAAATAAAATTTATCAAAGTGATAAATTTACAGGTCATTACAGACTTTCCCCCTTAAAAGAATTTCATCCTCGAAATTACCCGAAGAAAACTCAAAGATTTGCCCAAAATATTTTATTTTTAAACCTACTTCCGTACGATGTATATAGATCACCCACATACAATATTTGATTTGATAATCTATTCGAATTCACAATTTTACTTTCGAACTAGCATCGATTCCTCGATCCTTTGGTGCGGACTAATACCAGGCTTCCCGGTCAGAACTTTAGTTTCCATTTCACAGCTTTCAACTATATATAAAACTCAATTATCCAACCACAAACCCACATCATTGTTCGTCGTCAAGAATCGAGTGATAAATCCTCTTTTGGATAAGTGCCAAACATGTCAAACTTCTGCACTCAAATCTAAGATTAAATTGTGTGATAAAATAATCTTATATAAATTTAATAATCTTTCCAAAATTCTTATCTAGAAGATTCATACTAATATGATGTTCAAACAAACATCATCTTATAGATTACATATGTTGACATCATTCAAATTTAAGCTTGGGTCCAAAAAAGAAAAACTCTCCCTCCCTTACACTAATATGATACAAAATACTAAACCAAACAACATCCCAATCAAACTTATACATACCTACTATAACTACTCTTAACTCCCCAATGTCACTTTTACTCCTCCAATTCCGAAGATGATGGTGGACTCCAGTTACCAAGGTCTATCATAACTTCTCCCTCTCCTTCTTCACAGTACCTAGCTCATCATTGGCCTCATTACCGTCCTCTTCTGATATTTCCCCCACTACATGGGGTAGCCATGGTTTGTGTAACATCCCTAAATTTTTATGACATTATTCAAGAAATTTAATTAGATAAATTAAATAGAATAATGATAATAAGGAGATTTAGATTTGAATAAATTATATATATATATATGGGTTGTTCTTATTAATAAGATAAATGGCTTTAAATTGGTTTATTGGTTAATTAAACTACACATGGGCATATTAGTAAACGGCCATTATATGGAACATGGCTATACACTTCTTACCCTTGTCCGTTCACATTTCATTTCTCAATTTCACAAACTCTAATCAAAACAAAAATTTGAGCCAGCCATTAACAAGGAAGGAAAAAGAGGAAATTTCAATCAAAAAGATAAGATCAAAGCCATGAAGGATTAACCAACAAAAATCTCAAGTTCCTTATCGAATCTAAGGTGAATAATAATCTCATACCATCTCTATTTTTATTTATGATTATATGATTTGGATCTATGGTTTAAATTCATTTTGTGATAAAATGCATGATGATATACTTGAGTTACATTATGATGATATATTTTAATTCATACGCATATAAATTTACAAGCTTTTGATGTAAAACTGAGAATATATGATTTTAGATCGCCATGGAAATTTTTTATGTTAAGTAAAACATGATTTTGGAGATTAATAATAATTTCATAATTTTCCACGTTATGGAAATTTTATCATGAATTTTTGGTGGTAAATATGAAGTATTTGGGTTAAAAATTTATTTCAAATATTCCTGGAAGAATTTGGGTCTAAATTTTTAACATGTTTCATTACATGACGAAATTGATTTTCTATAATTTTTAATGATTTTTCCTAATTGATTCATTTAGTAAGATAAATTATTGTTTAAAAAGGACTTTTCTACAAATATTAGTATTGGCATATAGAAGGGCTTAATGTTACGAAGATTTGATTTAGTTCTAACTAGCGTAGTAGTTTTTATTTCTTAAGTATTTGAAAATATTTCAAGCAGCCAATCAAGGAGTTACAAATGGCAAGTTAGTTATAAAGTAATTGCTACTTTTAGATATAAAACAGCGTTTCAGGAAAAAAAGAGGTTCCATCTATTTTAGAGGCACCTTTCGACTCCTTTACCTCCACTCCATCCCAGTCGAAATCATCACTATTGAAACAAAAAAATTCGAAACCAAGGCACGTGGTATCAATGGAAATTGGTACGAACTGTATTGGTAAGTAGCGGAAGGTAGGGCGTCGAAAGCTATGCTTTTATCAAAGTCGAAACAAAGGATTCGATTTTAAAAAGATCAATGCCTTCCTAGTTTTTGAAGGGCTTTCGACTGAGTTGATACCCTATACAGTAGAAACCTTTGTTTGTTTTCTAAAGTTAATTTTTTACCTTAATTTACTTAAAAGTTTTTCAACATTGTCAAAAGCCATGCTTTCAAAAGGTACTTTATAAATAGCTTTCAAAGGGGAACTTTTTTTTAAATATGAAGCTTTCAAAAGCGTAGGTTCCAACCTAGTCTAAACCTCATTGCCCTTCTGAAATATTAAAGTCATCAATACCTTTGAAAGGTTATCCTTGTTTTTACCTAGGTTAAGTTGCTTCCTAATTACTTTCGAAAGGGGTAGGCTTTTGAAGGAGATGAAGTCAAATGAGATTTCGACTCCATCCTTCGAAGTTTTAATTTTTAAAGTCTTTTGCTTCGATGGTGCCGACACCATCAACATTTCGCCAAATTTATTTTAGTTGGTTTCGAAAGAGATACTTTCGTACATAACCATTTTGACCTAAATGATGTTTTTAAAGGGTAAACCCAATGCTTTCGAAAGGGTATTTTATTTGTTCCAAATCTATGTTTTAAAGAATGGTTTCTTGATACCATCAAAAGCTTTCATTGGTTTCGAAAGGTATATACTTAGAGTTTTAAAAAGATGTTTTCTATGCTTTCAAAGGAGGTCATCCAATGGTCTCGAAAGTGATGTTTTAGGGTTTCAAAACAAATAACCCATTCTCATTTTTAAGGAAGAACGATGACATAAATAAAGATTTTGGAAATGTTATTCACATTGTTGTTAACCCAACTATGCTTTGGGGAAAGGGCAGAATAACCAATTAGGTTGACCCAGTATTGAATACAATTACTAAATGTTAAACTATTAATTAAAAATATTAGCAGGGGACAATAGGTCTACAGTAAGCCTATGAACTATATGATATTGGCAGGGGTCAATATTTTCATAGTCAGCCCATGAAAACTATGATTTGATATTGGCATGTGCCAGTAGATTTTGTAGTTAGCCCATGAAAACTATATCCAAATTAAGATATTGGCAGTCAGCCAATAGGTTCCTTGTTAGCCTATGAAAACTAAGATAAGAAATAAGATATTGGAGTTACCAATAGGTTTTTAATGATTTCATAAAAGCTAAGTAATTGGACAGATAGTCCTTAACATTCAACAGGCTAATAGTAACCCTAGAAACTATAATTGAGACAAATAGTTAGAATGAATGGGGATGGGTAATCCAAAATTGATTCATTTGTTTTGCGTATCATCATAACGTATTGAAATACTATGTTTTAACCCTTATGGATGCAGAAGCACAGTATATGTCTTTATAAATGTTCTAAGAAACTAGTGAGGGGAAAACCCATTCCACTGAGCCTGGTCTAACTAGATGTCTAAATGGTTTGAGTTGGTAAAATTATTATCCATACCAGGCTTTATATCTGACTCAAAGTTCTAGTTTTACCGCTTAAACTCTCGGGTACACAAGGTTGAAAGTTAATGTTTCTAGGTGTTCTTTTAGACAAATAAAGCTTCTGAGGATGCGCAGGAGGCAAGCTTGTTATTAGAGTTCTTTTATTTGCGCCATGTGTTTTGTTTGTAAAGGCAAATAGTTTTATTGCCTATCTATATACTCTAACCTACGATGGGGACATCTTCATATGTCGCTCTTGGCATATTTTATAATAATTATATGTTATCTGAACGTGGGCTGCGAATTGGGATTAAGTAATCAATTTGGAACATTTTGATATGGAATGCGGAATTTATGTGCTGTTTTAATTTTCCATATTCTTATGTTTCTTTGTATCTAATGTGAAACGACCCGCAAATCCGTACCCCTTGAGTCAAAACTATTCTACCTAAATCAACTCAAATTGTACAGAAATACGAACCATTTGGGTTTAAGAAGAAGAGGTAGAAGAAGAGAAAACAAAATCAACATCAGAATCTAACCATCGCAGCGGAATAAAATATAATAGAGAATAAGTAATCTTTACTCAAAATCAAATATATCAGTTTACATACATTACATCTCCAGAGTACATCAGTCACAACTCACATCAATAACATACAATGGATACACATCAACTCAACAGCGGAAATATATATATACAAGTACGAGAATACGTATCGTCATCCAGCTCGTCTCCTGAGCTCCACAGCATCATATCCTGTATCCTATAATACTCGGTCTGACCCGAGCATTACAGTTAAATAATACCCGAGTCAGTCTGGAATACCAGAGTGAGAAAATCACACCCAATTGATTATTAAAGTTTCAAAAATCCTTTGAAAACCAAAAGCATCTCGTAAGACCACGCCACAAATAAACATGTCGGGTTTTTACCTTACGATAGCTAAACCAATTTTTATAGAAATCCTCTGATATTATAATAGGGTCTATATACAAATACTTATAAAATAGCCGAAATTGTTACATTCATTAAATTCCAGCTACTAGCCACAAAAGTGGGTAATACAAACAAAACTCGTACAAGGCTCGTAGGGAGAATGGATTTCCAACAATGACTAGGCACTGGGGTACCACCTGTCATAATACGGGGCCTAGATCACCGTACCGAGGATTACTCCCTTCATCCCCTGCAACACAAGGCCGGAACCATTCCTTACTGAACAGTTCCGAACAAGATAAACCCCGTGGTTGGCGCGACCAACCACCCACTAAGCCGAAAGAAATATAAGGGACATCTAGACAGGGGAATTATCTTGTCCTGCTTGGGCATGACCCACCTAACCTTGCTGCATATCCCCTGATTTTCAGTCATTCCCATTTGATGAGGCTTGAGGCTAAGCGTTACCTTTAGAACGTTTTCACTTAGAATGCCCATCGTCCACCTGACGATGTTTCGCAAGCATTCATCCATACAAGTCCGTCCCGGGTTCGAACGGAACCGAAGGCACTATTCCTACTACATCCATTTTGGAAATATCCTCAGGATTAGTAGCGACTAGCCCTTGCACTCCAATGCTCCATCTTCGAATCCAAAACGTTTACACGAAACGTACAAACCGAATCGAAGTGGTTTTCGAGAAATTAATCTCGATCCCGGTCTCTTCGAAACGATCAACGCATTGTCCAATATTGATAGTCGGTTATTTAACTATCAATTAATATCCACAAGCAACCATCAACCAATAAATAATTTCCAAATTATTTATTAATCTCAAAAAAATATCTTCACAGGATATATTTCTATTTTCAACCCTTTTGAAAACAGTTTTCAAAACATCTTTCTTTTTAGAATAAACCTTCCCAAATGTTTTCTATCTCCTCTGGAATCACCAAGCACAAAAATAGATTTTTAAAATAATTTAAAACATTTTGCTTTGAAATATAAACTTTAAAATACTTAGGATAAAACTACTTAAATAATTTGTTAAAATTTCATACTATATGAATTTAAGAAAATAATGTCACTTTATAAAATATAAAACCAGGTTTTCACTTTTAAAACAAATACTAAGTCACTTATAAATAATTAATGCTATAATATATTAAAGGAAATACTTGCTTTAGAAATTAAATATTAGGAATAATGAATTTTACAAAATTTGCTTTCTTTAAAAACAACTTTAAAGCATTTAATTTATATTTACAAATTTACTTTTAAAAACGTGTACTTGGTCATCCAGAGAGAATTCCAACTTCAAGCACTTAAATCAATTTCCCGAATTGATTTCCAATTTATTCGATTTGAAATAAATTTCTTTACTTGCTCGGTTTATTTCAAAATTCATTAATTATGGATTTATTATTATTGTCATTATCTTCCGTTTGATTTTAAATCTCTTAACTGAATATACAAATTTTCAGATTTTCCAATTACTTCATTATTCCTTCCAAAAATTTAAATCTTGAATTTTTAATAAATGTTTTGTTATTTTAAATAATAACCTACAGTTTAAATTCATTGACTTCTTGTCATTCAACATTTCCTTTCTATAATCTAGCTTTGTTTATTAAAATTTTAAAGTCCCTTTATTTTATTTTATTTTCATTCATTCTTAAACTTATTCAAATTTTCTATAATTATTTTCTTACAAATTACTCCTTTTATTTACCTCCCCAAAATCTAATTTATAAATATTGTTGATAGTCCATTATACACGATTATATTCAATCGAACCATAGCATTCAATTTTTCAATAAAGTTCATCAAAGGATATCACATAATCACAACAGAGGAAATTAAATAATTTGAAATAAATGTTGAGGGATCCAGTTGGATCCCTCCAACCTGTTTTCCCTGCATCCACAGACGTTAGCACAATATAACATATCAAGTCCAAATATCATAATATATCACATCAATTCATTCAAACAGTTATTTAAATTTAAACATTTTAAATTTAAATTTAAACTGAGTGAGATTAACTCACCTTATTCCATTTGCAATTCAACCCAAACCAGTTGTTTTCTTCACGATTGCAGACCTTGAATACACATTATATGTTTTTATTAATATCTGAACAATCATTATCATTAAATAATTTAAGTTAACTAATGATTTGAATTTTAATGAATAGTTTAAATTTCAACTAGTTTCCTTTTTGAAAAAATCCTTTAGTAACTACATAAATTTCAAATAATTTAACTAAACCAATATATATTACTTTGAAGTTAAACTTGTGAAATCAAAGTGTGTAGATATATATATTATGTTTTTTTTTGTTTTATTTTTATTTTTTTATACTTAACTGTGATTAATATTATTAATATTTTTGCCCTTCGGAAATTATACATCTGCATATAATAAAATACCCTATATAACTCACTCTTTACATAAATTCCAACTTTTCTTTTTTTTTAAAATTCTATCTGTAAATATATTTCTTGTTTAAATGAGAATAGTTGGTAACATAACTGCATTAATTTTAACACAGTAGTTCATCTATACAATTTTAACAGAAAGCTTTAAAGCTTCGTAAAACTGAATATAATGAACTAAATTACCTTAACAAGCAGGAACAAAAATTAGCAAGCCTGGATCTGGACTTGAACACATCGAGAAGCCGCCACAACCCCTTTCAATCGAATCTTCTTTCCACCCTCGCAGCTACCCCCACGCGACAAGGACTTCTCGCGTTAGCCACCACACGCGTACGCGTTCAGATTGTCACCCATCGCAAAACCCCAGGTCAAAACGAACGGGCCTCTCACCATTGACCATCGCAAGTGCCGTTGAATCATTGCGCGTGCGATTTGAGTTGCCGCGATGCCCTCCCTTCCTGAAGAAATGAGATTGATTCACTCACTCTTGGCTTCGGCTACTAATTGAATTCGAACGAAACAACTTGGGAACAGAAGAGGAGAATTGCTCTGCCCCTTTCTCCCCTTTTTTTTTTTATATTTTAAACGAGAATCTCGGCCTCGTTTGGTTTGAAGAAAGGGAGTAACTCGGCCATTTATAAATAAAGGAGAAAAGGAAGAGGAGAGAATTGTAGGTGATTTACTAGGTCGGCCATTGTAAAAAAAAAAAATTCTCTGATCGAATTCTGATTTGAGAAGATGGAAAGGAAAGAGAATGGGTACGAAGGAGACACAAAGGAGGCATGTTGTACTTAGTGTCGATAAAAGAAAACAGTTATATTTTATTTAATTTCATTTTGCCTTAGAATAATTTCTATGCGTTTATAGGTCGTACGCTCCCACTACAATTCCAATCAATTTGAAATTTGAAATCCGATAATAATTCAATATTACGGACCCAATGGAGCTAGTTTCGTTGAATTCCGAGACTGTGCCTCGGAAGGCTATTTTTTTTAAATATCGATTTAAACGATAACATTTTAAAACTGAACAAATCAGTGTTAATTTCAATTTTACAACTCCTATTATCTTCAGTGTTATTAATATAAATTTTATAAGCCTTCAAATTATTTTTAACCGGCTTAAAATTCCAGATTCAATAAATTTCTCAATTCCGATAATTAATTTTAACCATTAATTATCCAACAAATATTGATATTTGAAATTCGAGTTAAAATTTGACCTTTGAATATTTAAAATAAATTAAATATTCCAATTTCAAATATACAAAAATTCTGGGTCGTCACATTCCTCCCCCCTTAAAAGAATTTCATCCCCGAAATTGCTAGTTAGGAAGAACGACCATAACCCGATAACTATTTCCTCGACCCAAATATTTTTCAAAGACCATCCAAAACCATCTTTTATTAAAGACACTATCCCTCTTCCTAATTTCCTAACATGCCCATAAGCCTCAAACTAAATCGATTACTTATCGATTCGAATTTCACATTTTAAAACCAAGTTTGAATTATCAAAATTTCTCAAATTTTTTTTTTCTTTCGAACTCCCTAAATTTCCAAAAAATTTCGCCAGCGTCTCCTTTGCGCGGCTAGCTCGGTACAACTACAAAATGGCTCTACGGCCTCCCAAATCCAAAAAGAAAACAAAAGCCAAGTGGCTATATCCAAAAACCCAATCAATTTCATATAGAAATTTAAACACATACCTTTTTGTCGGCCTTTCAAATTTATCTTTCGGAATCAAATATCAATTTCCTTTCCCTTTATAATACCTGCATATGCTGCTTAGCACTAATATCTAATTACAACATTCAAAACATTTTATCGACTACCTTACAAAATGTCGATACTCATTCATTCAAATATTAACTTAGGATATATTTGCAGTATCTACTTCCACTTGAGAATACACCAATCCTTACTTAAGTTTAGTATAAGTATTTAATATGCTTCTTTACTTATTTTCACTACACTATTGGCGTTATATCCATTTCCATTCACTATGCCCTTTACAATTCCATTTGATTTCAATTAGCTCTAAATTTACTAATTGCTTTCCAATCTAAATGTTCTTTTTCCCAAATTTCCATTCAGATTTCCATCTTCCAATTTTTACTTGAATTAAATTTTGTCTTCAAACTTTAAGTTTTGAATCGTATTTGTCTTATCTCAAACCATATGTAAATAACCATTTTCTTTTATTAGTTCCGCTTACTAATTTATTTAAAAAAAATTCAAATAAAAGATTACTTGCAACCTTACTTCCTTTAGTTCCTTCGATTCACTTACTTTACATATACGATTTGAATTCAAATTTCAATGTTCAGTTTTAATTCTATTTACTTACCAATTTTAAACCTTTTATCGTTAGTGATAATTTAAAAAAAAAAAAAATCTAACTCCCAAAATTTTCGAAAATTTTTGGCAGAGTCTCCTTTGTACGGAGGGACTTCTGCGATATCGCAGGATGCACAAATATATATATACATCGGCCTCAGGCCGGAAATCACAATATATATCAATATATGCAGTTCATATTTCCTATTTTGAATTCTTTTACGTAAGCGTACCTTTATTTAGCATTTTAAGCAAGCGGCGTATTTTATTTTAGCATTTTGCAAAACCCAAACCAGTCAAACAGCTTCCCTGAACCTGTACTTACTCAATTTAAAAGTGTAAGTGACAAATATAGAAAGTTTATAGCATTTCACTTATATTTAAATAGCTAAAACATGAATTTTGTAAGCAATGCACATTACAAATTTCCACAAGCAACTTATAAGGTCTCAGCCTTAATTTCGATGTTTCAACATAACTTTTAATTGTTTATAACTATTTCAGATTCACTACATTCATTTTAAATGGCTTGCGACACAATTGCTTATATTCAATTCACCTTTACCCCAAACAAACCCATTTGCTTCAATTCATTTCAACAATCAATTGTATCTCCTTTCTATCGATTCACAGAATTTCATTTAACCTCGTTTACATCAAACGATCCATTTCTAATACAATTCGATAATATTAATGTGAATCAAATGATTACTTCAGCTTTAGAACCATTTAAATTAAATCCAACTCAACTTATATTTAATTCCATCGTTTTTATTTTAGCCACGACCATTTAT